>REGO01000110.1:2217720-2250671 GCA_010120015.1 Rhombomys opimus
GGGGGGCGGGGGGAGAAGGGGAACCATGCTCAGGGTGAGCTGACGGGGAGGGGGAGGACCACTGCTCAGGGTGAGCTGATGGGGGTGGGGGAGGGGAGGCAGTGCTCGGTGGGGGGGAGGCAGTGCTCAGGGTGAGCTGACGAGGGGGGGAAGGGGGGAGGAGGGGAACCACTGCTCAGGGTGAGCTGACGGAGGGCAGAGGTCCACTGCATTGGTTTGGTTTTACACGCAGGTGAGCAGGGAGGACAAACTGTGCTTTCTGTCTTCTCTCCAGCCCCGTCAGCCCACACGTCAGCTGGCTGGTCTGTGCAGTGGGTCCTGATTTCCTGACTCTGAGGCTGAGATGGGCCATGGGTGGCTCACAGTCGAAGCTAGCCAAAGCCCATGGTATTTTTTCAAGGTGAACCTTTCTCCTATTTCTGTCTCCCCGTCTAATTTAAAGGGCTGAGTGGGCGGAGGCTGCTGGGAACCTGGAAGATGCTGTGTGTGATGCTGATTTTATGTCCTCTGAGAGGGGACTCTCAGTCAGGAAAATTCCTCCAGAAGACCAAACTGGGCAAGACTGCAGGGCATTTTCTCAGTGACTATTGGGAGGGCCCAGCCTGCTGTGGGCAGAGCCATCCCTGGGCCGGTGGTCCTGGGTTCTGTAAGAAAGCAAGCTGAGCAAGTCATGGGGGCAAGCCAGTCAGCACCTCCGAGGCCTCAGCTCCTGTCTCCAGGTTCCTGCCCGGACTTCCTTTGGTGATGGACTGGGATGTGGAAGTTTAAGTGAAATGAGCCCTCTCCTCCCTTGGATTTAGTCATGGTGTGTCATCACAGCAGTGGAAACCCTGAGACAGATGCTGGTGCTGGGAGAGGGAGAGGTGCTGCTGTCACAGACCCAGCCATGTTGTTTTGGGAAGGACTGTGGAAGGACTTGGAGCTCCGTGTTCAAAAAAGCCTCTGTGCGTTGAGAGCTTCCTGAGCTGTTGTGGGAACCAGGGTAAGCAGCACAGACAACGGAGGTCCGGCTCGTGACGCTTCAGAGGGATGGTTTTTGTGTGGTTTTTGTACTAAAAACCTGTGGTTTCCAGTCAGCTGGGGCTCAAGAGTCTGCTGGATTAGCAAGACACCAGAACCACTAGTGCGAGGCCTTTGTTTTGCTGGACAACCAAAAGCTCAGGAGTGCTTCCCAAGGTCAGCCTAGAAGCTGTGGTCCAGAGGGGCTGCGCCTCAGGCTGGCAGCTGAGCTCGGCAGCATGTGTCTCTGGTTTTGGTGGCATGAAAGGGTCATGAAGAGCAATTGACCTTTTACTTGGTGTCCCTATCTGCACTCTTTTTCTTTCTTTTTTTTTTTTTTCAATTTTGAGACAGGGTCTTTCTCATTCTGTGGTCGTCCTGAAATTGCAGCAATCCCCCCAGCCCCACCTCCTGGTACTGGACTGCAGGTCCAAGTCTTGGCCACACACGAGGCTCCCTTTGGAAGTTTTTAAAGTCTCTGTATGAGACGCTTCACTTTCCCCAGTGTGTGGCCTCCATCCTGACAGGACCCTGCCCTGTGTCAGTCAGGAAGGGAGGGATTTCAAAGCCATGTCTCTGGTGCCTTGGGACCTCAGGACCTTCAGCCACCAGGCCCTAACATCTTAGTGGGCTTGAGAACAGGTCTGGAGCGCCTGTGTGCCAAAGGCAGCTGGAACTACCCACTCTGGCTGCAGCAAGCGAGGCGGCAACGGAGCAAGCACTCGTGGTCTCAGGCTGCTGAGACAGCTGCGCGCTTCTCCGACAGTCCTGACAGAGCACAGGTGGCTAATCGTATCTACTAAGGAGACTGCGACCTTTGTTCTGGGGCAAGGCTTCTTTCCTGTCAGCTTTTGTAACTCCTTCCTCCTAGGTACGGATTTTCCACCTCACTCCTTACCTTGAGATATCCAAGCAGCTGACCTGAAAATCAACATGGGAGTTTCTGTTCTCCTGGCAGTGAGAACTGGTCATTTCCTGTCAGTCTGAATCTGGACAATGGGCTTTATGGCCCCGTGCTGTCTCATCCTGACCATTATGGGTTGCCATGTACTATGGACCTTGTTAAAGATTTACTCACTGTATGCTTCAAGGACAGGACGACACATCCACGTTCTAAAAACAGCTGATAAAGCGGCCTTTGTCACACGGCCAATCCTTACTCAGCCATAGGTTTCTCCAAGGGATGTGTTCACCTCAGAGACTAACTTGTTAGGTTCTCATAACTACCTCCATCTGCGACCTAATCAGAACAGTGGAGCGAGCCTCATGCTGTCCCTGCAAGGCAGGCTGTTGTAAACTAGACCTTCAAACCCCAAATTGTTCTTGGTACTGCTGTGCTCCTTATCAGCACCAGGGCTGATGAGAGCTTAACCAAAGAGAAAAAACATCAGCTTTCAAAGAAACCAGTCCACCCCCCAAAACCAAAGAACCACCAACCAAACAAACACCAACCAACCACCAACCTACCACCAACCAACCAACCAATCAACAAACCAACCACCATGAACAACCAACCAACCACCAACCAATCAACCACTAACCAACCAACCAATCAACAACCAACCAACCAATCAACAACCAACCACCAACCAACCAACCAACCAACCAACCAACCAACCAACCAACAACCAACAACCAAAACACCCAAACTACCATTTGTCCAGGCATTTCATTGTGTAAAAATGGAAAAATCTCTAAAAACTATGGAGCTAACAACTTATGTTCTTAGAAAATTCCACTTACCACATTAAAGCTATTTTAACAGTTTTTTTAAAACAGATTTTCTTTATGAGCGTCTTTGTGCACGTGTCTGAGTGTACATGCACATGCGTGCAGGTACGCACAGAGACCAGAAGAGGGCACTAGAGCCCTTGGCACCAGGGTTACAGGTGGTTGTGAGCTACCCGTGTGGGTGCAGGGAACTGAGTTCAGGTCCCTATGACTGTGCAGCAAACACTCAACATGCCCTATTTTAACATTTAAAATGAAGTGCACTCAATACACTAACTTCCCTTTTTCATATTTAGCTTTTAATCCTGAGAACCATTTGAGACTGGACAATTTACAGTAGCAGTTCTTAAAACTCTTTGCACTTAAGATCCCTCTTATATATTTTGCTTTCTTTTCTTTTCCTTTTAAGACAGTCTATCTACATAGCTCTGGCTGTCCTGGAACTCACTACATAGACCAAGCTGGCCTTGAACACACAGAGATCCTCCTGCCTCTGCTTCCCTAGTACTGGGATTAAAGGTGTGCACAACCATGCTTGGTATAAATTTTATGTTTAATTGTGTGTGTGTGAGTGTGTAAGTAAAAATGCCTAGAGTCCTGAAGGGGGTGCTGGACTCCTAGAACTTAGGCTACAGGTGATTGTGAGCCACGCGAGGAAACATGAGCAGCAGGCACTCCTAAGTCCTGAGCCATCTCTCTAGTCCCTCCTTCCACATCTTACACTTTACTGAAGACGCTGAAGAACCTCTGGTTACTGAAACTTGGATTCTCCTGCCTTCTACACTCAGTGTGCCACGGTGAGCTGATGCATGGAAGAACCCAGCCTCACTCTGCCACTCAGTAACAGCCTCAAACCTCCCCACAGCGCGCCAGGCTCCATTTCAGAAACAGGTCCACAGGCGCGGTTTCCGTCCCAGGAAGTCCTGTTCTCAAGAACTGCAATTCTGACATGGGCCACCACAGACCCAGAGTCAGGATGAAGCAAGTGGAGGCGGACGGCATGAACTCCTCCCTCTGACTGTTTTTCTCTCCAGTGAACAGTGGAGAACTTTACCTGTTTCCTCAGAAGACGGCAGAACTGACCCTTCCAGTGTACCCTGGGTGTGTGTGGGGACAGACACAGGTACACTTGAGTGTGTCCTGGACGCAGAGATTCCCAGAAGACAGAGTGTGAATGCAAGCAGACAACTGGCATTTGTTCACATTCCTAGTTTAATACCAAAACTATCTCATACGTAAGTGGCCACATGGCTGTCCTGTTTGTGAGAAAGTTTGCAGAAACGACGGAGGTGGCCTGGCTCAGTACTTACGCAGGAACCGGGCTCTAGCTTAGCATGTTCTGGTCTGAGCCTCGGCTGATCTCCCGGGGCTCCGAGTGGCCCTGAACAGGGCACTGCTGAGAGGGAGCAGCTCACGGAGTGCTCAGCCAGCGCGGCTGTGACTGCGTGAGGGCATCTGGCGCACCCTCCCCTCTGTGCATCTACCAGTGACAGAAATGGCACGTGGTGCGTGAGCCACACTCACCTCATTGAAATGCACGTCCTGCATCCCAACATCCTCCATCATGGAAGCCTCCTCATCAATGTTCGGCGTGATGACCCTGAATGCTGTGCAGCCCTGCCTGAACATGCCTAGGCAGGGAGAGAGCAGAGGAGCACCGTCAACCAAATGTGGCTGTGTCTGTGCTGAAGTCAACAGGTGATGTGGAGATCTCTCGGGTCAGCCTGGCGACCACATAGAGGCCGGGAGCAGCACACCCTCTCTCCAGTCATTTCCTACATTTCACCTTCAACTTCTTCACTTTGTTTTTCAACTCTTATTTTTTTGCCCACCTTAATTAAAACCCATTCAATCTTCAAATAACCTATATGCTGAAATTCACGACTGAACCACGCTAGTAGTAAATGAACAGGGAAATGAAATTTTGATTTGTTGAGAGGATCCAGTCAGACATCACAAAAGACCAAGTATCCAAAGCCAGTGAATGAGAAATAGCGGTAAAAAATCAATTTCAAGCGGTTGGTCATCCCAGCTGCTCAGG
The DNA here is from genome assembly GCA_010120015.1 of Rhombomys opimus. Taxonomy (NCBI): domain Eukaryota; kingdom Metazoa; phylum Chordata; class Mammalia; order Rodentia; family Muridae; genus Rhombomys; species Rhombomys opimus. The sequence goes on from REGO01000110.1 coordinate 2,222,492, forward strand.
CTGGACACGAGCCACAACTCAGTCTGGAGCCCTCCCGACTCCCTCCAGTAACATGGGTAATTCCCCAGCCACTCGTGGGCCGAGGGGCTGCCCTGGTGGGCCTGGTATGGCTGTCTGGGCCCCAGCACCCGACTGTTGGCCAATGGCGTGAGATCAGGGTTGAGGCAGGGGCAACTCCTGGAGCGGAACCATTCCTGCCGGGCGGTGGGACACAGTTAGAGCCAGTTCACAACCTGTGGTGTGATGTGTGTAAGGGAGGAAGCACTGGAGGCGTTTGGCCACTCTAGTCTGGGATGCCCCTTTTTGCTGCTGCACATTTGTTCAGGTTTCCGGTCAATCCCAGGTCAGTCATTTCCAGTCAATTGTGAGTTAGCCGGAATTTCCACCACGGTCCTCACACAGCCGTACTTTGATCTGACTATATGGAAAGCGAAGAATCCCCAAAGAAAAGCACAGATCTAGGAGCATGAGGACACATTAATAGACCCAAATAAAGATACACAAATCAAGCACTGTGTTTAGGCCAGCAGGACAAGAAACACGACCACCAAAATGTTTTCCTCGCACGGCAGAGGAATGGTGGTGAGTGACCCAGAGAGCCCAGTTTCACAAGGACTGAAACAGGAGCCCGAGTGACAGCAAGCGGGGCAGCCAGGGACCTGCTGCTGGGGACCCTCAGGCTCACCTCCCCGGCTCTGCCTTTGGCAGGAAGACAGGGGGTCGTGCTGGAGTGCCAGGCCAGCTGTGAAAGGACTCAGCGGCAGATGCTGCACAGCCCCTTTGATTCCCCTCTCGTGACTCTGGCAAACCCACTCCACAGAACAGACATGTCATGGCCTTGGCATGTTTCCTCAGTGCCTCTCACTTCGCACCACTCCTCGCTAGCCTGGACCAGGCGTGCCTGCTCTTCATTCTGTGTGCAGACTGCCAGCTTTCCCAGAAGCCCACTACTCCAAACCAAATGCCATCCTGAAGGCTGCACCAGCTTTCACCAAGAGGAGCCACGAGTGAACCCGTGGAGCCCTCCAACCGCCAAACCTGTCTCCCACACCCTGGGTCAGCACAGCGGCCTTCTCCCACAAGGAAGCCAACAGGGCTGCATCCCAGAAACTGTCCAATAACACAGAACGATCACTGACTGATCAACAGTTCTGGTGGGAGTGAGCATAAGGGAAATAGTCACTTACTCCTCCCAGCTGGTCAGGAGGACCACACTTATTAGCCAGTTTTTACAGAACAGCACAAGGCTAGGACCCTGGGCCAGGACATCAGGCCCCCCACCGCCACCCCCCGTAACACTGTCCCTTTTTGCTTTGCCCACGGAGGCAATCAAATGCTGCAGCTAGGAAGAAGCCAAGCAAGGCGCCTGTGCGCAGTGTAGTCCCCTGCCTCCCGTCCGCCTGAGTGGCCTCCTCACAAGGCTTGCCACTTCTCCTCACCTTTCCTCATGAGATATTCTGCCACCAAGGCTGTCACGTGGACATAGCACATCGCCGCCTGAAAAAAAAGACAGATATTCAGAACAGTCACTTAGAAAGTGCTAAAGAGCACTGCCGTTAGCTCCAGGCCACCACTGACACTGAGGAGCGAGGCGGAGGACGGCCTTGAGCTTTGTGCTACTTACAGCCGTTACACACAAAAACAGCAGCAGCTCGGGGAATGAGACCACATTCCTCAAAGCCAACAAGAAGCGTTTAAAGAAAGTGTTTTCTTCCCAGCCCCAGGTCTCAGGTGCCGAGAAATTTTCTTTCAGCGTTGCTTATTCTTAAACATGTTTTCAGTTATTTATGTGTGTGTGTGTGTTTGTGAATTTGTTCCAAATTCAGCTCTGTGTGCGGACTCGGCCTGGATCCTCTGAGGAGCCGTGTGTGCTGCTAATTGCTCAGCCATCTCTCCAGCCTGTATTCTCTCACTGTGAACACGGAAAGCTGTGATTTTCACTCCAACACAGTTCTAAGTAAGAATCTGGGCTGCGGTGCAGCTCGGGAGATGTGTGTGCCCAGCACAGCGTCACTCACGACCCCCTGCTCCAACACAGAGCTAACACTAAGGTACCTTAAACGGAGAGAGGGCAAAGGAATCCTTTCCCTAGGTGACCGTTATTATCGGTGGGGGTCGGGGTTGGCTCGGCACTGTCTTCAGCAGCTGGTGGCTGCCACCGTGTGTGCCCTGAGGTACGGAACACACCCCCACCGTGCCTGACGTGCGAGGAGAGCCTGTGGGAGTTGGACTCCCTGTGCTAACAACAGGCTGAGGCATGCACACGGCACTCCAGCCTCTCCCGAACAGCCGAGGAGTGACTGAGGTGGCTTTCTCACCAGTGCACAGCACCGACCACATGGGCCACATGGCGTGGTCCCTCATTTACAGGGTGCGTGGATCTCCCCAGATCCAGGATGCCTCTGGAACCCCTGAGCTGTGCACCCTGGGGCAGGCGAGCCGAGCACTGAGAGAATGGTACCCCTGACTGGAGCGGTCATGTGAGCAGCTGCTCCTCCTGCCTCAGTCTCCCTCCCAAGGACAGACTGTGACCCAGAGGTGCGCTTCCCTCCTCTCAGGTGTGTTCAGGCCTTTTCTCACGGAAATGGATGAAGCAGAATGGGCCTTGGAGTGTGACACACTTGGAAAAGGGGTTGTGCTTAGTAAAATGAGGGCACATCAGTGCTGTGTGGGCACAGATGGGCCACAAGGGAGAGGAGACTTGGGAACCAGACCCACAGTAGAGGACCCAGGGGACAGGGGAGGCTGATGGGGGATCTGTCCACAGGCGATGGACGCTGGCGACAGGAGCAGCCAGGAGGGAGGCAGGACGTACGTTCTCCCCTGGGGTGCTTGAGAGCAGGCCCCAATACCCGGACCTGGGCCCAGCCTCCCACCCCAGGGAGTGTGATAGGCCGCCCTGGCTGTGACAGCCAACCTTGGAGAGGGCTCTTTCTGCTTCCCAGAGACCGGGCCTCACAGATCATATAGAAAACATTGAGCCCTGAGAATGACAGAATTACCATCGTGGCTTTGTTTCCACGGGCCACGTGTAGTTTACGGTCACACACAGGGAGTGTGCACGCTACAGCCTGTTACCCTGACGAACAGGAGCCAGTCCTGAGGGAGTGTTAACTGAGGAGATGGCCAACAGGAAGACCCTCACTTTGGGTCTTCCTGCTGCCATGTGCAAACGTGCCCAGCCCCAAACCCTGAAAGGCGGAGCTCTCTTCAGTTTCTCATTTTACATATGACGCCATCCAGGCAGGGAGGGCTAGAGAAAGTTAGGCATGTGCGATCCTGGCCTGGCAGTCTGTCCTGGTGCCCACTCCCCACCGTGCTGCCCTCGCGCTGACACGTGTCTGCTCTGGACACTACCAGAGCAGGGGAGCGGCGCTCCCACACTACCACAGCGGAAGGGAGAGCCAATCCCATGTGAGCCTGACCTGCAGGCTTTGGTGCTGGTAACGGACTTTAGGCATCAGGGTGGCCACACGGATACCCAGGTAGCCCTTCTACTGTCCCCAGGGATCCTCAGGCCCCTGTGAAGTCCCCAGCCGAGGACTCCTGCTCAAGGGTGCTTGTGGCACTGCTTTCAATGGCCTCTTTTGGTCATGGGTACACTTTTCCTCCAAAGCCTTCAAAGAACAAACAGCCAACCATCTCTCAGGAACCCGTCAGGAGGCAGCAGGTTCCCTACCTCCGAGTGGTCGCCGTTCTTAACGTGGATCCTCGCCATGCTGTCCAGCCACGTCTTCCTGAGTTCCGGTGTGCTGGCATAGGACTTGGCCAGGCTGTACTGCAAGTCCACCAGCATCTCCGGGTCCTTCTCATGCTCCTTCATCTGCGCTGTGGCCATCAGGACCGTGCGGATCCTCTTGGTCAGGTCTTTCACGTCAGAGGAGAAGCTGGTGTGCTAGATGTGGAGAGGGCAGGACTGGTGACTTCCCTCACCGCGTCCCCCATGCACGCTCAGTGGAGAGGGCTGGACTCGTGATGTCCCTCACCTGTCTCCCCCATGCATGCTCAGTGGAGAGGGCTGGACTCGTGATGTCCCTCACCGTGTCCCCCATGCACGCTCAGTGGAGAGGGCTGGACTCGTGATGTCCCTCACTGTGTCCCCCATGCATGCTCAGTGGAGAGGGCTGGACTCGTGATGTCCCTCACCGTGTCCCCCATGCATGCTCAGTGGAGAGGGCTGGACTCGTGATGTCCCTCACTGTCTCCCCCATGCACGCTCAGTGGAGAGGGCTGGACTCGTGACACCCTCCCGGTCTCCCTCAGGCACACTCAGCCTGAATTAGGCGGACCTCAGATTAACCCAGAAGCTGCCCACCTTGATGAGCCGGTCGCTGTTGGCACAGTTGTTGATGATGGACAAAGACTGCTGGAATCTGGTTCCTCCAATACCGACCACGTCTGCGATCAGCTGGCTGACAGAAATGATGACCTGAGGGACACAAACACAAGCAATCACATGATGGCAGGCTTGGCCTCCGGGCTCCTTAGCATGTGCTCAAGCCACAGCACAGTGAGATGTGTGGGGCAGGGAACCACACAGAATGGGAACAGCGTCTCAGGTTTTTTCTTTCTTTAACCACTTTCAAAAATCATTCCAAGATTTGTTTTCCTAATGCACTTTGCTCGTAAGTAAAAAGGCGAATCAGAAAGAGCAGGAAGAGCAAAGCAGACAGGGCCACAGCGCCTGGTTGGCACTTATCCACTGTGTTCTGCGATGGAGGGGGGGGGGGCTGTTTAGCCCCCTTCAGTTATTCTGCGCTCCCACCTATTCAGCATTCAGTGGGTGGTGTTAACCAGACAACGGGCACTCGTGACCAGCGTCCCCTTGACTCGGGTTCGTGAGTGCAAACATGGGGGCCATCCGTACTTCCTCTTCCTCCCGCAGAGGCAAGCACAACCATGGAGTGCTGCCAGCTGAATCCCTCTTCCTTCCAGTCTCACGTCCCTCACCCGGAATGCCACCTCTGCCCTAGACTGCGCAGGGTGGACCCTCAGCTCTGCTCTTATACTGGAGAGGGGGCAGGCCTCCCACATTCTCGGAGATTCAGCCCGCCACAGCAAGCCTTCCGCAGCTTCTCACCTGTTCTAACACACAGGGACCCCTGGGCGTCCAGGGCCCGGGACACGCCTAGCACCCGTCCACTTACACCCCATCTTCATCCCGGCTCCCCTGGATCCCCGGCCAGCGCTCTCCCGCTGCCCTGGAGTCTGTCTGGCATAATGGCAGCCCCTGGGCGCGCTCTCCACGGGGCCAGGGGAGGAAGTCCTGCTCACGGCTGCAGTCACACGAGGGCTGTGACGACTACTGTTTCAGAAAGGCCCCACCATGTGCTCACAGGAAGCCTCTACAGGACACAGGACCTGCAGAGACTCTGCAGCTCTGACAGACAGACAGGAGGACCTACTTTGGGCTTTTGTTCTTTAAGGCATTTACAATCCAGTCCTTGAGCCAACAGACTATCTATCAGCCAATAGTGATTAAGTATCTAGCTGTCAGTTTGGTGATGACGAACAGGGCAGACCAGGATCTTACAGTGTGTGTGTGAAATAAACACGTCCTGTACTTCCCAACCTCTCCACTCACGGCCTCGGGGAGCAGGAGGAGGGTGCGGGGGCCTTGGGGAGAGGAGGAGGAGGAGGACCGGGAGGAGGAGGGTGCGGGGGCCTCGGTGAGAGGAGGAGGAGGAGGAAGAGGAGGACCAGGAGGAGGGGGGGTGTCCAGGCCTCGGTGAGCGGGTGGAGGAGGGGTGTCATCAGGGCGACCGACGGCGTGCTGCCCCTGGCGGAGTGAACGCATGCGCACCTGCAGGTGTGTGCGGACGAAGGACTTCTTCCCCGTGTAGTCAAAGTTGTTCCGCATGAGGAAGTACAGCAGCTGCGAGGCCTCGGTCCGGATGGAGCTGAGCTTGGAGTTACAGCACTTGAGCACCTCGTAGCACAGGGAGGCGCACATGTCTGCTCGTCCCTCGTAGAACGTCGAGGGGAACTGCAACAAGCCCAGGGTGCCGGCGCGGTGAGCTCGGTGCTTAGAGGCGCTGAGCCCCGGCCAGCGAGAATCCTGAGCGCGGCCTGGCGCAGCTTACCTTGTAAATCAACGACCTTAAGGCAGTAAAGACACTTTTCAAAGCCATCTCTGACTGGTGTTTTTGAAGGAAACACAGGTAGACATCAAAGACTTTCTTCATGAGAGGGTTGTGCCCATGGTCGGCCAGGAGCTGGTTCTGAAAACGCAGTGACGCTGGTGAGACACGCACAGCACCTGACAGGTCCTGTGACACAGCTGCCGTTACACACGCACAGCACACTTCGAAACATGAGACAACACATTCTGTCCGTGTGCCCCAGGGAAAGTACAGAATGGCCCTGGATCAAGCAAGAGGGGACACCACCTCTGCGGGGCAGGAGTTCTAGCACAGCTGCCCACCACAGCTGGCTTTCCACGCACTCATTTTAACCACGAATCCGGAATCCTAAGACGGACTACCATCACAGGTGTGAGCGAATGGTGGCTGGGAACAATGCCAATAAGGACCGAGTCCTGTCCTCTGAGAGCAGGGTTCCTCCCTAGCCTGCTTCCCGGGCATGGAGGAATCAGACCACGGAGGGACAGAGGGGCAAGCTGTGGTCAGGTGTCACGTAAACTCACGTGGATCTGCACAGGGAAGCAAGCCCCATGGTCTCACCCTTGACACAGCAGCTCTAAAACTGTATTGCGTTTCACTGTCACGAGCTGAGGTCAGAAATGCCAGCACGGAGAAGTCCCGCCCAGCCACGGTGCTCTCAGCTGTCAGCTGCACGGAGGGAGAGGCACCGTGCTGCTCGTGGGATGTGCAGGCAGCCTTTCTGTCTGTGTGCCGCTCTGCACACTCCTTCCTCGGATTCTGCCTCTTCACCGCGCAGGGTCCAGGCAGAGAGCAAAGAGCCAGGCCGCCACTGCGACGCTGGCCTGAAGGATCTGCAGCTGCACAGACTCAGGGCACACGCACCCTGAACACACTCAACGCTCTCAACATTCGGAACCTTCGGTGATAGACGTTACCCTTACACTATGGGGGTGGGAGGCCAAGACCTTTCTGTGCTTCTCAGACTGTGGGCTTTAGACAGCACGACCGGAGCTTAGGACATTGCAGCGAGTCCCCAGGAGTGACATCACAGCAGAGGCACTCCATGCAGGCACAGGCCGCTCCCCACATCTGCTGAGCGTGGGCATTTCCCTCTGTCTCAACTACACGCTTAGTGGCTAACATGGATGTCTTGGTGCCTAAGGACACACTACAGCAAAGTCACATGATATTGGGCGGTCGTTTTTTTACTGTGTCTTGTGAAGAGAAAACAATTTTCTGAGGTAGACTCATGTAGCCCAGGCTGGCCTCAATCTCTAGGTAGCTAAGGATGACCTTGAACTTGTGATCCTCCACCTCCATCTCCCAAGTGACAGATTACACGCAAGCAGCAGCTGGTTCCTGAGGTGCTGGTGGTCAAACCTAGGGCCTCATGCATTCTAGGTGGGTACGGTAACACGCGGTAACAGCGGAGCTAAGCCCTGCCCGGAAGTGTTCTTCAAAACAAGAGACAACAGACACTTCCCTAAGACCCTGAAAATGGAACACGTGGTTCCAGTCTCAGACAGTAACACTCAATTTCTTCTTTCCGTACTAGAAATGGAAGGGACTGTTAAGTGAGACTGGAAAACGTTAGGCTCCTAACACACAGAACATGGTACAGTGACATCCAGGCATAAAAACATCACAATTAAAACCATTATTTGGTATACTAACTCAAAACTTATTTTAAAACTGGGTTTGGTCTTGTAGCAAGGAAAGAAGGAGAAGGAGGAGAAAAGAAGGAGGAGAAAGAGGAGGTGGAGAAAAAGGAGGGGAAAAAGAAGGAGGAGAAAAAGGAGGGGATAAAGAACAAGGAGAAGGAGGAGAAGAAGGAGAAGCAGAAGAAAGAAGCAGCAGAAGAGCAGGGGGAGGAGGAGGAGGAGGAGGAAGCTTGAGTGTGCATCAATGACTTATTGCTAAATTTAAAATCAAGACCAAAACTTTCACCTCTTTGTTCATGACATGTTCTTGCATTTAATTTAATAATAAGTAAATACTTTGAAAAAGATGAGCTTATACTTAATTGTGCCTTTCTCTTTAAATATTTAATTTAAGACATTTGGCTGTGTTTGAAGATATTCAAAGCAGAAATGCCTGGTTAGGTTTCCAGTTCCCATGGGAGCACTTAGGGTAAATGCTTTCTTTAGCCACAACAGCTGATCCGGGGACAGCCTCTGGCGTTTCCACGCAGGCAGCACGCGTGGGCTGGTCATGCTTCTCCACATAGAACAAAAGCAACTGCTCCACTCATGAAGGGAAAGGTCACTAAAGGACCCTGGAGATTCACAGTGTCCTTACAGAAGCAAAACCAGCTGAAGGAAAGTCACACACGTGCGTTCGTTGGGCTTAACACGCTGGACAGACTAGGCGGGGACCTGTGGCCATGAGCGGTGCGTCACACAAACCTTGAAAGCCAGCGTGAACAGTGACAGCGTGTCCAGAGCCGTAAGGCACACCTCAGCAGCGATGTTGGCTTCCAGGAGTGACTGGTGAAGGACGTCTGCCTCTGAGTGGCCATAGCCTGTGTGAATGAACACAGCATGACTGTCTGGGGTTCAGGCAGCAGGGCTGGGGCTGCGCAGTGACAGTCAACTTTTGATTATTTATATAAGGTTCCTTTCAGGGCCATCTCCCGCCTGCCTCAGTGGGGAGGTGGCAGTAACAATGTTTCCATTCATAACTGTCATTCTAAGTGTGGAGGCTCTGTGAGGGCAGCAGCCCTTTTCAGCATGCTGGCCGAGGAGACGGAAACGTCACATTATCACCCGGTCCTCGGCAGCACCTTGTTAAACACTTTCTGCGGTCAAGAAACGGGGTGTAGATAAGCCCCGGGGCTTGATGTCCATAAGGCAGTAAGATGTGCACCATTCGGAAGCAGGTGAAAGGGACCTGACATCCGGATGGGGCTGTCACTCAGCCCAGCTCTACCTCTGTCTGCATATGCTTTGTGCAAGTGGGCTAACCTCTTCCTACTCCGCAGCCCGATCTGTAGAACAGGGATCAAGGAAGCCACACATCAAAGAACTGCAGTGAGGGCACAGGCATTGGTACTGCCAGGCCCTACAAAGGTGCCTGGCACCACATGAGCAGAGCATTACGCCGCCAGTACCAAGGCCTAAATTTAGCTGGCACCGTAACTGATAATCAAGAGTTGACTGTACTGCAAATAGTCTTCCACTTGCTTTAATAAAGAGCATAAAAGCCAATATATTGAGAAGAGATGCCTACGGAAGGGAGAGAGCCAGAAGGATGTGTCATGTAAACTCAGCTTCATTACACACAATTTAAACATAAACTGCAATCTTCAACAGTGGCTGCAAAATCAATTTAGTAATGATATAAATGCAGTTTGACATACAATTTGAGATATTAAATTATGAAATGGAGTGCGTTAGCAGAAACACAGAGAGGATGTAAAGGTGTTACCATGGTGTCCAGCATATACAAAAAGATGGCAACACAACACGACACAATGCGATGACTCTCCAAGGAGCGACTGAGCAATACCTGCTGTTTGGTCATTTGAGACTCCAGAGAGGGAGACATTAGCTCATGATCGGAAAAATAAAGCACAGAACACCTACAGAATCTCCTGGAGATTATTAATGGGAACTGAGCGCCGCCCCCTAGAACCTACACCCCAAATTCCTATTTGGGTTACTGCATCAGAGGACTGACACGGGCAAATAGGAGGAAAAAGAGAACAGCAGGACTTTGTTCTAACTGAAGGAAATGTGAGAGTTCTACAAATGCTACAGAGAGCTTTCAAAGCCACAGAAACTGTCCTGCGAGCTCTGTCAAGTGTGACCTTCCAACGCTGCCTTCCACCATCTGTGCTTCTCTCTCCCTGTGCCGGGGCTGTCTCCCTCCTTGTGAAGATATAGAATGTGTTGGACACCATGTTAATTCCAATCCTTTGTTCATTTTTGAGCAAGTAGTATTTGGGGGTACTAATGCCATCTGTACTGCCTTTGCACAAGCCAAGACATTCCTGTGGTGGATGGGGTGTGACAAGATACAGAGAGAGTGAAAGAAAGAAGGACATCACTACTGTTAAGGGGCTACAAACCACGGACAGAGAGGACCAAGACAGATCAACCCCTGTGACCATGCAGACAGCTCGCAGGGCCCTTTACAGAAGCCGCTGCCTGCTCCCAGGAGCTGTGGTCTGCGCTAAGAATGTGAAGGAAACACGGTGACGTGGCGACTTGACGCCTTTCTCTTCAAGAGCTGTCCCTGTCTCTCTATAAAAGCCACACGAAGGGCGTGCAGGCAGCCATTACCAGTGAGATGGCCTCCAGTGAGCAAGCCCTGCAACAGCGACCTGCTCCTGGCCCCAAAGCCGGGAACAAGCAGAACTGAACACGTGCTGTTGTGCTAAGAGCAGAGCCAACGTGCCAGGCTACCTGACAGACCTGTCACACCCACAGAAACACAGTAATGACAAGATTCCTCTATGCTGGCTGTCAGACCTCAATGCCATCTACCCATGGTCTGGGGACCAATAAAAATGGGGTAAGAGGAGGAGGAGGACGGGTGCTGGGGTGCAAATACGAGCACAGTATAATGACATACAGGCATGAAAATGTCACACGAAGCCCACCTATTCTGGCCATTAGCAAAAAAAATTACTTAAAAGTCACAAAAATTAAACAAAACCCAAAGGAAAAGGATTAAGTGAGATTTATGGAGGCATGAGCCTGCCTCTGTCTGGGCCATAGGAAAATCTGAAAAAAAAAAAAAAAAAAAAGACAAACAAATAAGAGGTCCTCCCGGCCACGGCTTCCTGCACGGCCTCCTGAGCTTGAGCTCAGGGCTCTGTGGGGACCTTAAAGTGCCGCTGATCTGTTAAAATCCCCAAAGACGAAGGGCCGCTCAGACTGTCCTCAGTCACAGAAGGTCTCACGAGGAAGGTGTCAGCCCCCACATTAAAGAGCAAAGAAAGCGGAACGGTTAGTCAACCTCTTCAGAGACAGCTGGCTGAGTATGAGTCGGCCTCACACAGGACCTCCGCCTCAGGTGTTTATCAGGCTGCTAGCTAGCTACTCTCTGCGTCAGGGTGTGTCACCAAGCATGAAGGCTGGCTAGTCTTCATGCTCCCCGTCCAGGGCTCACACGGGTGCCGCCACCACCACAGGCTGCCTTTGCTCTATTGTGGGTTCTGGAAACCAGACTCAGGTCCCTTGCCTGTCCAGCAGCAAGTAGCCCCAGGCAATGTCCCAGCCCCAGACTCAGCTCTTAAGGTGAGGAGTGTAATGTAAGCACTACAGGTTCCACTAGGGGGCAGTAGCGCGCTGCGGCATGGTGTGGCTTCCTTCCGGCCTGGCCTGCTCAGCCTGCAGGAGGGAGCAGTGTTTCCAGGGGTGACATCTTTGGGTGGCCAGTTGTGGGGGCTGGCTTAGGTGTCCTCAGCCTTCACAGCTCAGACCTATAAAAATGTCACCCGCTGCCGCACCTACAGTGAGACGTCTTCGTTTTAGAACAGTGTTTGTGTGGTGCGGGCATGCTCGGAGTGTCTTCATTAAGACAGTGTAAGAGTGCGGTTCTTGCTTGAATGCCAGCAGAGGTGCACAGGTGTGGAGGACGAGGGGCTCCCTGCTCACCACGTGGACCCTGGAGCCGGAGTCGGGCGGCAGCACCAGCAGGTCCTTCAGCCGCTGAGCAGCCCACTGCCCAGCTCCGGCTTACTTCTTCAGTCACGGCCTCCTAGCAGCCTGGAGCTTGCTGTTTGGGCTAGACTGCTGGCCAGCGAGTCCCAGGGTCCACCCGCCTCCACAGCCAGGCCTGGGGTTACGGATACACAGCAGCCTTCACACACACATTGCGAATCTCATGGGTCCTCACACTTGCACAACAAGCATGTCATTAATGCAGCCGTCACCCCAGATCCAAGATGTGCTTTAAAATCTCAAAGGCATCCAGGAAGAGGATGCCTGTGTGCTTGTGCCAAATTTCATTATCCCCACGATAGTTTACAAACCCATCCTATCAGAAGTGGTTTGGGCAGAGTGACGCCCCACAGCCACGCACTCCTTCCTGATGTAGGGCCCATGAGGTGGAAGGCCGGGCAGACAGTCTCCCGGGCTGTGCCTCCATTTCCAAGGCGGCCTTCCTCTAAGGACCTAAAATCTGTACTTTTATCTTGACTGTTTCCTGTTCTCGATCACAATACAAATCCAGGAAAACAGTTTGGGGATGTAAGCAAACACGGAATGACAAGGAGTTTTCCTGAGGACCCCTCAAATAGAGAGCTGCTAATAAAGCCATCTATGTGGCTTTATGAAGTGTCAATACATTTTATGTAAAAGAATAACAGTGATCAATAGTTATTCGGCCCCTGCCACTTAATTACTAAGAAGGTTTTTCCACAGACGACTCGGGCTTATACAATAAAGAATAACAGTCTACTGGAAAAGGACATACAGCTTACTGGCCCCCTTCACATAAGGAAACGGCATGCTCAGAGGTATCTGTGGCCTTCGTCCATGAAGGACCAGCTCACAGGACGATCATGGCATCGGCTTTCTCTTGAGGAACAGCGTAGAGTAAGGCCTGGCTGAGTCTGAAAATGGCACTAGATACAAGCCTCTAACTGTAAAGCCACTGGAAGACCGTGTCATACGTGCCCATGTCCTTTCCAAGGACATGCACCAAGATGACTGGCTTGAAGCAGGAACTGCCCCTTTCACCCTGTAGCAACGGGTCACTGCAGGGGGGCTCCATCTCGTTCATCTCGGGGACCTCGTAACACACACAGCCTTCAGGCTGGTGTTCCACAGGCCGCACACAGGAGTCCAGCAGTGAGGTGCACAGACAGGCAGGCCTGCAGAGGACCGGGTCACAGGCCTCTGCTGCCCCCTGCCGGCCACGCGGAGGTCTCACAAAAGGGAACAAATGGCCCCAGAGAGAGTCCCCAGCAGGCTGCTCACTTATGGGCCCTGTCATGCTGGCTGGACTAACAGAAGGCATTGTGTAAGCAGTAAACGGAGGCACGCATGGCCCCAGCTTCTGCTGAAAGCCTAGACAGAGACAGGCATGCATGTATGTGTGCACACATATGTGCCACATACCGTAATGCAGCAGACATTCATTCTCTTTGCATGTTTTGGCCAAGTTCCTCATGGAGCTGGTGGTGGTGGTGGGAAAGGGTAAAGCCACCTAAACAGAGCTCAGGAGACAGACTGAGGCCCAGGAGAGGCGGCTCAGCAAACAGAACAGGCTTGGCAAGAGGGACTGCAGACACAGGCAATGGCCGGAGGGACCAGAGGACAGAACGGAGAAGAGTGTGACTGAGGACAGCGTGCCACTGAAAACTGATGGGGAAAGATGCCCACATGGGGGCAGGGAGGGTACCGCCTTCTCCGTGCCTTCAGGAAGGGGAAGAGAAGGCGGCTCAGTCCCAACGCTTAGCGGCATCATCTTGTCCTGCCCAGCTGTCCTCACCAGCTGCCGCAGGCGCTGATAGTGCCTGTGACTGGGACGAGGCCTTCCTCTGCTTCTGTGAGGACCCTCCCACGTTTCCATGCACATTTCCCTAGACAGTGAACTACTGTTACAGAGATGATCTGGGAAAAGTGACTCCAACACTGCCTTGTGCCACAGGGGCTGCATTCTACTGCGAAACAGGAAACGAAAAGTACAAACATCAAAGCTCCTGTTTCACTTTGCTTTAACCCCTTGCTTTTCCAGCCTTACAAAGGGTTAAAAACGTCTCACAAATGTGCATCGGACAGAATTTGGAGGCTCAGTAGGAGGGTGCAGAAGGACGTCACCCTGGCTCGGGAAGGCTGGAGCCTGGGGTGAGGGTGAGGGTTCAGCTTTCACTTTACAGGTGGAAGTGTGGAAAGTGTATTGCTCTGTTGCTTTACCTTGTGTGCATTAAAAAAGTATCTGTTCGTTTATTTTATGTGTATGGATGTTTTGTCTGTGTGTATGTCTGTGTACCATGTGTGAGACCGTAAGTCCCCGGGGCTGGAGTTACAGATGGGTCTGAGCCACCATGTGGGGGCCAGGACTTGAACCCGGGTCCTCTGCACCATCTCCAGTTCTCTGTGTGTTCTTGAGACAGGGTTTCACCATGTAGCCTGGGCTGGCCTGGGGTTCGGTCCACAGAGTAGGCTCTCCTTGCTCTGCCTCCGAGTGCTACCACACCTAACAGATGCATTGCTGTGCTTTCATCCCCCGCCGTGTCAGCTTTCTCGGGACTGGTTCAACCACAAGCTGCTGTGAATATGGTCTCTACCCTGAGCCACAGGAAGGAAAAGGTGTGACGACCACAGTGGATGGGATCACCGTGATTAGAGATGATGGCAGATATTAACAGTCGTGTACTAAAGACAGTGCTGGGAATGAGAGCCTGTGACTTTCTAAGACAGGAACTAGCTACGCCATGCTTGGAGAGAAGAAGGACAGTCTTGGGAAACCGTCAGGAACAGAAGTGGGACTCCCAGATGGCATATTAGCCACCAGGTGCCGCAGGGCTGGAACCTTTCAGGTTTTCTGCCATGAGAAGCCTTAGGTAGTTTAACCCCGAAATGCCTAGAACAGCGCATGAAGCTATCCGGGTGACCGACAGAACAGGTGAAAAAGATGGTCCCACCAACTAGCAGAGAGTCTCTGGTGAAGTTAGGGAAGCCCCGCAGTTAGGAAGGCAAGATGAAGGAAAAGGTCTTGGTTGCAAGTGAGGCAGCCCCCGACCTGATTAAATCTTACCATTGTCTACAGAAATCCCAAGCACACTTGATATCTTTCTCACACTGAAAACACAGAAAAAGTCACTTGGTTACTGGGTGCTTTCCACAGCCTCACAAACCGGTTCAGGGCTTAACAGTCGTTTGCAGGCGGGATGTCAGCATGTGGGTGCTCGGCCAACTACGAGCGCCTAGCAAGAGAAGCAAACCATCTGACCCGGATGTGCCGGGAGGAACAGAGGGGAAAAGAAAAGAAAACAAATGCAGGCGTCAAATTTAAAATCCGGGCCGCTGTCTGGCCCTCCGGCCTGCTGACTGCTGGGTTAGGGCACTTGGGATGGCGCCATAGTTGGCCGGCTCCACATGCCGTGCCCCCCACTGCTCGGGACGCTCCTGAGGGCACTCCTCTTCCTATCTGCTTTGCTCTGGAAGAAAAATCAAGGTGGTCACGTGGCACGGTGTGGCCGGCTCTCCCTTCTGAGACGGCACGGAGATGGCTGTGGCGACGGACGGCGTGGGACTTACTGTGGTTAAAAGCGACAGAGTTATCCAAGCTGCCCAGCTGCTGCAGTCTGGCATGCACCATCCCTGTTCTGTTACGGGAAACAGGCAATGTCTGAGACTTTCGGTCATGACCCACGGGGCCCAACCCCTCCTGGCTCCTGTAACACGAGTGAGACGGGACAGAGGCAAAGTTAGACGCGTTACACCAAGCGACGTGGGCATTAGTGGCTCGCACGGGGCAGCTGGGGCACATGCTGCCAAGTGGCCAGGGACACACAGCCGGCAGCTCTGACACAGCACACAGCAATGCCATCAGGCCTCACAGGAGCGAACGCCAAGCCGAGGCAGAGAGCCTTTCTCTTGCAAGGAAGTGTGCGCGATGCGACATTTCAAAGAGCATCGCTCAGCGTGGGGACGGCAGCCAGCACCCTGACCTCTCAGGGAGCACTGCAGGCCCTCCGAATCATATGCAGCACGAGCAAGCCAGGGTTCTGATCAAACAGTCACCAGAGGAAGCAGAGCCACGCATGCAGTGGGTTGAGCAGGCAGTCAGGCAGCTTTTCTTACCCAGCAGGAAGGCCGCACGCTTTGTTAACTTGTCAAGCGGAGAAAACAGAAAGTGTGGAGGTTAGCACTCCCGCGGTCCCTTCCCGACCGTACGCCACGCCGGCGCGGCCCGACAGGCTAGTGTGGGGCTACCACCGCCCGCTCCCACAGCCAACCGTGCCCTCGCCATGTGTACAAGAACAGGGCCATGCAGGGACCTCACCACCAGCATGCTGGTGACTTCCCAGGGACAACAAGAAGGCACAGGGTTCGCACACCCACACTGCTGTGCGGGGCAAACACCGACACTCGGGTCATGGTTCGGGATCTGGTCACATGCGGCAGGGACCATGACAGTTTCGAGGAAAGCAGGATGTGTCTCTCCACAGCGCAAGGAAGAAAGACATGGACCGCAACCTGCCTCCCGCCGCCCGGCTGCAGGCAGTGATGTTCTGTGCAAGTATATACAGGGGCTTCCAGGGTGACACAATGTCTCCTGCACACGCTAACCCAACGTCCACCATGGGGAGGGGAAAAAGAACCACCTCACAAGCTGTTCTAAAATACAGGGAAGAAGCTGTCAGCTTCCCACGGTCACGGTTTAAGCTCAGGCGCTTTCTCCTATGCGGCCGTGCGGGCTCCGAAGGCCTCGCTGACATGTGATGGCCGAGGAGGCGGTGCCGAGCGCCCGGCTTCTGGGTAGTTAGCGGCTGCCTGGCTGACTACCTCTGCGGTGCGGGCGGGCGGAAGTCAGGGCACGCTGACTGGTGAAAAGGCACCTTGGATATACTTGCATTTTACACTTGGAAACAAACGTGAGATTACAGTGGTGATAAAAATTGAGGTTATGAATAGCAAACTTCAGAATGACCACATTTTAGTTAAAACAATATTAATAAGAAAAGTGCAAAATGATCTCAGTAAATTTGTTTCTTTTTAAAAGAGGACACAGCCTTCATTTCTTCACATGAAACATGATCCTGAAAAGTCCTCTGCTACATCCCCGGGGGCGGGGTGGGGGGTGGGACGGCTTTAAAGCCAAGCACACCCACGGTGTCTCCTACTGCCTGCTCTTCTCACTGCTACACACCACAGCAGGTACTTCACAATTAAAAAGAGCTCGGCAGACTTTCTTCAAACAAACGCAGCTTACTTGTAATCACACTGTTGAAAATACTGGAAGACTGACGCCCTTGCCCTCCCTTGCCTGGACACAGACACACTCCACAGACACACAGGCTGTGGGCAGGGGAAGAGCCTGGTAAGGAGAAGGGGGCTGGGAGGAAGAGCCCCAGAGGAGGGCCTGCGGCCTCTCTGCTGTCAGGCAGGTCAGTGGGGACAGAGTCCACAGAGTTCTGGGGACGAAATCACTGACTGGTTAGAAAGGAAAAGCTCCATTTCAAAGGCCAGTGAAAAGTCACACAGATTTGAAGTAGGATAAAAACATCCTCTTAATTATAAAAAAAAAAAAAAAAAAAAAAGAGGCTAGGTGAGAATGTGGCATGGTTCTGTGTGGGGGCAGGGCCAGGGTCAAGGCCTCCCTAGGGGAGGAGGACAGGGAGTCCAGGAGAAAAAGAGAAGGGGTGAAGGGTTGGAGGATGGAGGGGAACTGGAGGAAGTCAGCAGCTACGCAGTAAAGACAATCTGACAGGGAAAAGCAGACAAAGCCAGACCCAGGAGAGCAGGAAGGCCGGACAGACCCTGGAGCGCAGGAACGCCGGCCAGACTCCTGGACCGCCTCCGAGGCACCGGCCTAAGGTCCCCGCGGCTCACGGACACCCCAGCTGCCCATCGGCATGGATGAGCACGGTCACACAGCTCCCCCCGGACAGGACAGCACGTCACAGCACGCCCCACGGTACCTGGCAATGTAGCGCTTCCCCATGTACTGGAACTGGTGCAAGCAGACTCTGAAACAGGGGAATCAGGGAAAGTCAGACAGCAGCGTGCTCAGCCCACTGTTTTGACAGCAGCGCTGCACTGACTACCAGCCCTCAGCTCTCGGCCTCCAGGAACATTCTAGAAGGCCCTTCTTCACCCAGAGAAAAGCACTAATGTATCAGCAGAAGCCCACGTGTGGCCGCAGAACCGAGGTCACAGCTAGAGCAGAACAGAACAAAAGCTCAGGACTCACCGCTCAGGACGGCCAGCCTTGCTCCAAGCCAGCATGCCTCAGAGTGCTGGGCCTTCCAGGCCACTGTCTCCACAGGCCTGCCTCATCTACACAAGCCTGCTTCATCTATACAGGCCACTGTCTACACAAGCCTACCTTATCTACACAAGCCACTGTGTCTACACAAGCCTGCCTCGTCTACACAAGCCTGCCTCATCTACACAAGCCACTGTCTACACAAGCCTGCCTAGTCTATACAGGCCACTGTCTACACAGGCCTGCCTCATCTATACAGGAGCGCTCTCTCTTGGATCAAGCATATGAAATGGTCCCTTTACAGGCATCAAAACTCTCTGTTGTGGTTTTTTAGTTGAGCCACAAACCTCGAATCCTTAAAAACCATGCATTTTAGTAAGAGTTAGCTAACCTGAGACCCCCTGGTTTTCATGGGACAGTTTCTGCTGAAGTCAGCCACGGGAGTGCTCACAGGACTGAACCATTCCTCCAGTGGGCCCACAGGCTTTCCCTCAGCTCCAGTACGCACAGAGCCCAGAGAACAAGGCTTCGATTTGAGTTCCTTCAAGTGTGTTTCACAAACTAAGAAACTAACAAAGCTGCTTACACCATGACGTATTCAATTGCAAACTGAATAACCAATAACAGAACTGAATAACCAATAACAGAACTGAAAAACTTTTTTTCTTTTACCATGAATATAAAAACGCATTTGATCAAGGGTGCGGACTATAGCTATTGTGGGTTGATAAACATGAGGTGTATAATTTCAAAAACAGCCTCAATTCTGAATTTGAAAAGCTACTTGAACTCAGCACCTGTAGAGACAGTGCTAAGGCTCTGTGTTTCTAAAAGCAAAGAGCTTAAAGGAAATTAGAAACTTTTCCTGAAGACATACGATAGGCTCTGGATCTCACACAGAAAACCAGCAGCCACTGCATACGTTCTGTGCAGTTTTATCCAAGTGGCTGGGCACAGCTACCTCAGCAGACAAACTGACAACGTCCTCGGGCTGGCCACTATGGAGCAGCTCATGCAGGAAGCTGTGTGCCACGCTGCATTCCTGCCCTGAGGACAGGGTCCCTCACACGCCCAGCTGGAGAGATGAACAGGGGACAGGTAAGGACAAACCACTCACTCAGATATCGTGAAGAAATCCATCAGTTCAGCGGTTGAAGCCTTGTTCCAGTACGTAAACAGGGCATCTAAAACAAGCATGTACTTGGTCAGAACCACAGGACACGTCGCACACATTACAGACAATCGCTTGTTGTGACCCTGGGGGGAGACCCCGGCGTGTGGGCCTCCACGCTGCCTGCTTACACTTGACCGAGGCAGACCACGCTGGGGGGCTCTCCTGGCTAACACACATAGCAGACTCATTCAACGTCAAGAACATCTCAACTCCAGAGCTTTAATAATAAATTACCCAGTGCTGGATTATTCAGCTTGTACATAACGTGCTCTTAAATGCAAGAGGCCATAAGAACCCAAATCGGCCTCTCTACCTCCTTCTATAGAACCTTTCCCTCCTCTTCAGGGAATTTGCTGAAAATAAAAACATATGCTGTTCTGTTTTTAAAGTTATTTTCTATCTATTTCTTTTGTTTGTTTGTGTTTGCTTTTTGAGACAGGGTTTACTCTGTGTAGCCCTGACTGTCCTAGACTTACTCTGTAGACCAGGCCGGCCTCGAACTCACAGAGACCCGCCTGCCTCTGCCTCCCTGAATGCTGGGATCACAGGCTTGTGCCACCATGCCCGGCTGATTTATTTCCTTTTTAATTATGTGTATCACGTGTGTCTATGTCAGGTAGATGCCTTCGGAGGCCAGACAGCAGCTCGTCCCTGGACCTGGAGTTACAGGCTGGTATGAGCTGCCGCGTGGGTGCTGGGAAGTGAGCTCAGGTCCTCTGCTGGAACAGCACACACTCTTAACAGCGGGGCCCATCTCTCTAGCCCTGCCTCTGGGCTTTAAAGGAACAACAGACTGGCTCTCGGCTGCAGAGTGCTCTATGGGGATTCCGTAACGGAATCATGCAGCTTCTACTGACTGTGCTCTAAATGCAGTAGAAATAGGAGCCCTGATGTGAAGAATCAGTTACTTCTAGAAAACAAATCTAAAATGGAAATGGGATTTTTTAAATCTAGTGTTTAATATAGTGTGTTTTAACAGTGTTAGCTTTTCCACTTTGATGAGGACCTGAGCACTGTGCTCCCTCAGGCTCCCTCCTTTAGTGGCCTGAATCCAGAGCCAGGACTCCAGGGGTGCTGCTGGCACTGGCTGCCCGTGTACTCCTACATGCTGGGTTCTTCCCAAGCTTGCCCTGCTAGAAGCATGCCTTGCTGACCATCCTGTCACCTGCCTTTCACCTGTGCAAACCAGCCACATCTATAGGAGGAATTCCTGAACGTGAAAGCGGAGGTTGAGCACCACACACCCTAGAAATCCTGGCGTGAACCCTCAGCTGAGCACTCTACGAGAAGCACTCTCCTTTGATATGCAAACACTTCAGCTATCTGTTCCACAAAGCTGAAAACCCGGGCAAAGAGATCTCCCTCCAGAAGAACAGCCGACTCCCAGAGCCTGGATGAGCAGAGACCCACAGCTGTGGCCTGTGTTCTTGCTTGCACACTTGTCAGGGGCAGAGGTCAAGGAAGACATGAGACACACAGCAAGAAGCTGTGCTAGGCCGCGCAGGGTGCCGCCCGGGTTTCTGGGGATGCTGCCCTCCAGTCCTCACTCGGAGCCCGCATGGAGCACTGTGCTCTTACAGATGAAATGCCAGGGGCTCAGGGAAGCTCAGCACACCTCCCACTGGCTCCAGAAAGCACACGGCTGAGAGCAGGCTGCCTCTGAGTGGACGTGGCTCTACGGCAGGTGTGACTCCTGACTGACACTAAGGGTGTGAGCTCTGGGGGAGGGCTCTGGGCTTGGATGGGCTGGCGCTAGCACACACCAGACAGGGCAGCCAGTGGCAGCAGTACCCTGTAGTCCTGGCTCTGGATTCAGGCCACTAAAGAAGGAAGGGGCCCGAGGGAGCACAGTGCTCAGGTGCTCATCAAAGTGGAAAAGCTAACACTGTTAAAACACACTATATTAAACCCTAGATTTTAAAAAAGCCCATTTCCATTTTAGATTTGTTTTCTAGAAGTAACTGATTCTTCACATCAGGGCTCCTATTTCTACTGCATTTAGCAAATTAATACACATTGAGAAACGAGGAAGAATTTTTCTTAAATATTTGAAATTTTCAAGTAACGCCATCTAAAATAATTAGAACAATGAAAAGAGAACAGCTGTTTTAATTCTACCTACCGTCAGACATGCTTTTCAACACGTAGAGGAAACACATCAGCAGGCTCTTGATCTCAGACTGGTCCAGTTTGTCACAGCGAACCACGGAATTTCCCAGCGTGCCGCTCTGCTGATGCTGAAAGGAACCGAGGTCAGTTTTCTGTTCCATGAGGCACACCTCTCCCTCAGAAAAGAAGAGCCCTCAGCCGAGTCAGATGTACAAACTGCCAAGGTAACCCAAAGGTACAAGTCCACAGAGACACCCCTCGCAGCTAACACACACACCCACGGCACATCCAGCTCTGACTTGGCACCTCTGTCCGTTGCCAGGGGACAAGCCAGAAGCACAAACCCTTCTCATCCGAATAGCAGTTTTCATTATGCTATTGGGGAGAGTGGCATCCTTGTAAAATCTCATGCAAAAGAAAGGAAAGAAAAGCCCCATGCACGAGGCTCCAGGTGGGAGGAGGGCTGCAGAGGTGTCGAGCATGCGCCCACTAAGAACAGCCAGGAGCCTGTGGGGCCGCTACACAGCCCCAGACGCCTGAGGCTCAGGCCTGCCCTTAGGGCTCCGAGACACACTTGACAGGAGCACGCCAGCGCAACCACCCTAAAGTGATGAGGTCTGCCGTCAGCGTGGCCTGGCAGCAGCTCGGGCTGGGCTGAGGGTGGGCAGAGGGCCGTTTTACCACTAGGAAGCAGCAGGCTCAGGCGAATCGGGTAAGGCTTGCAGCTCCCGTTAAGGACACAGGATTAAAAATGACCCTCGGGATGTGTTTCCAATTTATATCAAGAACTTTGTTTTCTTTCTTTTTTGCCAAATACCAAATGAAAAAAAAAAACATAGAAAAAAGATTCTTTCCAGGTGTAGTCAGCCGGGACTAACGCATCCAGAGAAGGCTCAGCCGACGGGATGCATGCTGCCTCTCCCTAAGGCCGAGCTGCGGCTGCCACTAGCGGTAAAAGGCCCGGTGAGCCCCGAGCCCTCCAACCGAGGCAAGAGCTGCGAGAGAAGCCGGTCCTTCCCGTGGGGAGCAGAGGGGCGCGGCGGCCACAGTCTCCTCTGGCCGCGGCGCAGCTGTCAGAAGGGAGAAGTCCATGGTGACTCGGTTTCTCCTGGCTGGCTGGCAGCGGTCCTCTGCAGCGCTGTGGGCAACACAGGCGGAGTGCCTCCGGAGCCGCTGGTCCCTCTGCACACAGAGGGCGGCGGGGTCAAGGGGAAAGGTCGGCAGGTCAGACAGAGCCGGGCAGCCCGCACACGCGTGCCTAAAGGTAAGGGCGCCGGCGCCGGCCGGAGTCCTGGCTGAGGTTGCTCTGGGAACAGAAACGGCTCTCCGAACGGCTCGGCCGTTTACTGGCAGGAAACTTGAGGTAACTGGGGACACAGAGCCCCAGGGGATGCCAGTCTCCCAGGGTTCAGGTTGCTATCAACCTTTCTCTTTTCCTGCGAGTTCCAGGCAGCTGCGGCTGCAGCAGCAGGAAACAGAGTCGGGGAGAGACTCAGGAGGAAGAAAGAGGTGTTAGTGGTGGCCGGGCTCAGCTGCGGCTCAGGACTGACAAGCCATCTGTTTTGGCCTGACCTAAGAGGCTTAGATACTCCAAGATGCCATCCTGCTTCGCTGCAGACGCTGCCTGGGCCCAGACCCTGGCAACAGGAGCCTCAGGGGACTCCGTGACAGCCTGGCCCGACAAGCAGAAGCTCTGGCTCGCAGTCACCAGCAGACACACAAACGGGGACGACGACAAAGGAATCCACAATCCCACAATCCCACAGTCTTGTCATCTATTGCACACTGACTAAGGAGTTTAAACAACCCCCAAAGGTCACAGGTAACAAACACCAGAGGGTGGGGCAGTGACACGGGCTGCACGTAATCAGAAACACAAATCACCTTCTCTAGGGAGTTGCTCTTCTCGGGGTTCCTTTCTGGAAGGCTGTTCCCTGAGTCCGTGCTGATGAGGGAACCTCTGGAGTCAGCATTTCTCACACTGTTGATGTTGGGGGTTGAAGCTGTGTATGGAGATGCTAAATGGAAATCAGAGCAAGAACAAGTTTCGGTTAGACAGCACAAAATAAAGATAAGTACTAAGTTTTAAGAGAAATTGTTTTGAGGGCTTTTTAAAAGTAAGAACATTGCTTGAGAGTTACCATCAATTATTTCACATTTATGAGATTATTTTAATTTTATGTGTGCGAGTGTTTGCCAGCATGTATGCACATACGTGTGCAGCGTCTGTGGAGGCCAGGGGGCGTCACAGATGGTTGTGAGCTGACACGCAGATGCTAGGAACTGAACGTGGGTCCTCTGCAAGAGCACCAGTGGTCTTCCCTGAGCCAGTCTCTCGGTTACATCACCTTTTGAAGAATCAGGTGAGTACGTCAGGGTCACATCAAAATTACCTTTCACACAAAACTTGCTAATTCACATGCTGGAGCTACCGTTGCTTGCTCAGACTAAAGCAGCATACATTATTTCAGAGCGGGATTCAAAAAGAAAAAAGGATATGTCCACTTCAACCTTTGATCAAAGAGGGATATGTCATGAACTGATAATGGGCAGTGCGGAGGCGGAGCTGCCCCAGGGGGTTTCCAGGAAGCGCGTGGGACATTTAACAACTTAGGGACCCATGGTGATTCTTGGCAGGGCTAGAAACTGCACGGGACAGACGACTGTGCTGTCGTCTTCTGCTGATGTCAGAGCTTCCTGCCGCTGGTAGCTGGAATTTCGGTATTCTGCTAGGGTAAAAAGCAAGCTCTGGACAACAATGCGGAACAGAAGTGAAGGCAGTGAGCAATGCGATTCCAAAGTACGGAAAGGGAAAGTAAATATCCAGCAAGTGTGCGCGACACCAATCACAGCTGTAGTCACTAAGAAGAGCTCGAAAGTGTTTTCCTTAAGTTCATGCACTTTGGTTTGGAAGACCTACTAAGCGGCTGGCATGGAAGCACTGTTTGTTTTTTAAGGCCGGAAATCACAGGGCTGTAAACAGACAGTAAATTCAAAAAAGCGATGTTATTAGTTGACTTAGAGATACCAAAAAAAGTTATTATGACAGTTAGATCTGCCCTTAATCTGTAAACTGGAAATATTGGCAAAGTCTGTTGTTCAAAGAGGAAGGAGGAGAATCTCACTTAGAAATGAATTTTTCCAAGTATCTGAAGGTAGGAACTGGCCTCTGCCTCTGAACTATGGAGAGTTTCTTAAGGAAACGAACTGGCTTCCTGCTTAGATAAGATTAATAAACTGCACAGCAAAATGACTCTTTGGACTTGGCTTCTGTAGCCAACAGGCCTTTGCAGAAAGTCGAGGCTGTGCGGGTGTCATCAGAGCACATCCTGCCCCTGTGGGCAGCCCTGTGCACAGCCCGAGGAACCGAGCCCAAACACGCTATTGAAAACACAGCACAGGCCAGTGCAGATTTCAGCGGGAGAAAGGGCTGGCTCACACAGGCTACGTCAGATGGATAGACGGCTGGATGGCTGGACGCACAAACAAGTCATCTCTGCTTCATGCCTAATGGCCTAAGTTCATCACCTCTAATCATCCTGATTAAAGATGTGTGACACACACGTAAATCCTCCTCCCTCCCTAGCATGCAAGGCTGCATGACCCTAGCATGCAGAATGTCACAAGAATGGGTGAAAACCTTGTGAAGAAGTGATACCACCTCCAGGGAGAGAGAACTGCACGCTTTGACTGCAGGATAATCATGGCGTGCCGTGGGGGCAGGACACGAGACTCAGGTGAGTGGGGCCAAGAACTGTCCACTACGCCCATCATTCTCAGACTTTTAAACCAATCACAAACTGTAGTCCTAGCTTGAGGCAAACAGATGCAAATGCAGTGGCTCAAAAGTAACTTACTTCTTTTGTTCTGAGAATGTGTGTTTGTGTCCTTGCCCAGGTAATGACTTTATTTTTAAAAAATTTCCAAGTATTTTTTAAAACTATTCTTAAGCTGGGCGTGATGGCACACACCTGTGATCCCAGCACTTGTGGAGAGGCAGTCAGATTGCTGTGAGTTCAAGGCCAGCCTGGTCTACAAAGCGAGTCTTAGACAGCCAGGGCTACAGAACCAAATCAAAACCAAACCAATCAACCAACCAACCAAAACCTATTTTTATTACTACTACCCAAGTGATATTTTAATAATATTAATAATTTAATATTACTGTTCATAAGTTAATACAGTGATGAGTTTCATAATGTTACTTGTGCAAGAAATGACTTCAAAATTATTATTTTTTTATGTGTATGGTAGTTTTACTGGCATGTATGTGCACCTGCCCACAGAGGCCAGAAGAGGGCAGCAGACTGCCATGGGTGCCATGGGAGCTGGGAACTGAACTCCGGTCCTCTGCAAGAGTAACAAGTGCACCTAACCACTGAGCCTTCTCTCCAGCCCAGGGAATGAGTTTTAAGGGTCTTAAACAACATATGAATGAAATAAAGCTTGGTTCAGCTGGCTTCCATCTGTACCAACAGCCAAATATGGAGCAGGTGGGAGGGGAACCCTCAACCTAAGAGGGGTGTTTCCTAACAGGGAAGGGATCCCAGAATGCTTTTTATCCAGGAATTCTCATGTGAGGGGCTTGTCCCCAGAAGGCTAGATACCACACCCTCCTCACATTTGCCTGGAAGGATGAAGTCGTCGGGAGCTCCGTGAGGAGCAGCTGCAGCAGCATCCAGAACAAAACCCAAACCCAAACCCAGGGAGCCTGCTTCGTGGGCGGTGCTTCCCTGGAAGATGTTTCTAAGAACAAGGACGGGTGCCATCAGGAACACACGCTGACAAAGAGTGTAAAGAAGCCAGCTGCGCTGAGCTTCTGGAAGTCCGGTAAAGAATGAGGAGACCACATCAGGCAGCACGCGTGCGGGGCAGTGCAGGTCCTCCTGCCACCATCGTGTGAATTCTCAGATCCAGTGAGCCAAACAGCCCTCGCTGTGGCTCGATCATCCCCACAGTTTGTCATGCCTTCCTGCGGCCAGAGAGGACAGAGCAGGGAGAGTTCCAAGCACACAGCCAGGCTTGTAGACTATTCCACTGGGCCTAACAAACCATGGATGCCACAAGTGAGCTAGCCATAACAAAGACAGCACATTTCCACGGCGCTCACCCTGCACCCTGCATCAGCCTTTCACTTCTGACAGCGCTAGCTTAGAGACAAGGACACGAAGGCCGCAGGATGCCCCACAGGAGCAAACAGGTGGCGGAGGAGCGGACGTGAAGCCACCCTGTCAGAGCTAAGCTTGCACTGACACACTTCGGGGAAACAGTGTAAAGATGGCCTCCCCACTGGCAGCAGCAGCCTAGCACCAGTGCAGGGTGGGACTGGAGCACGAATGCAGGCCCCAGAGGAGACTCCAGCAGTCAGCATAACTTTATAGATAATATAACATACATTATAAAGGGGATATAACCACGAGGTTATCCTCGAACACAAATGTGCTTCAGGACTAGATGTGGGGTGCGGGGTAAGTCTAGATCCTGGCAGGGGCTTCCCCGTGTCACGGTCTCCTGTCATTGCTGTCTCCATGTGATAATGTACAAACAACAGAGAAGGTGTGAGAGAAGGTGTGAATGGATTCAGGACTCACACTTGGTCCTGTGAGTTCAGTGGACAAAAGGCATGCGTCTTCCTAACCACAAATCTGTGGCATTAATGGGTGGTGTGACCACTGCCACAGTAGGAGGCATGGTTAGCAGAGGGGACCAGAGGCAGAATCAGACTGTGAACCCCAAGTAAAGTCCTATGATTCTATCTGTGTGTGCATGCATTTGTACGCCGCCATTCGGCTCGTCATCATCCTTATAAAGCTGCGGTTTAATTAGTCAGATAGAAATAGGTGCATCTCCCACAGACAGGCCTCTCTGAGTCTTGATTTATGCCATCTGCTTTCCTTCCCATAGGGCTGGAAGAAAAGTACAGAAGAGAAGATTTCTGAAAAGCATTTTTTTAGGATGGAGTTTCAGTTACAGTCTGTTACCTCCTTCAGACCTAGGAAAAAGACTGCAACACTCACCCAGCCTCCCCTCACCCCAACACCTGCAGACCGTCTGCAGCTAAAAGCATCAGGAGGATTTAAAGCCCATCAACTACAGAAGTGTCGACAAAAGGCATCAGAGCAGCGTGTCTGCGCTGCCCTGTCAGATTTACGGGAATCCTGACTACAGGTTGGAAGACACCATAACAGAACATCCAAGGCAGAAGACCCCAGTCCTAACTCACTATTCACTGTGACAGTAAGGGTAGTGTCAATGACACAGGACAGGGCCAGTCTGAGCAAGGTCATTACCGATGCCAGAGATGGCGCCCAGGAGGTCTTTGTGCAGGCTGCTGTCAAGCGTGTTTCCCTTCTGAGGAGTCATGAGTGGGTTCCCAGCTGGCACAGCAAGGGGTTCATCCTTCACCACCTGCCAGAGAGAGGAGGAAATTTTCAGAGATGGCTGAACAGGCCTCAGGAACTGACCCTCAAGTATGAAGAAAGGATGTGTTCAGCGTCTGCAGTGGGTGGGCGGACAAGGGCACACAAGTGAGGAGATGGTGCAGGAGAACACAGAGCAGGAGAACACAGAGCAGGAGAACACAGAGCAGGAGAACACAAGAACACAGAGCAGGAGAACACAAGAACACAGAGAACACAGAGCAGAAGAACATAAGAACACAGAACAGGAGAACACAAAGAACACAGAGAACACAGAGCAGGAGAACACAGAGCAGGAGAACACGAGAACACAGAGAACACAGAGCAGGAGAGCAGGAGAACACAGAGAACACAGAGCAGGAGAACACAGAGAACACAGAGCAGGAGAACAGAGAGAACACAGAGAACACAGAGCAGGAGAACACAGAGCAGGAGAACACGAGAACACAGAGAACACAGAGCAGGAGAACACAGAGAACACAGAG
>REGO01000110.1:2251106-2291588 GCA_010120015.1 Rhombomys opimus
GAACACAGAGAACACAGAGAACACAGAGCAGGAGAACACAGAGAACACAGAGAACACAGAGCAGGAGAACACAGAGAACACAGAGCAGGAGAACAGACCCTGTCCCCCACCCCAAAAATAAGGTGGAGAGGGACTGAGGAAGATGTTGACTTCTGTCCTCTTTACACACCACATGCAGATCTGTGCACACACATACACATGCGCACAAGCAGACACACATGCACATACACACACATACATACTATGTGAGCACTTGCTTATCATTGCATATTAATAAGGCAAAAGCCTTTTGCACGTGAATGATGACAAGAAACTGGATATTAGTGCTTTAAAAATGCTTTTGAGTTCTAGGCTGTTTCCAAGAATCCTGATTTTATTTGC
Organism: Rhombomys opimus; assembly: GCA_010120015.1. Lineage (NCBI taxonomy): Eukaryota > Metazoa > Chordata > Mammalia > Rodentia > Muridae > Rhombomys > Rhombomys opimus. The sequence continues at coordinate 2,251,488 of REGO01000110.1, forward strand.
TTTATGTGAGTGAACATTTCGGCTGCATGCCTCGTGCCTCTTTCTGACCTCACTGACTTACAGACTAATGAAGAGGAACAGGAGCTCACAGGAGTGGGCTCACAGAACGGGCACCATCAGGAGCTCAAGGAACAGGCACTGGGCTGCAGTCAGAGGTGAGGCCAACACGAGCAATGAGGGACACAGGTTAGCACCAAGCCAGCTTTTGTTCCATAATCCCCATTCCTTATTTTGAGATACAGCCCCATGTAGCCCAGGCTAGCCTTTAACTTGCAACCCTCCCTTTGCCTGCTGAGTGCTGGAATAGCAGGCATGTGCTCCCGGGCCCATTTTGTTGAACAGATGGAATTAGGCTATTAATAGAGCCAGGGTGTAAAGTTTACTGTCTGCTTCTGTTGTGTGATGTGGTGAGGTTAGCGGGATAAGGGGAGATACAGCAGCGGGTGCCGAGCACCCTGAAACTCCTGTGTGTCTGGGGCCTCAGCACGTGATCTCACTTGGAAACGGGATCATTCCACACGCAAATAAGATGTAAACTAAGAGCAGGTCATACTGTGTGGGCTCTACATGCAGCCACCTGTGTCCTTACAAGACAGAGAAAGGGCTGGGCTCACCGACACACAACCCTGTGTGCGGACAGAGGCAAAGAGGTGAGCGGTGGCGGAGCCAGCGACGCCGGAAGAGAGGGACCACCCTCCCCGCAGCTCAAGACACCCAGAGCCAGCGCCCCGAGGGTATTGCAGAGGGCAGGGGCAGCTGTGCTTACAGTGCCTGGGTTCCCGGGGAAGGGCGACACCTCCTTCACGTTGATGCGCTGGACGTTCTCAATGAGCAGCCCGAACAGCGGCAGGTACAGGGTGGCTATCCTGGCCTGGTGGCTCTGCAGAGAGACGCAGGGTCAGCGCCCCGGCGGGCGGCGGGCGGTGGGGGGGCTCGTTCCCTGGGCCACTCCCGGCACACCCCTCGGGGCCGCTCACCCTGGACGCGTATCTGTCGTCGAAGGAGTGCTTTATGAGCAGGTTCTTGAGCGTGCTGACAGCGATGACGCGCACGTCCCGGAGCTCCTGCAGCGCCGTGCCCACCTCTCTCAGCAGCAGCCCCACCAGGAAGTGGTTTCTGCAGAAGTCGTCCGTCAAGGAGTAGTCCAGCTGCAGATCTGTGAAAGCAGGCGACCTCAGGAGGGCCTGGCACTGCCCCTGCCCAGGGGCACCGCTGTCAGTCTCCCGCGGCACAGGCAACCAACCGTGCCTCCCTCAGGCCGTTCTGCAGGGCTGCCCCGCTCCTTGGCACGCCCCATGCTCCCAGGAGCACAGAGCAGAGCCCAGCAGCTGCCCGAACTCTGAGGAGGAGGCACTTCTGGCCAAGTTTCAGAGAATACAACAATCACAGTAAAAATGTTATAGGCATTTTTTTTAAATGAAGTAATTGTACTAACAGAACTATAGATCGATTTAATAAAACCACACCATTAAAGAAAATTAATACATATGATTCATTAAAGGTCAGTTATTTCTTGAGTTCAGCTATCCACTCCCTGGCTATCAATGCCTGTTCTAGCCCCAGAAAAGGTCAATACACTTTGAATGATACCTCAGTGTGTAACCTATTTATTCTGCTCTTATTGAACAAGTAAGTTATTTCTGCAGACTTTTCTAAAATGTCCCTCTGCGAGTAAAACCGAAGAGCACAGCGTGAAAGCAGCAGCGCCTCTGTGAGCTCCTCTGCGGAAGAGGGGACAGAGGCAACCCCAGGGCAAGAGGACGAGGAGGATGGCCACCCCAGACCGCAGAAGCCCAGGAAGGCCGACAGCACGCTGACAGGCACCACCCAGGAACATCCCGAGGGCCTGACTCTCAACGCCTTTGTGACAGGTCCTTGTGAGTCCACAGACAGAGTCCCCCAGAACGCATCGGAAGAAAGGACAGTGTCTGCTCCTCTAAAGCCATCATGCCGAGGCTTAGTGGACAGTTTCTGCAGACTGAGCGTGCGGCGGGCAACCGAGGGCTCTTGGGGAGAGAGCGACTCATAGGCTCGCTGCAGAGTCCAGCCATGACCCAGAAGAGAGGCAAAGAATCTCTTCAGCAAGGCCAGCTATCTGAGCGCATGTCTCCCACGGGCCCACGGGACACGGCATGCAGACACGGAAAGCTCCTGGGACAGCCATGTTGAGCTCCGGCTGCCTCCACGGGCAGGGGCTGTGGAGGTGAGGGGTGTGATCTGGGACACACATGGCTTTGTCTGTTCTGCTTCCTACAACAGAACGGATCTCCAGGATGTGACAGCGATGCCTTAGCTCCATGGACAGCAAACGCCCCCATTCCCCAGACACTGACTACTGAGCGCATGTGCAGCTGCCTACATAAATGACAGCACGAAGCAGCAGGGTGGTCGCTTGTGTGGCTTGCTCTTAACGGAGGAGAGGGCCAGGCAAGCCTCCAGCCACACCTACCTACAGGGGTGTCACTGAACTCCTCGGCTGCTGAAAGAAAAGCTAATTTACAAGAGGGGAAAGCAAAACAAAAACAAATGCAGTAAATAAGACACTTCTGGTATTTAAGTAAAAGAATTTTAAAATGAAAAACAGTCACGATGCTTATTTCTGATGGGCCCAGAAAGCTTCAGGCCCAACTCACGTCTGTACGGCCGTCTCTAACCTTGCTCAAAAGCCAGGCTCCACATAAGATTTCATCAACAATTTTGAAAATATAAATCTCACACACACACACACACACACACACACACACACACACGCATCTCTTACTTATGAATAAAATCAAATTATGGGTTTGAATCAATACTTTTCTTATTTAACATGATATGGTGGTTGTCATGAAAAGCTGAATCCACGCCATGACACATTACCTTGGTATCTCTGAATCCTGCCCTTTCCAAATGGCATCGGCAAGTTCAAAGGAATATAGTGTTCATGGTTGCACACCACTCGGAGAAACTCAAACTTGTATTCAAAGAGGGTCTGCAGGAAGAAATGCTTAGGTATGAGCCCCTCACTGCACACTGGACACGATTCTCACACACCCGTTAGAAGCAAGGCATAGAAGCGTTTAGTGCTAGCCCCTGGCCATGGAGCTAGCACGTGTTTCTTTACAGATGTTGGATGGCTGCAGGGATTTGTGTGAAAACCGAGAACACTCTTCATGAATAATGCCTTCAGCAGACTTACAGCATTTGATATTTATGCTCCTCTACGTCTAAAAGGATTTTAAGCAGGTTATAATTACGCGAACTCAATAACAATTTAAATAAAATTGTAAGCGGAAGGATGGAAAGAAAGATAGTCCACTAGCAAGGTCATGAGGTCATGGCTGATCTGTGGCCAACAGCACAGCCTTCGGGTTGGAAGAGAACAAAGCATCAGGCGTGCCCATTTCTTGTCAGGGCTATTGATTCCTAATTCTTCACACTTGCTCACGCCAGTGAGAGCCAGTATGCCAAGAGCAGAATGGAGTGTGTGAGAACTGGAAAGGAAATCTGTAAGAGCTGAGAGAACAGCACGTTTAGGTGTGAATGGCACCAGCAGCCGAGCTACCTTGGGGTCCCCAGGAGCGAAGCAGCTGATGTAGTTGTTGATCTGCTTGAAGACGAAGCCCCTGTCCATGAAGGTGAAGCATCTCTGGGGAAACAAGCCAAGCGCCATTAGTTCAGCTCACTCTGTGAACCCTGGGCCGAGGCTGCAGTGGCCCAGCCACGTTATCCTTCGAAGTGAACGTGCCAACTACTTCAAGGGCACACAGCAGGTGACCCTGGCCCCACGCACCCGAGGTCCCCCCTGGAACACAGCGATCCCCCACCCCAAGGTCCCCCCTTGAACACAGCGACCCCCACCCCGAGGTCCCACCTGGAACACAGTGACCCCCCACCCCGAGGTCCCACCTTGAAAACAGCGACCCCCCACCCCGAGGTCCCCCCTGGAACACAGCGACCCCCCATACACACCCCGGGTTCCTACCTTGATGAACATGGCCAGGCTGTGGTTGGCATTCTTGGATGCCTCCGGGTTGTCTCGGAATTTCTGTGTGATGTGTGGGGTTAGCATGTTGACCACGGTCTCCACGGCGTGATGGTAGGAGGCCGGGAACCTCTGGTTCCGCAGTAGCTGAGTGGATTCAGAATAAGCACTTTTTACGGTGTTAATGCTTAGGTGTGCGGCTACCTCAGCTCCAACTCCGCAGAAACAGACAGATAAAAAGCCAGAGTTCTAACTTGTACGCAATTGAGTATCCTGAGCTATACTCCCCGTAATGCAGGCCGGTACGTTTCAACACATTATCTTATCCATACTCTTGGAAATGGAAATCTCTATGAAAAAGCTTTAACCCAATTTAAAAAATCAAATCACAGCACAGCATCTGAATTTCTACTACAATTGTGCTCACATGTGTCAACTCTCCAGACCTGCTCTGATGTGACAAGGAGGTGTGCATAATTCTGATCCAAGAGCTGGGGCAGGAGAGGAGCCGCAGCCTACGCTCCCTCTGACATCCTCGAGGACCCCAGGCCAAGCATTTCCCAGCCAATTTCCATATCCCTTATTTAAAGCCTAAAGAGCAAGTTCACTGTGTGCGCACAGGCAGTACGTGTGCGGAAGTCACTGAGCGACTCTCAGTTTTCCTCTGCTCCCACCACGTGGGGCCCAGGGGTTGAACCTCAGGCTTGGTGGTAAAAGCCTTTGCACACTGGGCTGCCCTGCTGGTCCTCCTCAGGGCAACACTGGCTCGGCTGAAGCCCCAAGTATCCAAACTACACACATCCCGACGATGCGCACAGCTGGCTTGACGGGCACAGCAGCCTTCTGTTTGCACACCATTGCACAAGCCACTTTCTTTTCACCAACCTAAACCAGAGAAAGTACCAAGGAATCAGCTGCACTTCCTGCCACACTTACACGTGTCAGGCACCTGCTCCTGGTCCTTTCCATTCAGGCAGAGCATGTTCCTCATGACTTTGTCTCCGTGTTACAGGGAGGTAAATCATGCTTAGGCACACAACTTAAAATGACTCACACCAGATCCAACAGGCCTCAAAAGTCTTCTGCCAGGAGAGGGAGCACGCTGCTCCTTCCTGATTCCACACACGGCTATTTACAGAGGGGAGGCGTTCTTCCATGAGGACGGAGCACCCCAATTTCTAGACAAGAAAGCTGACGCTGAGCAGCTCATAAAGTCCTAATCACCCTCCCAGTGCCCTCCTTCCGCTCTGGGGAGCAGCCCCTCTGATGCGCAGGGGCAGTGGCCACCAGCTAGACTCCGACTGACGGTCTGTCACAGGTGACAGCTCTGACACAGGGCTGGAAAAGCGACAGGCCCCACTCATGAAAGAAGCAGGCTGCCTTCACGGTCTCTTTTCCTGTGTCTGGACGCGCTGTGAGGACACGCTGGCTCCTCCACTGTGGAGCAGAGTAACAGTCCGGGCTGGGTACCCAGAGGGGAGAAGGGGCCCTGGAGGGGACACGCTGTCCTCTCTAAACCGCCTCCCAGCCCATGATTTTCAAAACCAGAAAGTCAGGTCTGTCACAGCTGAACCGCTGCTCTGGGCCTGCTGTAGGACCGCCAGGGCACCACCCTGCAGGCTGAACTTGGAGACCAAAGCCAGGATCCGCATTTTTCTGACACGAAACTGTGCGGAACTTTATGTACTAAACGTCAGAACCTATTAAAAAAACTGAAGTACTTGCTTTTTAGTCACTGCAATTTTTAAACCAGCAGCAAGAACATTTTCCTAAATACATATAGACCCAAGAGCCCAATGAGGTAGGATGGAGTCACAATACGAGTGTAACCAACTCTCAGCAACAGAAGAGCTTGCTTGGAAAAGTTAAAAGGCTTTTGTTCACTGTGCACAACAATCACTCTGTCCTGGGATGGCAGGGCTAAGAGAGGGTCAGCTTCCAGACCCCCACAAAAGCCAGCCGGCCCTCAGGCAGCGTGCCCACCACCACCCATTCAGAGTGGGGCCGACACAACAGCCACAAGAGCAGGAAAAATGGATCAAAAGTCTACTGCTGACTGAGAGGACCAGACACCCGACCAATCAGTGTTGTCACACAAAGCGGGGTCATCACACATACATGCTCCTGATGGCAGGACTAGCTACGAAGCATCCCTGCCAGAAAGTCCGTTAAACCAAGTGTGGAAATTTGAACTGCAAGTGTGTGGGTAATGAAGAGAAAAGAGCCACATTATAAAACACTGCAGGCCACAGCTGGCCAATCCTAGAATTCAGGAAATCCTGCCAGACAAGTATCACAGGGCTTTTTAAAGCACACACACTGCACTGAAAACAAGCAGACAGACAGAGCAGTTTGAGAATAAGAACAAAACAAAAACAACAGAAAACAAATCTGAGAAACACATCCACTAAATGCAGTTCACGAACTCTGCTTTCACTCGGACTTGGACGTGCCAGCTGTAAAATGACGTTCTGGGGACAGCTGGGGGAAAGCCGAGTGTGGTGGAGGTGTCAGGCAGTAAGGTGGCTTCCCTTCCCCACTAGAGAGGACACAGTGAGTGGAGGGAGGAGCAGAGCAAGATGGCAGAACTGTGAAAGTGCTCCAGCTGAGCTGTGGTGACATGAAGGCACCCCGCTCCCTCTACTCTGTTTCTAAAAGGGGCTGATGCGTGATGGACGATTTCCATGTCAACCAGCCAGCAAGGCTGTTGACAATGGGCCACACACTGTTAACAGCGTGCCTGACACTCACTGGGGCCCCTGGAGGCCGGGGACAGCCTCCTGGGAGACAAACAGCTGCAGTAGGAATTCTACTCTGACAATAAAGCAAACAGGCCTTTTTTATGCACTCAGACACACATTTGGAGGCAATGAAAGTTAATGAAGACCTTGGTAATTAGATGCTTTTATGGAGTTCACTATAAACTGAACTGAAAGGAAAAAAATAAACTCTAGGATAGCAGGCTGGGGTGCAGAGTGGGACCAGAGCAGCTGAGGAGTCACGGCCTCTCAGGTGACCCGCAGCCTGGCGTAAGTTCTCACGTCTCTCTTCTGCAGTGTGCCACTGGCCCTGGTACTGCCACTTGCTGCCCTGTGGATGCCACCGCTAAGGAAGGGTCTCCTTGTCCAGTACCTGTAGTCACAGGGCCCTCCAGCCCGTCTACCATGCACTTTGTCCATGCCCTGCTGAGTGTGGAATTCTGTGCCACCCTGAATGGCCTCCACCTGAAGCCCCGGACCCAGCCTTGCTGCCTCAGCCCTGTGAGCACTGCTGCTAAAACCAGGGTTTTACAGTGCCAGAGCTCCCAGAACTGGAATTACAGTTGGGAGCCACCACGTGGTGCTGCACCCCGGCCCCCAGCACGAGCTACAAGCATCTCAACCACTGCAACCTCCCCTCCAGCCCCAGACTTCACTTTCTGGGTCTCTTTCTGCTTTGTAGCCCAAGTAAGACTTGAACACACGACCCCCAGGGCTGGGTGACAGGCAGCCATGCACCACACTGATTAAATTCAGGCTGTGTAAGCGCAAAGCCTGGCAAGTTCTGACATCTGATCGGCTCTCAGATCCACTCCTGCACGCCCAGACCAGGCTACGGCCGTCCTGCTCTATCCTTGCAATTCATCTTGTCCTACAATGTTGTAAATATAATGGACTCATCCATGCAGTCTTTTGGGTCTGAGTTCTCCTTCCACACTCCTGAGAGCTGCCCACAGTTTTGCGAAGGTGTTTCCTCCCCGCTATCATTCAGTGGTTTTCCATGAGGCCAAGCTACCCGCAACTTATCCACCTCCCACCCGACAGGCTTTTGGGTTGTTTCCAGGTGTTGGCCACGGTAGCAAGCTGGTGTGCACATTCCCGCACAGTTCTGTGTGGACACACGCCCCCCTCCCCTTTCAGCAAACCCTGGGCAGGCAATGGCTGGGTTTTCACACGTCTTTTTCACACTGCTGGGTGAGGCCTGCCACCTCCGAGAGCCTCCTCTCCGCCCTCCCTTCAGCCCAGGTGAAGCACCTCTACCTTCTGTCACAAGTGGCCAGCACGCACACCTTCCTGCCCCTGCTCTCACCATCCTGTTCATGGCGGCCTCAAGGTGGAAAAGGGGCCTTCAAGCCTTCTGTGTCTCGGCATCCCACACCTAACAACCACCCAAACACCTGAGGGGGGCAGCATGTGACACGCTCAGCCTGTCACACGAGTGTGCAGATTGGAGCAGGCCAGACAATCTTACCCTTCAGCCTGCATTTACTGCGCTTTTGAAGTCAAAATGCTTGCTTTGCTCGAAGGCTAAGCAACAGCACTTAGGACACACGCCCTCCCTCTCTGGGTTTGCTCCTTTCTTGAGGACAGTCACCGTGGGATGCTGGCACTTGGCCTGCCTCATCGTGGGAGGAAGGGAGTGGAAAGCAAGGGTGACGAGATTATAGTTACCAAAGTGACAGAAAGAAGCTCCCAAAAACGTGGCCCACAAATGCAGAGCCAGGGGAGAGCATCCAGCAGGCCCGCTGCCACGTGCTTCCCGACATCACTGGACTCACACCTTTGTGGAGGGAGCCACTGCTGTGAGCAGAGCACACACCTTCACCTCAGAGACATGAACCCTACTGATGCTCTGACCTACAGCTCCCAGCATCCAAACCCTGAGAAAACAAACGTCAAGTGTCTAATCCAGTGGTAATGGTGGCAAACAGAAAATCAAAACAGGACCTAACCCTGCTGAATCTATGACACATTTAACTAAAGAACAACATGGTCAGATGGCATGTGTGTAAGAGTCACACAGGCTGCTCCACTCCTCCTCGGCAGGCTGATGGCCTGATTCAGAGGGGGCACTTCCCTGTGTGGGGCAGATGCCACCCTCCCTGCATCTGGCTCTCCCTGTGGACTGAAAATCAGAATCCTTAAGTTGGACTGAGAAAGGAAAAACAAATCACAAACAAGGAGACCAACTGGCCAGGACCAGCCTGCTCACTGGGAAAGAATGGCTTCAGGCTCTGCAGCACCAGCCCTCTGCTCCGCAAGCCCCTAGGCCCCTGCCCGGGCTGCTGCTGTGATGGCCCCTCCCAGGGCTTCTCTTCCTCACCAGGGGAACCACATGAAGGACACGTGTCGTCCCACACCCTCCCGCTTGCCGCCAACCTCACACTTCGGCAACACGGCCACAATTCACCGTCACACACACTGCCCCCAACTCCTGCCTCGGAGGCAGCTCTTCCAGTCATCTGAGGGGCAGAGAGGGACACAGTCAGTGTGCGCCCTACATAGGACTTCATAAAAACTGCCCCATCCTGACAGGAACCACCACTCCAGAGACCAACTGTCTGGGCATGATCCTCAGGAAAACAGTGACAGAATTTAACAGTGGGAAGTAGGGGACAGCGCCCCAGAAACACACACCCAGGAACCACAGAAAGGGGCACTGAGGAGAGGGGATTCTGAGCCTGTACACACATCTGCCCCTCAGGGAAGGATGGCACATATCAGGCCTGTTGTTTGGGTCTAGAAGACGTGTGGCTGGTGAGAGTCAACCATCTGTGAACAGAAATATCTACCATGGTTAAGACACTTAACCAACCAGATGGTGGCATTTTATGTCAGTGCTGAAGCAACTGGTCCAAGTTCAGAAAAGCTGGAGGATTTCTAAGCTGGTCAGAGAAGGAGACACTTTCTTTGGCTTTAACAACATAGTGAGTAGTCAGGAACACAGCCTCGGAGCTGGACATGCTGCTCCTCATTAACACAAACATCACAGCCTCAGTTCCCTTCTGTGAAAACGCAGGCCCTCACAGGACTGCTATGAAGCGGAACTGGGCTACCAACCGTGTAACATGAAAAACAAGCCTGACCCCAGTGCAAAGGAAACACAAACAGGCGTGAACTATCAACCCAGTGAAAGACACTTATTTCCCCAGGACAAACAAGTCCCAGTGCAGAGACCTACCTTCACTTTGTTATTTTCTATCAGATGCTGAGCCATGGACTTTATCAGCACATCAAAGAAAAACCAGGAGTACTAAAAGAAAACAAAAGCAGTGCTTCTTTAGGTTAGCCGGGTTGGCTCTCCCAGCCTGGCATTAGCCATGGGAAGCGGTATGGCCTGCCACCATTCTCCTCAGCTCCAAGAGGCTGAGCAGCACAGTCTGTTTCCTGTCCTCAGAGGGCAGCTGCACCCTGGGGGGGGGGGGGGAGCGCGCCCTGCCCAGCAGGAGGCACTGCTGCCTGCTCCCTCCCTCCCCTGCCAACTTCTTGCTCAGAGAAATGGCCCATGTCCTCTCTGTCAGTATCCTCCCCTGACTGTAGAGTGAGGAGAGCCTGAATGTGCTGATTCACTCTTTATGGCTCTCATCTGAGACTCAAAAAACAAACTCGGCCCTGGAGAACTAACTCTCACTGTCAAAACCGAGCAGTTTCAGTGGCAATTGTCAGAAATGCACACATGCAGGCTCAGGGGTTAGGCTGTGCAGCTTGAGTTTTCTTTTCTTTCACACACACAAACCTATTTCCTTTGAGAGAGGGTCTCGCTTGGTTCACACTGGTCATCGTGAAGGAAAAATGGTCTTGAACTCCAGATTTCCTGGCTATCTCCCAAATTTTGGAATCATGGCTATAAGCCACCATACCTAGTTTTCACTAATTGTTTTTCTAAAATAGTTAATTAGTAAAAATATTTTTTTCACATGGAGCTTATGTTGCCCAGGCTGGTCTTAAAACTGTGTGCTCAAGGGAGGGATGTGTTCTGAAGCAGCAGCGTCGCCACGGCTCGGGCATTGACCCTCGGTCTCCAGGTGGTACGCTGTCTAGGGAGTTGTGGACTCATCAGCACGTGTGGCCTTCCTGCAGGAAGTACGGCACTGGTGTGAGCTTTGAGGGTGTACAGCCGTGCCCGCTTCCAGTGCTCTCTGCCCCTGCTCTGTGTCTGTCTGAAGGCGTGGTCACTCAGATCTCCGTCCTGGCTGCCTGCTGCTGTGCCTATCCCAGCAGAACACATTCCTGAAACCGTGAGCTGAAATAAACTTTCTTCGTTAAGTTGATTCTGTCAAGGTGTTAATCACAGCAACAGAAGAGTGAAAGAAGAAGCAGGAGGTGTGGTCCTTCCTACCTCAGGGTCCCGGGCATATGCCACCATGGTTAGCTCTCCATTTACTTCACAGCAGCATGAAAGCTATGTGCATTAGTAGGGCTGCACATGTTTAACTCAGGTTAAATATACCCACCTTACACATTCTCATTTCCTTATAGTGACCTCCTAACAAGTAAAGGCAATGCCCAGTACATTATTGTTTTCTGTTCTCACCCTGCTGTGTGCCAGCATGGAGAAGTGTCTCACTCTTGAGCAACAACTGGCAACCGTCCATCAACCTTCCCAGCCACGAACGCCCATTCATGGTTTGTTGTTGTTCTGGCAGGTGGGACCCAGAACCTCGCCCACGCCACACAAGCACTATGCTAGAGACCCAGCCCGGCCCGGGACATCAGTGCTAAAGCCAAGGAGCAGGCTGGCTCCAGACGGTACCTTAAGAAGCTTGTTGCTCGTCAGGAAGTCGGCAGAAGGCTTGAGAATGGTGGTCATGGATTTGGTCAGCTCCTCGTGCACTGTCTTATATTCGGATGCAACATATGGCTCAGCCTTATAGGCAAACTTTGAAAAAAAGAGAGGCAACCTTTACCGTGCTGGCTCTTCCATGTGAGGGGCAGAAAGCTTTCGAGGCTTCCGAGGACAGAGATCGGGAACTGAGGCGCACATTCAAGGGTGGGAGAAGGGATGAAAGCAAAGGTGGGAAAGGTGACTGTCATGTGATAGAAGAGGGCGTCCAGAATGTTGCCAGGGAACCCATCCAAGACATGACACCCACATGAGTCAGCTCAGAGCCCACCTGGCGCACAACTCCATCTGTGAAGGGACCCTCTAGGAATGTGTCACAGACACGGTAACAGACCCTGGAGAATCTACATTTTAGTTTTCCAAGAACCACAAGGCCACAATTCACTTGTAAGAGGATGTGTAACTTTTGAGAATAGTGTTTGTCAGAGTGCTGACTTAATGCCACATATCAAGAGCCTCCTGCTGTTTGTCCTGTGACATCATATGCTGTGCCACACAGCCTTGCCATTTGACTGTGGCCACAGTTAACCCACAGTCTCCAAAGCAGCAGGGATGCTGGGAATTTTAGGTGGTTTAAGAAGGAATGTGAAGATTGCTAACATGTAAGAGGTCTACCCAAGATCAATGAAAGCAATTCTTGCTTCACTTCCCTAACAGCTGAGTCACATTCGTCTTTTAAAGAGAAAAATTAGGTAAGTGAAGGAGGCTACCTTTTTTCCAGTGCCCCCTGTTCATGAACAAGCCTTGGTACATGAGAGACTGCATAGGTATTAAATTCCAAATGCACCCCTACAGAAGGAGGCTTGTAGAGAGGTCCTTGGAAGGAAACTTGGAGAGCCACAGCTGAGAATGATCGTAGCAGCTTGACTTAGTTACATGTTGTTTTACATACCTTAACATATGACCTCAAGTGGCTCTCCAATCCTTCCTCATGGCACTGGGCAACCACATGAATTATGACCCTACACGCCACAGGAATGAACAAAGCAATGAGTAGTGACATGGAAATGAGAACATTTCATTATCTTCAGAGCAGCAGAACAATGATGGTGCTACTGGCACTTAGCAAACATGCAGACAAGGAATTAGATGTGGTGCCTACGGGTGAGATGAAAAGACATCTCTCCAGTGTAATGTTGAGCACATACTAGCATCCCAGATAGGCTCCAAGAGTGGATGGACTAAAGGGAAGAAGAGTATGTATGCAACCGTCCTCCATCCACCAACCCATCTATCCATCTGTCCATCCATCATCATCCGTCCAACCATTCACCCATCCATCAACCCATCCATCATCTATCCATCCACTCTTCTATCCATTCATCTACCCATCCATCATTATCCATCCAACCATTCACCCATCCACCCACCCTTCTATCCATCCGTCCATCCATCCATCCACTCAACCATCCACTCACCCATCCACCCATCCATCCATCCACTCACTCATCCACCCATCCATCCATCCATCCACTCACCCATCCACCCATCCATCCATCCATCCATCATCCATCTACCCACCCACCCATCCACCCACTCATCCACCCATCCATCCATCCACTCACCCATCCACCCATCCATCCATCCATCCATCATCCATCTACCCACCCACCCATCCACCCACTCATCCATCATCCATCCATCATCCACCCATCCACCCACCCATCCACCCACTCATCCATCCATCCATCCATCCATCATCCATCCACCCACCCACCCATCCACCCATCCATCCATCCATCCACCTATCCATCTACCCATCCATCCATCCATCCATCCATCCATCATCCACCCACTCACCCATCCACCCATCTATCCATCCATCCATCATCCATCTACCCACCCACCCATCCACCCACTCATCCATCCATCCATCCATCATCCATCTACCCACCCACCCATCCACCCACTCATCCATCCATCCATCCATCCATCCATCATCCCACTCATCCATCCATCTATCCATCCACCCACCCATCCACCCACTCATCCACCCATCCTCCTTCTACCCATCCCCTGCCTTACCGAGTCACATTGACCGCAACCTCCTCCTGGGTGGCTCTGGTAAGGACTCGGAACAGCTGGTTTAAAATGGTTGGCAGGAAGGCAATCATCACATGGCCTTCCATTGCATGCAGACTCTACAGATAAGGAATGGTGAAACATGTGTTATGTTTTTCAACAAAACCTATTTTGTTTCAGTTATTCATTTTGAAATGGAGTCTTGCTATGTGACCCAGGCTGAACGGGACTTCCTGGCTGCCACTGAGCCTCACACCTCAGCCTCCCAAAAGCCTGGATCAACAGGTACATGTCACTATGTCCACTATGTTATTCAAGATAGCAGCCATCATTTTAAATCTGGATAGAACTCCCTCTGCTGTAAGCGGAAAGCAGAGGCCACACAGAAGGGCCCTCAAGTTTAGGATCCCTGTGTCCACAGTGCAAGGGAGTAAAGATGGTTGGCCAGGTGTCCTAAGCCAGTATACAGTGGAGCAATGTAACTACAAAAGCCTTTTCTAGCAGAGAGTGAGGCAAAAGAGGGGTCAGGAGAGGCGGTAACCAAGAAGAGCGGTCAGAGAGGTCGAGTGTGTGTGTGTGTTTACTTTTTAAATATGTAGATTGCTTTCTCTTGGATAGATCAAATATAAGTCTCCACCCAGTTTTCCACATCTTCTGTTATCCACTCCATTAAGTGACTGTTTGCAAAGCAGTCTTCTGTGATCACACTCTATCCATGCACCCCTGCCCTCTCACCGCTCCAGGCCCACAGCTAACTCCTGCACACAGCTGGGCCAGGCTAGGCACGCCACCTCGGTGTGCCCGGGATGCTGTTCCCAGTTATTATCTCCTCCAAGGACTGAGAAGTTCTGTCTGCTCAGGACCGTTGTGACTTGAGTGTGTCCTTCACAAAGCCTGTGACAGGATCTTCAAGAGGTGGGTCTGAGAGGCCATTAGCTGCAGGGCTCAGCCTTCAGTGGAGCATGGGGCCCTGGAGCGGGCTCCTCATAAATAAGGAGCTTGCTGCTCCTCCTCTGCTGCTCCTCCTGTCTCTATGGCCCAGCTCTTGCCTCTCACGTCACTCACAACTGTGCGGATATCCACTTCAGTTCTTTAGCAATCACCCAGCTTCCGGTATTCTGTCATAGCAGCACCAACAGGCGAAGCCACCACAGCATCATCTGTGCTCAGCTATCTAACGTCACGTGACACCACCATGAGAGCGTCAGGTAGGAACACCCACTCAGAAGCTTACGGGGGACAGTAACAACACTCACCACCAAAAGCAAACCCAACTTACTTTGGAAGACATTTAAAGGGGCGGCTGGAAGCCGGCACGTACCTTAAGGTATTTCACTAGTTCACTCCCTGAGGCTTGGGCTCCAGATTCCGTTTTCTGGCAGTACTGGAAAAAATTGTGTAAATGCTGATCCTGAGAGGGGAGAAGAAGTCTGTCAGTACGTACATCCAGAAACAGGGGAATCTGCCTCAGGCAATAAACACGAAGGGCTTGTAAATACCTATCCGTGTGTGTGTGTGTGTGTGTGTGTGTGTGTGTGTGTGTGTGTGCGCGAGTCTGAGGAGGGGTGCACACGTCAGTGCACGAGAGGCTGGAAGAGGAATTGGGAGTCCTGCTTTGAGGTGGGGCAGCTCCTTGAACCAGCAGGAGCTCGGAGTCTTCTTGTTTGGGTGGGTGCTTTCATGTTTTGGGAACCCTAGGAACCCGCGAGCTGGCACATGTGAGAAGCCCAGGTCCTCACACGCGTGCTGGGATCTGAACCTGTCTGGCCAACAGAGAAAAACCTTGAAAAATGTCACAAACTTACACGTTGCTTGTCATGTGTATCGGCCCACATGAGCCCCGTCTAGGTACTTTACAAAGGCCTATCGTGTAAAAATAGACACCGGGATTGTTTTACACAGACAAGTCACTGAGCAATCTCCGGCCTGAGGTGGCCGGCACATACCTGAGTGTACACTGTGGAGACCAGATGAGTGGAAACCTTCAACAGCGGCTTGCCTCCTTCCACCCACTTAATTTCTGGACCATAATGCTGAAAAAAAAAAAAAACCACTGGATCAGCTCTGTCAGCTTGCACACAAGCCTCAATGAGGGCACTGGAGAAGGATGCAGGACAGCAGGAACGCAGCTGTGCCTGCATGTCTACCTGCCCAGTGTCTGCCCCGCAGCACCCTGCCCTTCCCCCTGGGCAGCTGTCAGAGACTGCTGTCCATTTCACTAGGAATGAATCCTGCCTCACCAGTGTCATTCTATGGAGACCAGGCAGCCCCTGAGCTCAGAGAGTGACCTGTGCCCCAGAGGACTGCGGTGCAAGGCGCCCACCAAGCCTGGCTTCACAAGTATCTCAAGCCCTGAACTCAGGGCTCAGAGACAGCAGATGGAACAAGCATGTGGGAAGGAGAACGGCTCCCGGGGTGTCTATCAAACTGGAAGAAAATCTAAGAACCAGCATTATTTGAGCAGAGCTGCATCTCAGGAAGTCCTGTACAAAGCCAGCACCTGCATGTCTCTGCTGTGGCCCTGCCATGGCTTATAGGCTTATAAATGCCTCAACTAGAATTCTGACATTGTCTTAGAGTTAGCTGAAGCAGCTTCTAACTACACACATTTACTTCAAGATGAATAAAGAAAAACAAACTGTCTGGACGGAAGAATCCTGTGTGCTGTCTTCGTCGTGTGCTGTTGCTGTTTTTAGGCATCTTTCACATTTCTGAAGAAACCGGGTTAAAGCAAACCATTCTTAAAGTCCTGTACCCTGCCCATGCCGAGCTCCTGGAAGCCAAGGTAGCCAGCCGGAAGGTTAGCTGAGACCGGGGTGTGCTGCTCATTCGTCACCACCCTGCCATCTCTCAGGAGGGGAAGCCAGGAGAAGCCAACTGTGGAGAGCCAAGAAGAGAAGCCCGCTGTGAGGAACCTGACTCCCGAGGGAAGACTGCACCACTGGACAGCAGGAGCCGTCCATCAAAGCACGAGGCTGGAAGGCCTGGGGATGCCGCTACTGTGAGCCTCTGGGTCAGACTGCTAGTAGTTACACACGCAATTCAGCCATGCTCCCATACCATTTGCTAGAGACACACCAAGCAACCCTTTGCAAAGGACGAATATTAAGAATCAAAATACAACTGGAAAACTCTAATATACAGATGATAAAACAACACCAATAAAACAGCAGAGAGGCAGGGAGAGGCACCCACCTTGTGTTTCAACAGCATCCTTCTTTTTTGTGCTTCCCTTGGCTGAATTGTCGCAGCTGACGTGGAAGAAGGTGAACAGCAAGTGGTGCTTCTCATGCAGCTGGGTGGGCAGTTCTATCTTGATCTGCAAAGGCAAGAGCAACCTTTCCAGCAGCCCACAGGAGCAAGCGTTCCCCGGAGCACGTATACACCTCGCCCGGCCCGCACACACACATGCCTGCTCTCCTGACCCCTCCTGGGATTAAACGTGGACACTCCTGAGCTGCTGTGACACCCAGGAGAGGTGGATTCTGAACCCACCGATCAGAACAGGGAGAAGGTTGATGCTGGTTTCAGGTACAAGCAAATTGGAAAACAGCACAACAGAAACGCAGCACAGCTGTGCGCATGCATGTGAAAGCCCGGGGCTGCTCCCTGGCTACAGTGGGATTAGACTCTGGGGTGTTCAGCTACACAGGTCTCACACATGGGGACTGTTTCACTTTGGTTTGGGCTCCATGAATCAAGTCTAACACCTCACATGTGCTAAGCACACCATCTCCCCTGTGCTCCATCATGCTCTTGTGCAGAATCTGGGTGCCCAGGAGATCTGACACCATTTAAAAACGTTCATGCACAAACCACATTACGCCCAAGGTCAAAGAAAAAAGGTGTTTATGAGTACATAAAAGACATGTAGGTAAAGGTGATATTTGGGGCAATCTACTTTGTGTGATGTGTGGTACGTGTGATAGCGTATGCACACGTGAGCAACGTGCACACTCAAAGTGTAAGAAAGCAAGAAGATGCAAGGTGCTTCAGTACTTTCCCCGTTCCCCTGGGACCTGGCGCCCCTTGAACCTGCAGGCAGGACAGCTGTCACCAGGCCCTAGGGTCCTCTGGCCTCGGCCTGCCCTGGCTCTGGGGTTACACGGCAACCCTCTAGACGTGCTGCGATCTGAACTTCGGTCCTTGTGCTTCTGCAGCAGCCGCTTTACCAACTAAGCCATCTCTCCAGAGCCCAATCTGCTACCATAAAATCTGCACAGAGCGGTCACTGAGATAAGACTTACCAAGTGGTACACATACAAACAGATGGCACCCTTCGAGGCCAGGAGTGTGAAGCTACCTGCTAACTCAGCATGGCCTAGCGGAGAGCACCCTGCAACTGAAAAGCCACCTGCTGTGGCTACCGCAGTGAGCTCAGCTCCGCAGGAACCTGTCCGAGGGCGAGCAGCTCCCCTCTGCAGCAACCCGGACGTGCTAATAGGAAGTGACCGCTCTTGGTTCCCACTTTTCACCGAATGAAGAATTTAGATCCTACAGAATGTGTTACTGCTAAGGTCAACTAAGCAGGCAAGTTCTGTGAAATCACAAGTCACGTGCGAGTTTTAGCCCGGAACAGAGCCCGGCTCCCCGGCCTCTCCAGCAGTCCAAGTGCAAAGCACTCTGCAGGAGGAGCCACCCACACAGGGCAGCTTTAGGGTCAGTAGTGACAGTGTCCCAGGGTCCCAGGAGGCCTGTGAATGCTTTGCTGGGACACTATGTGCTGAAGGCACAGCTAAGAGCTCTCTTTTATCTGTGCTTTCATGGTGTCACTTAACCAGAGAATATGGAAACACCCACTCCCCTGCTTCGACCTCGGCATGGATGAGCCTTTCCTGCCCTGAGCTGTCAGGCAGACACGTCATCCTTCCCGAGCCTGGTCTGGCTGCGTTACCTCGTCGTAGAACTCCGGGTTCTGCTGATGGTGCAGCACGGCCACCAGGGCGCTCGTTGTGAAGGCCGGGCCGCCAGGCCTGCCGTAAATGCACTGGAGGAGGAGCAGAACACTGGTTGGGGGGACGGGGTGGGGCCTGCCTCCCTCACGGGACACTTCTCACCACACGCAGCCGCAGAGCCCAGGCGTGCAACCCCTCCCGGCCTTCGGCCACCCCTGCCCCTCAGACACCTCGCTATGTCTCCCCACGTGCCCCCCCCACCCCTGCTTACACAATCCTCTGTGCAAATGTCCCTCGCTCTTGACTTCTTCAAGAAGCAGTCAACCCACTCCTGTCCTCTCAGCATTTTCCACATTTACATTTGTCCAAGTTAAGCACGCTGTCAGCGCCGTCCACTTCAGGCTACACTCTCCACGCCGATGCCTGTCGCTGAACTCTGAGTTTCCTTTTCTCCTCTTGCTCACTCTCTCCCTTCTCTCCCCTAGTGGCAGGGGCTCACCTAGCACACCCTGGCCTGGGACACCTGCCCACAAGTCCTCCTGCCTGTACTGCTGCAGGGCGGCTACAAGGTGGGCCGCCATGCCCGTCTCATGTGGGGCTGGGACACAACCCAGAACAGTGTGCAAGCGCCATCCCACCATCCTCAACAAGAACTCAACATAGTACTTCTTTACACACACACACACACACACACACACACACACACACACACACACACACACACCTTCAGGGGTTGAGAGTCTTCTTCATCGGAATCCTTGAACTCAATGCAGATAGCAATATTTCTGGCCTGCAGAAGTATCAAGGGGACATGTGAGAGGTGATGGTGAGGGCAAAGGCCCAGCACACACACTTCTGAAAGGGTAGGCAGTAGAGGACACTCCCGTGACTGTGCGCTCGCCTTGGCAAAGGACTTCTGGCTGTCGTACTTGAGGGACTTCGGGTAAACATAGAGGTGGTTGCTGTAGACAGTGGACGGCTGGGTGTGTCTGGGTATGCAGGGCAAGAACTCCTCCACTTCGAAAGTGATCGGAGACTTACTGCAGGTTTCGAACTGCCTCATGGGAATGTAGGACGAATTCAGGTAATCTGAAAGGAAATTTCAAATTGCACAGAGCAGAGGAAAAGCCAACTAAACAAAAATGTTTGTTACGTAGAACTGACCACTTACTGGGGAAGTCAGAGGAAACATTATCAATGATAATGTCTAGGTTGCCCAAGATCACTGGGAGTTTGGCCATCTTCTCAGGTCTACAAACAAGAGAGAAAATCAGATGTTAGGAGGGAGGCTGACATGGCATTCTCACGTGGCATTCCCAGGAAAAGAGTGTGACAATTCATGTATAATAACACCAGCTGCAAAACCCACATTTCCACTGAACAGGTAAAACGATGGCATTTCAATTAACTCCAAATTTACATAAAACTCTCATTTCGGCACGTCATCAATGCAGTAATGTGGTGTGTCTTCAAAGCCAGGCCAGCTTTTACAGTGAACTCACATTCTCTGTGAAATGCTCTACCCCAATGTGTCCTCACTGCAGAGGTCAGGATACAGACACCACTGAAGAGTTTCAGTGCCCTCGTGCCGTGCGGGGCCTCCCCCGGAGCTGCCTGGCCTGGCTGGAGGCAGCACATTCAGAACCAGAGCCGTCTCATGTGGGCATGGAGCGAGTGATCCATGAAACCTGCCTGTCATTCCATCTAATAAAGAATGTCCCCACCACTCCTGGCGGGAGCTGCTACTGTTGTTGACACAGCGATCATGAGCACAGCCCCTCCCCCTCACAGACGGGACCAAGCTCCCTTCTTCATGCATCTGTTCCCTAAGGGTCCGCCACCTGCGGCTATCACGCAGGGGAGGGGTGTGCGTGAGAACGCAGGTGCCCTTGGAGGCTAAAGGCATGGGATCGCCTGGAACTGGAGCTGCAGGTGGCTGTGAGCTGCCTGACGGAGGTGCTGGGAGTCAGACACAGAACCCTGGGAGAATAACACACAGTCCACGCTTTGGGACCTCGGAATAGGACTTATTTTTGCTCTGATAAAATTTCATCTTTTTACATCTGAGCCATTTATAGCTGCCCCAAATCCTCCTGAATCCAGGTTCTTACTTTTGTCTTTGACCTTCCTAAGAGGTACGCATTCACGCCGTCACTGAACACAACGCCACGCCATACAGAATAAGAACAGGCTCTCACTGTCTCCATTCCCAGAGCACACATCCCTCACCCTTCCTGGACACTCCTTACTCCAACAGTGCAACAGCTGCCCACGCACGTGCAGCAGGCACCCCGATTCCCGCATGGGGAGTCACGTGTAACCATGGCAAAGGCATTCTGCCCAGGGCTTTGCACTTATCTGTGGCACCAGCTTAGACTTAAAGTGATGTGGCAAGGTGAGGTCACGACACAGCCGCTCCTGGAAAGCAGGATGCAGCCACAGGCACTTCACATCGCCTGTTTAATCCCTTCTTCCCAGCTGCCAAGGCCAAGGAGGCTCAGGGGCTTATGTGCTGGTCAGCTCTGCCAACCTGACACAGCGAGGGCTACCCGGGAAGACGAGCACGCCCCCATCAGGCCGGCCTTTTGGCAAGCCTGTGAGGCGTTTTCTTCACTCCTATGGCGGTCGCCGTGCACAGCACCCTGCTGGGAACACCCGCAGCTGCGGCCCTGGTAAGCGAGGAAGCTGAGCAAGCCATGGAAACAGGCCGGAAGCAGAAATCATCATGGCCTCTGCTGCGGTGCCTGCTTTGGCTCCCCAGTGGACTGTGACACACAAGTGTGAGCCAGACAAACCCTCTCCTCCCCAGGTGTTCGGTCTTCCAACCGCCAGAGAGGAGCGATTCCAGGCGGCGGCAGATCAGGTCTGGTCGTGTCCCAGCTGCAGCGCTGTGGCTTCCTCCCGCACTGCTCCGACGAGGTGAGCACGGAGCCCCTTCCGCCTGTTCTCCCTGCACCGTGATCACATCCATCGTGGCGCGGTGCGTGCCCAGTGTAAGTTGCACAATCACTGTCGGGGACTCAAGTTTGTGCTTTCCCCCAGTTTGTACTTGACCTAACCAGCGACTCACTGACACCCCAGCGATGACCTCCACACACTTAGCTTTCCGAGACAAGAGTTCTGACCAGAACCGCTCCAGCTCCGCTCAAACTCATCCTGCTCTGTGAGGGAGGCTTCGAGTGCCCAGCAACGGGTCTGCCACGCTCCCCTGATCCTCACCCCTGGGCACTCCCCTAGTGACACCCCACAAACACACTTCAGCGGAAATCAACACTCTGGCGTTGAATTTTGTGCAAATATAAGTCATCTGGGCACACGGGGCCTTTCCCTACCTCTTCGTGTGAACAACTTGGTACTCCACACCCCGTACCCTGAGTAAACCTCCGAAAGCTGTGGAGCTCGGTTCATTTTCTTCAGTGACTCAGAAATTGCTGTTACAAATACCACATGCCCAAGAGTAGGGAGCTTCACCGTCCGGGGACAAACGGCCTCCTCCTACAGATCTCGTCAGGGGCCGGTTCCAAGTGAGTGAATGTCAGTTCCAGTACCTTCACTGGAAACTGCCCGACCCTGTGTCATTCCTTCTGGCCCAACTGTACGTGAAAATCACTTCTGAGAAACACCGTGTGAAGCCAGGAAGATGGCCACAGGGACAACCTGGAGCCATGCGGTTGCAAGTGAGCAGAGGCCCTGGGAGCTGGAGGAGGCAGAAAGTGGCACTCCCTGCACTCGAGGCTGCGTGCTCACACCAGCACTCCTTTCGCTTTCTTCCGGGGCACCTCTCCGTGTTCTAAAGAGACCTGGTTTTTGCAGCAGTCACAGGAGCCTCAGGAAATGATACATCCATTAATGTGGGCAAAGCACTTCAAACAGTGACCAGCAAAGCAAGATTATGTAAATCACCACCTTTCCCCACATTTGCTCAGTGGTTCCAGGAGAGGTGATCAGTCTGCGAGTCAGAATCCTGGCAGCTGTGTAGCTGGGCCTCTGCCCTCCTCGGCCTGACACCCAGCAGGAAGCCACAGCCTGGGGACTGTGACCTGAGCTGAAGTAGTGTGCTTCTGATCATCTCAGGGGCTGCGCTGTGACCCTTCCTGACACGGCTGTCAGGCTGTCTCCCACCTGCCTGAGCTTACCCTCCTCATGTCACCAAAACAAGAAGTAAAGTTAATCAGACCGTTTATTCCTTCTCCTAGACTTGCTGAAATGCCCTGCCACTTCCGCTCTCACCTGCCCCTCAGAAGCTCCTCGTGATGGAATTTCTGTGACTGTCCTTGCCGCCCCCTCCCCACCACAAAAAGTCTCAGGTATGGAAATGGGCCACACCCTAAAACTCACTTCCGGAAGTCCGCCAGCAGCTTGATCAAGTCATCATTGGAGAGCTTATTGCTGTCCTGCCGGTAGATAGCCGAGAATCTGGCATTTTTGTCCAGGTTTCCAGACGTGTCCTTAAATAGTGTCCTGGAATGGTGAAAAAACATTTCAAGACTCACTTTTCAAAGAGCAAACTAACGAGAATTCTGCACTCTGCACACAGGCTAATTACGATTCTGCCGGCTGTGGCCAACAAAATCTCATTATCCCCATGTGCATCGAGCAGTAATAGGAACAACCACCACTAACTCAATTTACACAGAAAACAGTTCCAGGTGAAAGCGCGGACCGAGGAAACGACATTCCCTCCACAGGGCAGGCAGGAAAGGGCACGGGGAGGCCTCGGCGGGACGCCGGGCCTGGGCCCTCTGACAACCTCCGGCCCTGCAGCAGGATGGCCACTGTTCTCGCTCGGCCAGCGTTCTCTCCTCCCCTGCTAGCCTGCTTCCAGATGGGGAGTCTTTGCTCTGCGCTTCACCAATCTGAATGTCTGACTCAGGGCAACAAAGCCGACAGGAGGCCTGCCCGCCTGTTAGTCTATCTGTCCATCAGTCCCTCTCAGTTCCAGTCTCCCTTACCTTGCTGCCCAAGCAAACGGCATTCGGTACTGGCCTAGCCTCTGGCACGCCTGCTTGGCATTCTTCAGCACCTTTTGAGCAACCTGGAACACACCAGAACAGAGCCATGGGAGGGCTGAAGCTGAAGAGTTTAAGTTAGCCTGGGTATTCTTAGCCTGGGTATAACTGTATTTTTGAAATAAAGAGCCATCTTGACTGGGAACTGAATTCAGGTACCAGGACATATCACAAAATGTGCAACTGGCAGAGAACAAAGTTAACTCTCCTAGCAGCAGCCTCCAGGAAATATAACAGAATAAATACTTCATAGACAATAGAGACAAACTCCCTGGCAATAATCAATGAGAATCGGTTGGGAATCGGGTGGGAAAATTCTCCCCAATGTTTCAGATACAGTTTAGAAGAATAGCCATTATGATCATATGTCTTAGGCAATTGTGCCTCAGAGAGGCATATGCCATAGACAATTGTGCCTCAGAGAAGGTCACCTCACCCTCTAACTTTTACCTAATCCTGTAACGTCAAGGCATGTGTCCCCCTGTTTGCTTGCATGGAAACATGTGCCCCCTGTTTGCTGTCATGGAAATCCCCTGCTCACAGACTTTCCCTTTAAAAACCCTGCTCACTCAGAGCTCAGGGTCCCACTTCTTTACTGCTGCGTCAGTGAGACTTGAGTTCCGAGTTCAATCGCTCTTGTAATAAAGCTCTCTTGCTATTGCATCGAGTCGTCTCCTGGTGGTCTCTGAGGGTCCCGTGAACCTGGCATTACAAAGCCAGAGCAACTACCATCACATGATCACTAAGCACGCCCTCACCAGAGCCCTGACACATGGAGAGGTGTTTCTGACACCAGCGGGAGCTTCCAACTTCTCCATTTTCTGTAGCCCCTGGCAGCGGCCCTCAAAACTACATCGCATTTCCCAGGATCCTCTCCAGGCAGCCAGCACCTCTCCTCTCAGACTTCAGCGCTTTCTGACTGAGGGCTAACTATAAGCCACTGTGATGCTAATATCCAGTCTCCGTGCCCAAACAGCTGATGAGCATTCTAAGCTGTCCCAGCTTTCCAGATTCCTACTATCTGGGAGACCCGCACTGCTAAAACGGGATTAGGTACTGGCCATGTCAGCGGCATTCAACTGCTCAGGCCTCCTGTATGCACATGCTGTCCTCATCAGCAATCCTGGCTTGTTCTGGGCTGATGGGACACAGCATACACACTGGCTTTGGCCAATGACTTGCATCTCTTGCCAACCACTGTCCCCACTTTCATGCCCTGTGACAGCGGTCTGTTTGCAGGTGTGAACGCTTGCATAGTCAAGGTGGGACCCGAAGGCCCTGGGTGTGTGGGAAGCGGTTGTTCTGTCGCTTGAATGTGCCCCCATCAGGGCTTTCAGGAGACCTGCTGACAGCTGAGCGCAGTCCTCCCGGCTGCGGAGTCGGGGCGCTGTCAGACGGGCTTCAGCGCCTACGGGTTCTGTCCGGTCCAGCTGGCTGTGAGTCTGTCTGTGCTTGGGGGCCGGGGGCCACAGCGTGGCCATCTGTGTGGGCATGGGGGCAGAGCTCTAGTCCCACGGCACGAAAGCCTTCCTACCTTAGAGGAGTCTGAGCTTTTCATATACGGCTCAGCACAGTGAGCAATGCTTCCCTGGAGAACCTTCTCGATTCTGGCCACGAGAAATATATCCGGATGAGGACACGTGACTGAAAATATCCCCTAGGAGACAAACAGCACAATTTCAAGATGAACACAAGAAATCCCTTGACCACCGGGGCAGCAAAGGGTAGTGAGACAGGCCAGCCAGCGAGGAGACGGCACCAAATGCCCCAGCGCCCAGCCTCACGCTGCTCAGCGCCCACTTGGTGGAGGCGACGGGGAGAGCCGCCAGGGACGGACTGAGGGCCCGACATTGTCCCTCAGTCTGCTCGCCCTGCAGGGTTGCACACCCTGCCCGCCCGCTGGCGCACTCAGGGCTCACGGAGCACTTCCTAGCACAGCACCCGGCACGTGCAGGGCCGCTGGGTGTGAACGCTGCCCACCTGTCTCGGGTACTGCATGGCTGCGAGCAGGGCACCCGGGAAGGCAGGCGGGCTCTGGCCACCATTCGGCAGGGCTGTGGACACAGGAGCCAGCATCTGCCGCACCGACAGGTGGTTCAGGTCCACGTGGAAGTCGGCAGAGATTTTCCGGTTGTATTTGATGTCAAACAGGGACAGGGTGACAAAGAAAGGCTCGACCTGAACAAAAACATTGACAAAATGCCGTGAGCACAGACAGCTCAGGAGAGAAGCCCTGTGTAAGAGCGACGAGCCTGCGTGCGCACAACTGTCTCCTCCAGTGAACTAGACAGGAAATGTTTGCTCCTGTCATGTGGCCCTTCAGAAAACAAACACTCACTATGCTGTCATGAGCTTTGCTCTTAAATGCTCCACAGACAACACAGCTAATCGCCTTGGACAGCTAAGATGAAACCCATGTCCCGGAACAAGCAGCTTAAAGCTGCCATCCTATCCTTGGCCCTACCACCCCCGACCCCACCATACCCCAGTGTAAGGCCTGTACCTGTCTGTGCGGCTCCACACCACAGCTGCAGTGTAGGGAGAAGCCTATGACACCTAGAATTACTCCACATTAAAAATACATCCAGCTGAACCTCACGAAGGCTCCTGCAGACTGTGCTGGAAGGCGGAGTTCTCGGAAAGAGCTACAGTGATACTAAAGAGCAGACGGCTCTTCCTCCCTCAGCCTGGCTTCCAGTCTCCCTCGGCTGCTCCCTTGGCCAGGTGACTGACTCATGACACACCCGCCTGGAGCTTCAGGCGAGGGTACACTCTCGACCAGGAGGGCTTTCCTGCACCTCCAACACTCCTCTAAAGAAGGGGGTGTGGGCCAGAGGAGACTCTGGTCCCTGATGTGTTAGGATGACTTTTTAAAACCCGCACTTTTCAGAAGGAAAATTACATTTGTCGTGGGTCCCTCCTCGTTCTCGGCGACGCAGCATTGCAGATTGAAAGACAAATCATTGCACTTGACAAGAATCCTTTTCCCAAACTTTTCTTCAAACGGCTTCACCTCTGGCTCGGCAGACGAGAAGTCGAGTCTCTGTAAGAAGAAAGCGTGGATATGTAAACACATTATGCTCCCTTTAAAAATCCACCGTGAAATAGTCAATCACCATTCAATCATCAATCAACAAGGACAGCAGTGAAAGGACAGCCATGGATGAACCTTGGAAACATGTTAAGTAAGTGAACACACGAAAGACAAATTCTGTATGATTCCACACAGGCGAGCTTGCTAAAATAGTTAACTCACAAAGACTAAAGCCGGAGCAGTGGTCACTTGGGGCGTGGGCACAATTATGGGGACTGTTACCAGTTTGGGAGGATGAAAACAGTCAGGATTTTAGAAACAGATGGTGCTGTGTTTGCAGAGAATATATTGAATACCACTGAATTAGTTTATTTTTAGTTTTTTTAAATTTGAACTATAATTTCAAATGGCTAAAACTGTACGGTTCGTGCTATATGCAAGTTAGCACAGTGAGAAAACAGGAAGTCGGCGAGGAAACACAGAAAATGGTTATTATTAACTCTAACAGGGAGGGGCTGTTCCACGGAAAGTGCCACAGAGAGGAGAAGGCAGTTAGGATGAAGCAGAGCAGAACCCTGTCCCTTCTCGGTAACCCTGAGCTACCCTCACTGTCATGGGCCCTGGTGATCTTCATCACATCACATTTGCTGGGACACAGATGTGGGTATCAGGGAACACGGCTGAGGCGTGCTCCTGCGTCTGGGTGACGACAGTCACTTGGGCCACGGTCTAATGGTTGTTTTAAGGAGCACCTTATACAACGATCTGTGTGGACCTAAAGATGCAGGCTGCTGCCTTTCAGGAAGCCGACTAAACCCAGCTCTCAGCATTCAACAGCACGCACAAGAGCAAACCTTCCTGAATTTACAGTCTGAACATTAGCTCTCACCTGGGCATCTGGATCCAAGTAAAACAGCTTCACTCTGCTTTCACTTTTCAGCTTGATTTCTGCTTCTCTGGTGCTCTGTGGACAAAACACACAAAGTCTACAGTTAAAGAAATCCTCTGCTCCCCACCCACCCCAGAGGTATCCGAGTGTCTGAAAGCTGCCTGTGGCGGTCTGGGTGAGAACGGCCCCGTATTTGAACTCTCAGCCTCAGTCACTGGAACCAGGGGGGAGGGTGCTACAGCAGCTGTGTGACGTGCGCTGGGATTTAGAATCCCGAAAGCCCACACCATTGCATGCTGGCTTCCTCCCTCTGCCTGCGGCTGTGCACTCTGGTGGGCTTTCAGCTCTCAGCTACTACTCCAGCACCAGGCCCGCCTGGCCACTGCCTTGCTCCCAGCCACAGCGCTGGACCCTCAGCCTCTGAAACTGTAAGCAAGCCCCGAAAGAACTTTCTTCTATAATTTGTCTTGATCACAGTATCTCTTTGCAGCAGACCTGAACCCTGGCTGGTCTCTGGGACGTAGGGGCCAACCAAGAGGTATGCCCTGTGGCATGGGCAGCTCGGCTGAGGTGCTATGAAGAGACGGCACAGTCCCCGATTCCCTGGGGAGGCTGAGATGTCTCGGCAGACGACCGTGGATGTGAGTTACACAGAATTCCAGCATGCAGGCTAGGATGGAAGGCTTGGGAGTGCAAATTCCTCAGAGCACAGGAAGCCTCAAACCCACAGCGACAGGCAGAAGAGACACAGAGGGATATAGACATGCTGAGGCTGGAGATGCAGGATCTGGAGGGCAAATGCAGAGGCTTCCAGTCGGTCGGGAAGAGTCAAGCCGCCTCAGCCTCTCTATGTGTCATGTCTGTGTGTGCTTTTTTTGGGAGTCACACTCTTCATTTCCACAGATAACAGGGGCTCTGACTATAACATCCTCTTCTCCTTTGGTACTCTCCCCAAGACAGAAGCCACCTTTCTGCCCTAGACAATGGGACAGTGACAGCCATAGCGGAGAAGGCAGCAGTCTCTGCTGTTGAGAGCCAAGTGATGTCTATTACTGTATTTATAACTTGAGCCAACGAGGTACTAAGACCTCACTAACTTTTCGGTCATTAGGTCATTACACTGGGTCCTTGGCTACACCACAAACATCCATGACCGTATTTAACCATTGTAAATGCAACGACGCTCATCACCAGCTCGGCCTCCTTGCCTAGCCTTTTAGCTTGAGTGAAAAGAACACACAAGACGATGCGGAAGGCTCCTGCCCAGCAACGGTCACCGTGGCGGCATTACTGAGTGAGGTCCTGGTGACCAGGGGCAGTCTTCACAGCTGCTGTTCGCGCTTCCCACCAGACTTGGTCCCTGTGGTAGAGGCAGGCTCTCTCTGCACAGAGCATGTGGGTGTGTCACCTCCCTGCCCTGTGTAGCCCTTTACCTTCCTTTCACACACAAACACTAGAACACACACAAGTGGAATCTACTTAACTGAGCCCAAAGAACAGGTGACGGCTTGGGAGTGCCCCTGGGAACCATCAGGGCTAGGAGCTGTATACTAAGTCTGAAGTAGATATTCTCCTTAGTGTCCATGTAGCTTTTCACAATCTAGGGCTGTAGTAATCTAGAGCCTGTGTGTTGCCTCCATTGTAATCCCCAGCACCACAGTATAAATAGATACACACACACACACAAACACCTTCAAAAGCTGCTACTTTTATTATCCATGCTCAACAAAGACAAGCTGCTAAGGAAAGGGCCTAAGTACTTTTTCTAAAGTCTCAACATTAAAAAGAAGCTTATATTATAATGTGTGTCATCTAGTTTAAAAGCCCAAATCCTTAAGGACAAAAAGGAAAAAAAAAAATATATATATATATAAAACTCACAAGAAAAAGGAAAATGAACAGATAAACATAAAACTACAAAAAATACGAACAGGGAGCAGAAAAACATGTTGAAGTAGAGTAAAATAGTCTTCAAAAAAAACTTTGGGAATAGGCAGAGAAATAGGAATGTAAATTCTTATACTTTTTTTGAGACAGATTTCTCTGTGTAGCCCTGGCTATCCTGGACTCTCTCTGTAGACCAGGCTGGCCTTGAACTCATAGAGCTCCCCCTGCCTCTGCCTCCTTCGTGCTGGGATCACAGCATGCACCACCACGCCCAGCTTAAATTGTTATCCTCTTGAGGGCCAAGAAACTGGCAATATTTAAAACATCAAACCACAATAATCTCTGACCTAGAAACCGCAGTCTGGGGAGTCTTCCTGCAGTAAGAGCTCTGGGATTCTGTGTCACAGTGCCAACTGTACCATCTACAAAGGCTGAAGACTGAAAATCACCTCAGTGTTCCCAAGAGACATGACACTGTTCACCAATGAACCACTGCAGCCGTGACTGGCGTGTGCGCCATCACAAGGCTATTCTGCAAAGAGTCCTCCTGTGCCAAGCCGAGGGACACCATGGGACAGATTTAAGTGGTAGAAAAACTATCAAAATAATGGGTAAATCATGAGCACGCCTTTAGGAATAACTAAGAACCTCACTCGTGTGCACCCTCCACCTAGGCTCAGTTTGGTGCAAGTGGAATCAGGGTAAGTTACCACCGGGGTTCTCAGGAAGGGGGGACAGCTGTGCAGGGAACAGCTTGCATCCTTTACACAGCATGGGGTGGCGTCAGCAACAGGAAGCGTAAAAGTAAGATTTTAGTCAGTGTTTAGTAAAGGTACTGACAGCAGGCACTTTCACAGCCTAAGTGCCCACAAAACACAGCTGTTAAAAATTACTCCAAGACTGTGCGATTGAGACATTTCAGAGTGGCAGAACACAGCCCTGCTCTGAAAATAGCCCCAGGTCGGTCTGGGAAGTGCGGCTCAGGAGGCTTCCTTCAAACAGCGCTGCTCCATTCTGGCCACGGCCTGCTTTCTATTTTAGGTTCAGCAGAGACAGGGATGTGAGGAAAATGGACAAGAGCAGAGCAACCCTCCCTAGAAACTGCCACTTGCACACAAGTCAGGGAAGAGAAGGACCCAGCCAAAACACATCTACCCCCCGAAAGCAGGAAGTGCTAACCCCAGCCACCAACAGCACGCCTTTCCCATGCCTCCTTCATTCAGTAGTTACGGCCCACGCGGTCAAGTTTCCAGACAGTGGTGCAGCTCAAGTGTTTTTTGAGACAAAACAATCTGAAGTGGAAAATCTATGGCCAATTTTATTTCACAGGTATACTATAGGAACAACATTTAACTATGAGTTATTTATAAAAAAAAAAAATGAGATAAAACAGTCACCCAAATCCCCTGAGGCCAGGATGTGTAACTTTTAAAATGTTTTTGTGTAGTTTTCCTGTATGTATGTCTGCGAACCTGGGCATGCCTGGTACCCATGGAGGCCAGAAGATGGTGTCTATCCTGTGGATCTAGAGACACAGATCCTGTGAGCTACCATGCAGGCGTTAGGAACCAAACCAAGCTCCTCTGGAAAAGTATCTCCTAACCACTAGCCATCTCTCCAGCCCCCGGACTATTTACTGCTTAATTTAAAGGCTACCACAACACATCTGCTGCCTCTGTGACATTTCCCCCCACGATGCAAGCCAGGCTAGAGCAGTCCAGAATTAGAAGGCGTAGCAGCCAATTCCCCCGTGTAATAATGGCACAGCTTTCTGGTTTGGGACTTGGGGAAGGAAGTGTTTGTTACAAACTTGGCTTCCAAACTCCTATAAAAATGTGTCCAGGAAACCACACGGGTTTCCACAAGCCCTGTTGACCACGGCCCATCCCTCACCAGCCTCAGCAAGACTAAGGCGGCAGATACCACGTTCTGCCCTGCATTTAGCTGTGGAAATTTTACATGGAAAGAATACTCGACTTAAAATGATAAATAAACCGAATGGAGCCAATGAAACTGTCTCTTCCTCAGAAGACAAGGAGACAGCGAGCTGCTGTTTGCCCAACACAGAGGAAATCCACTGAGAGAGTCGAAGGTTTTCTTCCTATTACCTTCACACAAGAGGGGAACGTACCCTCTGTGTCATCTAGCATCCAAGCAAGCAGAGATAGCACCACAGTGGCCTCAGAGGAAACCCACCCTCTGGCTTACAGAGGGTTTGTAAGTACAAACACCTACAGGACCGAGGCTGTGTGTTCTGCCACATCTACTAGAACAGTTTTAGGGTAGATTCTGCACGTCCTTGATATGACACAGTACAACACCCAGAACTCCAGGTACAGGGAAATAAAGAAGGCATCCAGAACACACAAGTGATCCTGAAAATCCAGGTCTGCTTCACACACTTCACGAGCTCAGGCCATAAGAGCCCAGAATGAAACACCAGTTATTTTGCATTGAAACTACTTCCTGTCAGGCACATCCTGTTTGGCTAAGTCTCAGTCACAGTGGAAAACAGAGGCTGGAGCAACAGGATGAGAGAGACAATGGCTAGCCGTCCGGGAGGATGCGGCCACTAGGTGACAGCTCCAGCTGCCCTCTGCTCGCCTGGATCCCCACAACCTTCAGTGTGCCTGAGCTGCCATCAGAGAGCTCCTGGCCTCTGCTATTGTGGCCTCCTCACACCCTGGGTAAATTCCCCTCTGTTCCTGATCCCTCCCAGCCCCGCCTCATCTGACTGTATAATCCCCGAAGCCCTCCTGGAAACAGGATGTCCATTTGTAGCACATGCCCATGCTTTCTCCATAAGTACAGACGAGCTGGGGCCAGGCACAGGTGACCACACAGCGACCAGGCACAGGCGTGGGCCTCCACTTAGGGCCTGGTCCCTCACACTGCACACGTGTAGGCCACCAGAATGCACATGTGACCAGCAGAGCCATGCGTCTAACAGTCCTCATACCAACACCCTGACAGGATGACAACATGGTTTTTTTCCTTTTTACCTTTGAAAAATTACATTGGCCAGGTAGCAAGAGAGAAAAGTAAACTTACTATTCTTAATAGGGACAAAATTGGAGTTTTGGTTGGTTTTGCTTTGCTTTGTTTAAGATAGACTCTTCCTATGCTCCAGGCTGACCTTGAGCTTTCACTCTTCCTACGTGAAGCCCCAGTGACGGTTTGAAAATACAGAAGTTAAATAACCAACACTGGGCTCCAATAACCTGAGCTTTGTCTGAGGAAATCATTCTGTTCACTGAGTATGCCTAGCAAGCCCCTTTCTGATTTCCAGACTGCAACAATGCGCTGCTTCAATAAATACCAGTCAGGCCAGGCCAAACACGCCGCTGCAGGAACCTCAGGGAATGTTTAAGCACCCAGAGGCCAAGAAGCACATACGGCTCTCAAACCATGCCCAGGCTCCTAACAAGACAGGGCAGGAGTGCGGCTCAGTGAGAGAGCACTGCGCTACTAGTGCAAGGCCCTGAGTTTCAGATACACACACACACATACACACACACGTAAACAGAGGAGCCAGAAGCCGACGTCCTTGTCCCCCTCCCCCCCAGGCTAGGCCAGGCTACAATAGGGACTCTAAAGTTAGCTGTAATAGCAGGTGCTAAAAAGACTGTGGAAACACGAGTCCTGAAGTAAAACAATACTCTGAATTCCAACCAGGAAGGAGACTTCTTTCTGAGAAAGGTCAATGCTGAATGGCGGCCTGTCCGCAATTCTATATAGACACACCAGGTTTCTATTACAGTGTGTAGCATGTGGGTGTGTGCCATCTCTATTTCAGTTTATTATTTAAAGAAAGCAGAAGGGCAGTAACACAGCGAAGGGACAGTGAGGACAAAGACACCGCTCTCCTTTTAAAAAGAAGTGTGCACAGATGCTCACACAGGGAGCAGGACAGGGACAGTCATTGTAGCATTGTTCAGAGTAAGAGAAATGCAGACAGCCCAAGAGTGAAATGTTTACATGTGCAAGAAAAGTGACGACCAGATATGTCCAAGATGGTGAAATGCGGCATTGCTGAAGACAAGGGCAAGATAAATGGTAGAGCAACGTCAAACACAGTTACCACGGTGAGCGTGCATGTGAAAACAGCGTGAGAGCCAGTCATCCCAGGGGGTGCCTGTGGCTGGGGGGGCAGGGGAGACTGTTCTGAGGAGGCCCTCACTGTCTGCACATGCCCTAAGGAGGCCCTCACTGTCCACACTGCCCTGAGGAGGCCCTCACTGCCCTCAGTCCTCACTGTCCTGAGGAGGCCCTCAATGCATTCACTGTCCTCACTGCCCTGAGGAGGTTCTCACTGTCCTCACTGCCCTGAGGAGGCCTTCACTGCCCTCACTGTCCAGAGGCCAATTCTGCTGAGGTAATGGTATGGCAGCATGGGTGAAGTGGCTGCTCTGTGCTCTGTGCTTTTCAGTGACTCGGTTTCTCAAAACTACAAAGCGCCTGAGGAGCCTGGCTCTGTTGCTGTGTTTGTCTCAGGTGACCTGGGAACAAGTTCTGCAACTCCAACAGCTCCTCTTTAGCTGAAGTGACTAGATTTACATACTCACACGCTTGGGAACCGTGGCTATTGAGCAAGGCAGAGCACCCAAGTGTGCTGGCTCCCTATGTCAGGTGACACTGGCTCAGTCAGCTGAGCAGAGGGGGCCTCAGTGGGGACAATGCCCCCAACCAGACTGGCCTGTGGATGACTGACGAGGGGCAGCCCAGCTCATGAGGGATAAAGCCACCCTAGGCCAGCTGTCCTGAGTGCTATGAGACAGGAGGCTGGGCAAGCCATGAGGAGAAAACCAGCAAGCAGTGCTCCCCTCAGCCTCAGGGAGTGCTCCCCACAGCCTTGGCAAGCAGTGCTCCCCCACAGCCTCAGGGAGTACTCCCTGTGTCCTCCATAAGCAGTGCTCCCCTGGTCCCTGCCTCCAGTTCACTGCCCTGGGGTCCTGCCCCGTTTGCTCCCTTGGTGAGTGAGTGTGAGCTCAGAGCTGTGAGCTAAGATAACCCTCTCCTCCCTGAGCCGTTTAACTAGGACAGTGATGAGTGTAACTGGAGGAGGAGGAGCCTGCGCGCGCGAGAGAGCACGGAGCACTGTGCGTGCACACTTGGTGGTGTCAGCACTTGCGCTCAGGTGCTGACTACCACGGCAGCGCACTCTGCATGGTGTTCTCAGGAAACAGGCCGCTCCCACCAGCGCCCGCCACAGGAGGCCACGGAAGGACACACACTCGGGGTGCAGAGCACGGGCACTAGCAGGGCGCCTCACCTTGGCGAGCTCGGGCAGGTAGCTATCCAGACCGGAACCGGAACCCTCCAGCTTGCTCTGTTCCTCATCTGAAATGGCAAGAGCAATGAGCTAACCTTAGATGAAGCTATCTCAGCTGGCCCCTAGCCTAGGCTGTCTCACCTAAAGGCACAGGAGCACGAATGTGCACCCCCAGCCCCCCAGGGCCACAGCCAGCAGGTACAGCGCCACATTGAGACCTTGCACAGTTACCCCCCACCCCCCACTGGAACCTGTGATGCCCAACCAGAAGCTTCCGGGGGGTCAGCTGGAGATGCGCCAGGGCGGGAGATCAGTGTGAACACACATGGAAAACATGGGGATCTGGCCTTGCAAGTTCCAAACAGGACACCAGGGCACGTGCCGCTTTAAAGATGGCCCTGCCAGAGTCCGGGCCTACGTTTTTATTATTTGCTTGAAGATAGCATGTCACGTCGCCAGGCTAGCCCTGACCGTGCTCTGGAGCCAAGGACGGCCTTGGATTGTGATGTCCCCAGGCGCTGCAGGCCCCGGCTGTGCACAGGGCTAATGTAGTGCAAGGAAGGGCGGCTCGGGCACCAAGCCCCGACTCCACTCCCCGGGCCGCAGCCCTGTCCTTACTTCCGTCCGGGGGCCATCACCAGTGTGTCCCAGGTCTCGCTGACACACGGCCAGGCCTGCCTCCCCGTGTCGCTGTGGTTCCTGCTCCACTCGCCCCACACAAGCGGCCCCACGGCTCTAATCCTCACTGTGCGGCTCCTGGTCAGCTGGACTCGCTCACACTCACTGGGCAGTCTCCCATGCGGCCTGCTGTGGCGGGGAGCCACCGCACGGACCCTGGCTCACACTCCCCGTGGAAGGAAGGCTCTTACCGCCCCTGCGCACACTCAGAAGCGCCGTGGCCTACCGTCGTGAGGGTCCCCGTTGCGCCTCTCCTGCACGGCGGCCTCGAAGTTGAGCTGCAGGATCTTGTTGAGCACGGCCACCCAGTCCTCCATCTCCGCCTCGCTGTCCGCGGCCAGCAGGTAGCTGCTCTTGTCCTGCATCTTCAGCTCAAACGCAAAGCGCCGCACCCTGTTGTTCTGCGGTGGAGACAGGGACACTGTATGCAGCCCAGGATACCCCTCTCTACTGTCAGCCCAGGACAGCCCACCCTACTGTCACAGCTCAGGATAGTCCACCCTACTGTCAGCCCAGGACAGCCCACCCACAGTCAGCTCAG
Source organism: Rhombomys opimus (assembly GCA_010120015.1). NCBI lineage: Eukaryota > Metazoa > Chordata > Mammalia > Rodentia > Muridae > Rhombomys > Rhombomys opimus. The sequence continues at coordinate 2,287,284 of REGO01000110.1, forward strand.
GACAGCCCACCCTACTGTCACAGCTCAGGACAGCCACCCACAGTCAGCTCAGGACAGCCCACCCTACTGTCACAGCTCAGGATAGCCCACCCACAGTCAGCCCAGGACAGCCCGCCCTACTGAGTAATGCTGCTATCTTACACAGAGCCCCCTCAAGGCCACCCCGTCCACTTCAGCCTTCCCAGCTGAGAGCCACCCACCCGCTAAGAAGGTTCCCTGACTTGGTTTATGTACATGAGCGACTCTGCATGAATGTGCGTGCACCCTGTGTGTGGCCCATCCTCAGGGAGGTCAGAGGAGAGCAGCAGATCCCCGAAACTGGAGCTGCAGGCAGGTGTGAGCCGTGTCTGTGCTGGGAATCAAACCTGCATCCTCTGGAAGGCATGGGCCAGAGAGGTGGCTCCGTGATTGAGGGCACTTGAAGCTCTCGCTTTTCCTAATTTGGACATTTATTTTACTCTTTTAGTTATATTACAGTGTGTGTGTGTGTGTGTGTGCGTGTGTGTGTGTGCATGTATGTGAGTGTGAGTGAGTGTGCGCGCAGATGCCCTTGGAGGCCAGAGGCGTCAGATTTCCCGGAGCTGGAGTTTCAGACACCCCCGAGCCACCTGACCTGGGAGCTGGGACACACCTGTGCTCTTGGCCCCGAGTCCCTTTCTGTCTACCTTTGTAGCACTGGCCCTTGCAACGGTCCCTGGGGAACAGAGGCTGCCCATCCTCTTTGTCACCCCCACAATCCTTACAGCAAAGGACCCCCACAGCAGCTATGTGAAAACTAGCCAAGTCGAGAAATTTCATTCAATTCTGTTCTCAAAAGTGTGTGCCACTCCCGCCTTCCTAAAAGCCAGCTTCTCTCTACCACCCTGTTCAACCTTCCTATCTGGAACTTTGCCCTCATTCATCAGTCCTAAAACGTGTGTGTGCTTTTTGTCTCCAGCGCGCACGCCCATTATGGGATGGAAGATGAACAGGTGCAGACTGAGGTTAGTCCAGCTCGGTGCTGCCCACTTGGGGACGTCACTCCGTTCTACAAATTGCATCCTGGCTTCCACCTCCCACATGTCAGTGCCACAGCTCCAGTCAAACATCTGCTGCCACCAACACGTCCTGCAAACAGCTCAGGCTCACATCGCACAGATTCAGCTCCGAAGCATGCGCCACACAGGCCGAGGAGGAAGCAGCAAAACCTCCTACTGACTGCCATGCCCTAGCACCTGCTAAAATCTCAGTTCCAGGACACGTGTCCCATGATGCCAGGCACAAGACAACCCTCCAACAGCCTGCCATTTCTGCAGTAGTTTTTACACTAGATGTTTCTCTGAGCAAGGCCACACAACTACTGTGCACAGACTGTCCGCATAGGCTCAGCAAGAGCCACCTCTGGTCTCACGTAAATCAAAGGTAGGAATCAGAAGCAAAGTCAGAGGCTGGGAATGGACTCAAATCTAAAGAGTGTTAAAAGTCAAGGAAAAACGCTAGGCCTTGCTTCTGAAGTTTCCTTTCCAAGACCCATTTTCCTCATCTGCAGCTAAGTCCAGTGGTTTTAAGTTACATTAGGGTTTAAGAGTCTAAATTCTGTCTTTCAGGTTTACCTCTAAGTTTTCCCCTTACATGTTTTTTTTCAGTTCACAGGAGTACTCTATTGTTTCACCATTCCACTATTATTATAATCAACAGCTATTGTTTTAAGTAGCATCCAAAGAGGGCTGGGGACTAATGGGGTTACGGAAGTAGAGTGGGAGAGTAGAGAAATGTGTTAACACAATACACACTTATAGCAAGATCTCCTTGTGGAACACAGTACCATGTACAATAAATATACATGACAAAACATACAAACTAAAAAGTAAAATCCCAAAGTATTTTGTTTTCCAAACCACTTGAATCACAACTTTTTGATTATTTTATTGTTGTTGGAGACAGGGACTCATGTAAACCAGGCTTCCCTCAAACTCCCTAGGCAGCCAAGAAAGACTTCAAACCCTGGAACTCCAACCTTTACATCCTGCATGTGAGGATTTCAGGTGAGGGAGATACATGTGTGTGCTACCACAGATGGGCTTTAGTTACAGGTAAGCATAAAAAGAAAATTATACTTTTGAAGACATATGCAGTTTAGCAGATGAGGAATACTATGAGCTACACATGCAAAAAGAATCTGCAGGGACAGACTGAAGACTGACCTCAGAGTCGGAAATATACCCAAGATGTATAGGTTTGGTGAGGGCTAGCCAGCTCACTAACACCTGTGCACTGCCGAGGACATGAAACAGGACACTCCTGTCAAACACAAAGAATTACTTCCTACTTCAAAACAAGGCTGGAAAAATGCATCTAGCTTTGCTTTCAACTATGCCAAAAAACTCAGCTGAAAAAAATAACTCCAAGGTTTCTCAGTTCACACAAATGAAACTGAAGCTTGGAACAGAAAACCGATCAACTGGCATTCATGAATCACTCTGATGCTTTTTACTGACACTGTTAATCAGGGTGCGCTGGTCTACTTTGATTGACTGTGTGAGGCACACTGTTGGTCTAGGCACAGGAGCTGCCGCTGGCAGAGAATCCACCTGAGTGGCTGTTTGCCGAAGACACTTTTTCAAGGAATGTGAAGTCATGCTACAGTCTTGACCTGGGGCTCGGATAATGGTTTGTGGTCTGGGTCCTGCCCTGGAGCTTACGGGTTTCCAACAGTTAAAGCTCTAGCTGAAATGCTGTGTTCCTGCTCTTCTGGACAGCCAGCAGTGCTCATCCAGGCTCGCTGCAGGAGGTGCTTCCTCCACTCTCGCGGGCAGGCAGCGTCCGGCCCCCAGCAGTCCCTCCTGCTGCACTCCCTGTGTCTGCTGGCGCTCACTTTCATTCTGCCCCACCCCCACACTTCTAACTTGGAGTGCTAATTTTCACTCCTGACCAGGGTGAAGCTTAATTGCCGGAGCACTGGACAAAACAGATGAAAACAATCTGCTCAGACAAGGCAAGCATGGCTGTGAGCCCCAACAGAGGAAAAATAGATGAAGAACAGTGGACTCAGCATCTGTATGGGGCCCAGAAGAGGGACGCGAACACGGCGTCTGCCAGCTCGCCAGAGTTCATGGAGACCAGAGGCTAGGACACGTAGGAATGTGTCTAGGACAAGACCCAGGTGAGAGCTACAAGTAGACGGAGATTGGAAGGGTCCCCAGGCTCCACGTCCACGTCTCTATTTTCCTAAATTTAAGAAAATGCAGGACGGGATCAGGGCCAGGGAGGCGGCTCAGCAGCTAACGGCAGAAGCCTCATAAGCCTGGCAAACTGCACTTGTTCCCAGAGCCCGAGTAATGGTGGAAGGTGGAAAGATCCGCCAAGTTCCGTCTGACACACACACGCTTGGGATGGAACCCTCCTATAATAATCATTCTTTTTTAATTATAGAGTGATCACAACAGTCACAGCAGGAAATGCACCGGATGCCCCTCAACTCCTAAATGGTGTTGGGAGGACACCGCAATGCTTTTGTATTTGTGAGGTCAAAGAACTTCTTAAGATTTCTTAAAAAAAAAAAAAAAAAAAAAAAGAGCCAAGCACAACTAGAATAAAAGGAATTTCAGACAGAGTAACTCCAAGTTACCATTACATCAAGTTTCTTAGGCAAAAACTAGAGGGTTTCTCCTTCAAAATAAACACAATTAAGTCAGAGCAATAACAGAAAGAAGAAAGCAGGGCTGAAGGGGTGAGTCACTGGCAGAGGCCCAGCACGCCTGGGCCTCCTGGCAGCACAGGAGGCGGAAGCAGCAGACCAGAAGGTCCAGGCCACCCTCCACTTGTTCTGAGGCCGAGGGCTGCAGGACAGCCTGTGTCACAGGGAGCAGAGACTCCGGTGAGGAGGGTGAGGAGGAAGGGTCCCCAGGTGCAGCTCTGCAGGGGGGAGGAAGTCCTCAGCAGAGTGGAGCAGAGCTGAAGCTGGAAACGCGGCTCTGGGGGAGCCAGGATGGAGGTGCAGAGGTGCAGGAGTGAGTAAGGGGAGAGTGAGGGGTGAGAACAGGGGTGAGTGAGGAGTGAGTGAGGAGTGAGGGGAGAGTGAGGGGTGAGAGCAGGAGTGAGTGAGGAGTGAGTGAGGAGTGAGGGGAGAGTGAGGGGTGAGAGCAGGAGTGAGTGAGGAGTGAGGGGAGAGTGAGGGGTGAGAGCAGGGGTGAGTGAGGAGTGAGGGGAGAGTGAGGAGTGAGGGGAGAGTGAGGGGAGAGTGAGGGGTGAGAGCAGGGGAGAGTGAGGGGAGAGTGAGGAGTGAGGGGAGAGTGAGAGGAGAGTGAGGGGAGAGTGAGGGGAGAG
>REGO01000110.1:2292074-2331646 GCA_010120015.1 Rhombomys opimus
GAGTGAGGGGAGAGTGAGGGGAGAGTGAGGAGTGAGGGGAGAGTGAGGGGAGAGTGAGGAGTGAGGGGAGAGTGAGGGGAGAGTGAGGGGAGAGTGAGGAGAGAGTGAGGAGTGAGTGAGGAGAGAGTGAGGGTGAGTGAGGGGAGAGTGAGGGGAGAGTGAGGAGAGAGTGAGGAGTGAGGAGAGAGTGAGGGGAGAGTGAGGGGAGAGTGAGGGGAGAGTGAGGGGAGAGTGAGGAGAGACTGAGGGGAGAGTGAGGGGAGAGTGAGGGTGCGCTGTAGCCCTTCCCTACTGCAATGAGGAGCACATTCACTAGAAAATGAAGACGGTAAGGATGTAAATACCCGAAGGAAAAGACCTGTGGCCAAAGCAGAGGGCTTGTCCCTGCTGTCTCCATGGGGCGCCCAGCACCAACCTCTCAGGCACTCAAGCTAAGGCCACTTGGAGGAGGCTCTGCTGAGACTGAATGGTGTACTGTCTGGCGGACAGGGAGACTGCTGACTGGTCACACAGCCCCTCTGTCTGAGGACCACAGAAGTGCACTCATGCCTGGCACTCCGTGCTCCCTCGGGCAGATTCTGATGCCCAGGCCGTTTGTGTGTTCACACCCTGTGAACTGTGACACGGGACAGCCTCCACGTTAGGATGTGGGCATCCCAGGCTGGCTTCCAACCTAAGATCCCCCTGCCTCGTTCTCCTGAGGACTGGGATTACAAGTGGGCATGCAAACCCTATTTTAAAAAACAAAACTTCATACACTAGAGAGCTCCTGTACCACAGTGTCCTGCCACCTTCCAAACAATGGAAAATAAGCTTTGCTTTCAGGTTGTGTACCGTTTCTACTGTTGTTACAGCCATGCTTGGAAGCCTTTGCCCGAATCCACTAATCCATGTGCAGAACCCCGCAGAGCAGGAAACTTGATGGACCTTCCCACACTCACCTGGATCACACCCATGCAGGAATCTAGGAATATGGAGCCTTTGGGTTCCTTGGAGATCTTTTCATCTTTATAAAAGTTTAGGTTATAAGACCCATCTCCGAGTTGAATCAGGTGGAAAAACCGCCTCTTAAATGACTGAAAAAGAAAAGCCACAAACAGCTTTTTTCTAAGTGGACGGTGGATTGAGAAGCCCTCAGCTCTGAGTGCCAGTCGGCACTCTTCACGCCCAGCGCGACCCTGGCCCGTGCTCCTGGTGGCCAATCGGCTGGAGGAAGACACCCACAAGCACGCCAAGGTGCCTTCAGGCTTTGCCATCACCCAGAGCCTGGGCTGTTAACACCATCACCCACAAGTGTGGGGAGGGGAGGTCCATCTTCAGAGGAAGCCCCAGGAAGACACGACACAGATGTTTTGGAAGCCCAGGGCCCCCTACTCACACCGCAGGGGCTGTCTTCCACTCAGGACCCGGAGGACTTCTGAGCCTCAGGGACCGGGCAGTCAGCACCTCCGGGTTTGCATCTCTGTGGTCATCTGACCCTTACGATTCATCCTGCCCTCTTCTCCACTTCTTATACTACTTTATTTTCTGCTTTAATTTTTAAATTAAAGTGTAAAGTGTCTGTGTGTCTGTGTGGGGGTGAGCACGTGTGAGTGCTGGTGCCTGTGGAAGCCAGGGGTGTGGTGCCCCGAAGCTGGAGTTCTGGGCAGTTGAGATCTGCCTGACTGGAGAGCTGGGGCTTGAACACAGGTCCTCGAGAAGAGTGGCAAATGCTCCTAGCCCTGCGCCTCACTTTTGCTTTTCTTTTGGTGGCCTTCAGAGTTCACCATCTTCCTTTTGATGCTTACTTGGCTTTACTTTCACAGGACACTTCCCACAGGAGTGCTTAGTTCACCTTACGAGGTAGAGAGACGAGGTTTAGACAGGGAAGAAGACCCCGTCCACTGGCCTGTGCTCAGGGGCTGTGAGGGCAAGGAGGTGCTCGGGCCGTGGCGATGGTGGGACCTCACCAGGACAGCCCTCAGGAGCCAGGCCATCGCCCTTCTGTGGGGACCTGAATGTCCGCTCACCTTGCGTGGTACCCTAGGCCCCAGAGGGGCAGTGAGCATGGGTTAAAGCGGAGCTGTCTTACCCTCATGGTCACGCTGATGGCGCTGTTCACGTTGCCCTTGTACAGCCAGCCGTGCTTGGTGAGCCCGCCCTTCTGGGACCCGAGGGACGCGGCATCCTGGGAGACAGAAGGGCACACCTTCAGTCCTGTGCCCGTGAGGGGAGTGTTGTGTGTGAGTTGACGCCAATGGGAAGATCACTCCATCTGTGCCACATGGTAGGCAACCGCCACTTTAACAGGACTTCAGTGCCTCCAGGCCGCGCTCACATCAGTTTACCAGTGGAGGAGAAACGAGCCCACACCTCTGGACTCGTGCTCCCTTAGAGGTCAGGTGAACGCTCGGCCAAGTTCCCCTCCTCCCCACACTCCACTGTTCCGCCTTTAACGAAAAATCTTCTCAAGCTACACCACTCCCAGGTTAGAGGACAAAAGCAAATTCTTGAAAACCTTCCCATGGGCCTGGTTCAGGGGGAGGTGAATAAAGAAGGAAATAGAAGACAACGCAGAGAGGAGAGATAGAGCGACGGGGAGAGAGAGAGGCAGGAGTTAGTGCTGCATACTAAAACTGAGACCCCTGGGGGCTGGCTGAGAGCTGGTGGGCACCGAACCCTCCTCACGCATGTGGCATGCCTGCACATACAGCCATCGACAGCCATAAATGTGGCCCAAAACAAAACTGTTAGGTTACCTGAAACTCTCTGGGTTCTGCACAGAGTAGGGATTATAGAGACGACAACACAGGGCCATAGCAACAAGGGCTGGACACACCCAAGAGACCACAAACAAACAAAGGCAACTCGGCCTACAAAGGTCTTCCTGCCCCTAAAATCAGCACCTTAAAAAATAAAAAAATAAAAATAAAAAAATAAAAACTGTGCAGCCCTGGCTGGCCCAGAAGTCCTTATGGAGACCAAGCTGGCCTCAGAGTCACAGATGTCCACCTGCCTCTGCCAGTGCATGCTGGGATTTCAGGTGTGCCCTGTGAGCTCCCAAGCCCAGCAGTGCAACTTTTCTTAGGACTATTTCAAAAACAGGTTTCTACTATTAACATTTCAAATGGTTAATACTGTGCTCGGGAGACAACTAAACTCACAATGGGAGGATGAGGAATGCAGGGCCTCGTCAGGGCCCACCCTCTTTGCACACTCTCTAAGGCCCTTCCAAGAGTTGGGGAGCTGGCCAAAACCAGACTGCACTAACACAGCCGCTTGGGAAACAGCCTCATCCCGAGCTGCCAGCGGAAGATAGCCTGTTGGAAACAATCTAACTTTAAGGGCCTGATCTCCTTCAACAGTGCAGTCAGATCTGATCCAAGCCTTTGCAAGTATCTCAGAACAAAAACACAAGGCAGAGAGCACGAGGCACTAAGCAGTCATGAAAGCACAGGGCCTTAAGAGAGTCAATCGGAAAATATATCCAAGGAAAAACTTTTCCTTTGCTTCATTAAACATCCCAAGTCCTGTTTGGGCTTAAAGGTCAGCGCTTCCCTCAGAGCCTGTCCTATCACCGTCTCAGAGCAGGGCTGAGAGCGAGCGGGAGCCCTACCTCATCCTTGTCAGCTTCCTCATCGACTTCATACACGTGGACAGGGAGCTTATCCAACTTGGCCGCTTTGCTTTAAAAGGAAGAGAGAAAACTCACTTTGTCATTGCACACAGAGTCCTTCTCTGTCCCTGAGAGGGACCAACCCACAGCATGCCCAGGGGTGGCCACTAATCTGCGGGTGAACCAGGACTGCAGTCACAGCTCCACACTACAAATGAGGCACAGCTGGCTCATCGAGGAGGCCGCGTGCAAGTGGTGGGTACAAGGAGAGGACTGGGGGACAACTTCTAATATAAAACACGACAGAGACATGAAGTGAAAGTCACAGAAGTTTAGGAGACTAATGATGGAAGGTGATGAAGGGGTTAATGGCGGGCCGGCCAACCACTGTAACAGCTGGCACTCCAGTTATGTGAACAGCTGTGTGCCAGGCACGCTGTGCGCTCTGCACACGCCCTCTCACTCATTTAGCCGGAAGGAGCTGTTCTAACTCCTGAATAGGAGATGCTGAGGCATACAGAGGGCAAAGCCAACCCGGACACAGCCCAGAGTCTGCCCTGCTAACTATGATGCTCCACTCAGTTAGAAACTCTCACTGGTGCTAAATGGTAAAATCATCCAACAGTTAAAATCTGCCCCAGAATAGACACACAATACAGGTAGTTATGTGTCAACCACAGAGATAGCATGAGCAAGACAAGGAGGGAGAGTAACTGGATCTGATGGGAATTATCTGCAAATCCCCAGGTGAGCGCTGGGCAGCCCCACAGCCCAGGAACCCATCCGCAAGGGAAATAATGCCGGCAGGGTTCTCCCTGCTGCTTCAAAAGAGCCGACCAGGACGCTGGCTGGACACTCTAAGGAGGGGCTGACCACACACAGGAAAACAAACAGCGAGGGCACTGAGAAAAGTACACGAGGGGTTACGTCTCACAGCCGGGGCAGGCCGGGACCCCGTGCTAGCGTGGGTTCACGTCACATCGCAGAGGTAACGGTTGCAGGCAGCCCCCTCCGCGGGCCGTTCCACTGCCCTCTGCCAGCTGTCTGGAAGGTGTTTTCTAACTGTGCTCGCCCTGCTGCACTCTGTGGCAAGCCTAATGAACACAATTGCTTTTGCTCTGCCTCAGGACCAGCCAAAGCGTCAACAGAGCCAGGGAACCAACCTGGGAAAGACTGCATCCGGTTCACCTTCTTTAGACAAAATGTGCTTACTATAGCTCTCTTCACATGGTTCTTTTCCAAAATATTCTTTTGAGGAAACACACACACGCACCCCTAGGTATCTGTCAGTGGGTGAGTAAGCACACACACTTTTTTTCAGCCCTAAAAAACAACCCAGTGGAACTGGAAATATTCATATCACAGAAGTTATTCCAGTCTCAGAAACAGAAACGCACACTCTCTCTCATGAGCCTAAATTTTCCACAGACACTTAAAATCACGAGGTACAGATGACATAAAAGAACGTGCCTGGTGGTGTGCGGACGGGGGGGGGGGGCTCCTCACTGAAAATGTAATGATTCTCCACACAGCATCTCAGGCCGGAATTAAGCCACACGCATGTGCTTAGCGGGCCGCAGACTCTCACAGGTCGCCCGTGCAGGCCACGTCCCAGCCTGCTGCCCGCACTGCTCCCCACGCCCGCAGCCGGTGCCCTCGCCCCGCCGGCGCTGACTCACCTGGGAAGCTGCCGAAACTCCCCCGAGTAGTCCTCATACTTGTAGGTCACAAGGTGCCAGTCGGAGTTGTAGGTTCTGATGCACTGTTGGGAGCACACGGACGTCAGCTGTGACGCCCAGGGGCGCCTGCTGCCAGTCACTGACTCCACCCCCGGGGCCCCCCAGAGGCGTGGGGCCCCGAACCCCGACTCGGGATCCCGGGAGGCAGGGTCTCAAGGGTCAGTGTTAGCCATCCCGCAGCAGCATCAGAGCACAGCACGGCAACACCTAGACCACAGCGCCGGTGCGCGCCTGCCTTTACGAGCCGCCCTCGCGGCCTGCTGGTCTGCGTGGGAGCGGCCTCAGGCTGGACATTTGTCCCCAGTCCCAGGCCTGTTTGGGAAGGCTGAGGAGGTGTCCTGCCAGAGGGCGTGTCCTGTCAGAGGGCGTGTCCTGTCAGAGGGCGTGTCCTGTCAGAGGGCGTGTCTTGCCAGAGGGTGTGTCTTGTTAGAGGGCGTGTCCTGCAGAGGGCGTGTCTTGCCAGAGGGCGTGTCTTGTTAGAGGGTGTGTCCTGCAGAAGGTGTGTCTTGTCAGAGTGTGTCCTGCAGGTGTGTCTTGTCAGAGGGTGTGTCCTGCAGAGGGTGTGTCTTGCTAGAGGGCGTGTCTTGTTAGAAGGCCTGTCCTGCAGAGGGCGTGTCTTGTTAGAGGGTGTGTCCTGTTAGAGGGTGTGTCCTGCAGAGGGTGTGTCTTGCCAGAGGGCGTGTCCTGCAGAGGGTGTGTCTTGCCAGAGGGCGTGTCTTGTTAGAAGGCCTGTCCTGCAGAGGGTGTGTCCTGCAGAGGGCGTGTCTTGTTAGAGGGTGTGGCTCGTAGAGGGTGTGAATCAAGGTCACTGCTGCAGCACCCAGCCTGCCCGCCAGGGTCTCCACCGTGAAGGTCAGGGACTTAAAGCTGTCACTCCTGTCACTCTTGGCCACGCTGTCCTATCACAGCAAGCTGCATACAGTTCTCTGTGCGCAGGAACGCACACGCCCCTGTGCTCTCGGAGAGGCCGGAGCACAGCGTGGCAGCGTCAACTCTCTCCTTGCACTCTGTGGGTGTGCAGAAGCAAACTCAGGGGAGCAGGCGAGGCAGCAGGAGGCTTTACCTGCTGGGCCGGTTCACACCGTGTCAGAAGAGGACCTATGTCTCTATGGGGACGTGAAAGCAAACAGCGTGAGTGAGCCTAAAGGGCACGTCTGTGCCACTTATTACTGTCAGAACTTGTGCTATTGCTGGCTGCGGTCAGTTAACTGTCTATTTAACTTTGTGTGTGAGCAGCACGTGTGTGAAGGTCAGGGAGCTGTGGAGCTGGCTTTCTCCTTCCACTGTGGACCCCAGGGTCACACTCGGGTCACGAGGCCCCAGACGAATTTCTAAAGGAAGAAACCTTTCAAGAAGCAGAGTTACAGCAACGAGTTAGTGTCCTCTTCCTCAGAGGGTCTGGAGGACTAAAGAAGAGCAGAGGGAACCACAATTACATCGCTGGTGACGCCTCTTTGTGTGTGTTCAAACAAAAAAGAGTGACTCTGGGACCCAGGCAGAGTGGCGAGGGTGACTCCATCACTGGGTCCTCAAGCTAACAGCAGCGAAGCCGGTGAACCTGAGGCATGCTGAGCATCTCGGGCTTCCACAGCGGCTGAGAGGCCTCAGAGACAGCTCCTGACACTTACAGGCGCTCTGCAGACATCCTGCTGCCCTGTGCTCTGGAAACATCCACCTTGACGCTTACCACGGAAGGTCACTACCTCTGTGACGGTGCTGACCACTTCTGCCACCTCGCAGAGAAACAAGGAGAGTGTGGGGAGGGAGGAGACATCTTTCCAACCCGCCTTTCCAGGAGCTCACCTCGGTGACAAACAGGCTGTGTGCCTCCTGCTCTGCGTTTGCGGGGACGGTGGATCGCGCGTGCCGGCCCTGGCGCCTCAGGATGGCCGTCTGCGGACAGAGAGCAAGCAAGCTGGTGAAGACACGCCTACAGGTGCAGCTCGCGGCCCTGAGCCCTCTGCATGCCCTGCGGGTGAGTGCAGCTGCCTCCCGGCTGCCCACAGGAGCTGCAGGCCGGCCAAGTGCCAGTTACCAAAGGCAGCCGCACAGCGAGCCTTCCTCGGAAGGGCAGGACCCCTGCTGCTTCAGGGGCTGCAGTTCACCAATGCTCCAATTTACTAGCGATGCCACGCTGACGTGATGGAAGTGCCGGGTTCCTCAGGCCTCTCCATGCTGGCACGCTCTGACCCTCTGGCTCAGCCTTTCTTCCCAGACTCCTCACAAAGCAAACCAGCGACCACAGAACCCTCTAGACAGCAGAGCGCCGGCGACACCTGTTCCCTGAGCACGGGCTTGCTTCCCTCCTGCCCCGAGCTCCTGTTCTGTGAACTAACAGCACGCTTTCCTCATTTACCCAGGGATCTGCAGGGCAGCTCTGTCAGTGCCACAGCAAACAAATCCCTGTTATCCCTGCGCATGCCAGCTTAGGTCCCTCGGGTAGTTCTAATTCATGCTGCCTTCCTGGCCGTGCTAACTCACAGTTCCACACACTATACTTGGGTCCATGCCCCTCAAATCCTCACCACCACGTGTAGTTTGACCTTTTTTCTTTTTAGATTTATTTTATTTTATGTGCACGACAGTTTTGCCTGTGCATATGTATGCGCCACGTGCATACCTGGTGCCTGCAGAGGTCAGAGGAGGGCACCAGATCCACTGGAGCTCAAGCTCCAGATGGTGGGGAGCCATCACATGGGTGCTGGGGATTGAACCTGGCCCTGTGCAAGAGCAGGAAGCACGCTTGATCGCTGAGCCACTTCTCCTGGCCCTCCTTCTCCTAATGTCAGCCGCTGACTGCGGTGGGGAATCTCCACCTAGCTTGCATTTGTTCTCCATGACAGTCCCTTAAACGTGGTTTTCATGCATTTACTGGCCATCTGTACTTCTTTATTTGAGAACTTCCAAACTCCTTGGTCTACTTATTAACCGGAGCATTTTGTGTTTAATTGGTTCAGTGCTTCACTCTGTGGGCGGCTCATCACTGCTGGCTGTTTCTCTTGCTGTGTGGCTTCCTTCAGAGCCATCTGTGAACTTGCTCTGTGCCGCTGCCAGTCAGTCAGCCTCAGATTCCAGTCTTCCCTGGCTGCTTCCCCACGCTGCTCCTGCTTCCCCTGCATTTGCAGGGCTTTGAGACTCCTTGTAGCCCATGTACAGACTATGGCTTCCTCAGCACACGAGGATGTCTGTGTCTCCTGTCCTTCACCCCGCCCTGTGCGGTGAGTCCCCATACACTGCCTCCAGGGAGCGTGTAGGATTCTGGGCCTTGTCAGTGAATATTTCAAACAGTGGCCTGTGTTACAAAGCTGTTTTTAAGAAAGCTAGCAAGACAGATGAGCATGAAAACGGGAAAGAAGAGCACGCTGTTCAAGACGCCTTGGCACACGGCCCCTGTGCCCAGACTGTGGCAACCGTGACCACGACCACGAGATCCCATGTGCCCAGATCCTGTGTTGTGTGACCACGACAGGGAAGGCTGCCCATCAGAGCCCATGCACCCCAAATGAAGCGCACGCTGTGGCCTCGGACACCACACTTCCTCAGCGTGGTTCCCCGGCCCTTTCCGAGTCTTTAAAGTCTAACTCTACATGTCAGGCTCAGCCTGTTCCTCCTCTGAGGAAAGACAGCTGTGACTGGGGTCACCAAACCACCACCCAATGTAGCAGCCAGCATGAAAGAGTCCGCTGCAAAGCTTCCGGCAGAGCTGTGAACCTAGGAGCCGGCTGTGTGTGACACTCCCTAATAGCACTCCTTGTTCCTCAGCAGCGAGCAAACACGCTCAGTAGCTCTGTGGAATGTTTTACATACAGGCCTGGACACTCTCCTTTGAGAAAGAAAACAACTTTAAATCAACGGAGAGTAAAGCCAGGCGTAGTCATTCTCATCAGTAACTTTAGCACAGAAGGCAGGAGGATTGCTTTGTAAGTTCAGGGCCAGAGGCACACAGCGCCGCAGAGACACTGAGAGGCTGGAGGAGGGTGGCTGAGGGTAGATTCTGAGTTGGTTTCACCACCAGGCACTGTGGTCGATTCCGAAGTTCCTGACTGACTGAGCAGCCACTGTGGTCCAGACAGAAAAGTGCTCAGCACCTGAGACCTCGCTCAGAGACAAACAAACCATGGCAGGGCCAGCGCCTCCTCAGAACTAGCTGCAGTGTCGTCCTTGGCATTTCCTGAGCAACGTTCTAGCAGGTCCCTTCAGGTCTGCTCTAAGCTCCAGGTGGCCGGACCCCCACCCTTCCGCTCCTACCAAAGGGAAGCCTGCTTCCTCTTCCTCTGAAAACAGGCCGGACCAACAAAATGTAAACACGTGATTGTGCGCATCCCAAGGCAGCGCCGAGGAAGACAAGCACACTCACTTCCTCTTCCCCAACTGAGTGAGCATGAGTGGAAAAGCCCGCATACACACACACACACACACACACACACACACACACACACACTCACAATGGAGAAGGGGCAGAAAGACTGCCAAAGCCAAAAGTCGGCAGGGCTGGCTGAAAAGAAGCGTCCTCTGGGCAGGACAGGCTCGCTGCACGCATGGACTTACAGTCCGCACAAAGGCACGCCAGTCCCATGCCAGCAGGAGGAGGGGGCAGCTGCGGAGCCCACAGCGACCGCTGCCGGCGCTACCAGCTTTCCTAGGGTGCAGGTCCTGATGGTCAGTCATGCTTCATCCGCGAGGACACAGGCGGCACACCTGGCCCCACCCTGAGCTCAGTGGCTGTGTGCGTTACACGGGCATGAAGCTGTGAAGGGGTGGGGCTGCGTGTGGGAAGACTCAGGGCATGGGCGAAGAGGATCAAAATACACGGACACATGTTAACATTCTCGAAGAGCTGATGAAACAGTTCTGAGAGGTCGACCTTGAGACTGCCTAGCTGAGATAAAAGAAGGCCATATCACATGGAGAAAAGAGACACACGGTCCCGGGCAAAGCCGCCACGTGAGTGGGCGGCCACTTTAGACTCGACCTCCCTAGCTGAGGACCCACCGAGCGGATCCGGTGAGAGTTCAGAGCTGCGGGAAATAACCCATTCCTGCTCTGAGTTCCCAGGCTTTGCGGCGAGCGTTACTCATCGCAGCTGTGAGAGCGCAGCAGGCACGGGCTGAAACGCTGCCCTCTGCATAGCACCGAGGCCCTGCCGTCCACCATTACCGTCTACTCAGTCAATGTGCTAAGGTGGTCCAGTAAGACAGGTAAGAAATAAATGTCAGCCCGAGCCAGGGGCAACTGAGTGTCCTGTCTTCATGAAAAACATTCCACCAACATTTAGAAACTCAGCATAAATAGTGACCCATGAACCCCGTCTGGGAACCCCGCCTTCTTACAGAATCGTTAGTGTATTTAGATGGACCCATTTAGAATATGTAGGAGGGCACTCAGGAGAGCACCAAATCCCAGGGTGACATGAAAGGAGAGTCCAGAGGGTCCAAATCCAAAAGAAGAAAGCTGTGTCTAGGAAAGACGCCGGAACTGTAAAGGATGGGCTGAAACTGTATTCCCAGCAAACGCAAGCGATACTTTCCCTGGAGACAGTGACAGGGGAAACCAAAGCCAGTAAGCCTAGCCGTGCTTTAGAAATTAGCTCTTTGGGAGAGTGCTCGCCTGGTATCTGGGTTTGTTCCAGCACCACACAAACTAGGCTTGGAGGCACACACCCACGATTCCAGCACCTGGAAGGTGGAGGAATCAGAAGTGCCATGTCTTCCTCTGATGTATAACAAGTCCCAGAGCAGCCTGGGGCACAGGAGATTGTAAGCACCTGTTATTGTGACCATGGAAGGATTCAAACACTGATTTCTAGGTCCCCACATCCACCTGCAGCCCTCGTCTGAGAATCTCGTCTCAACTTTGCTCCCCAATTATTCCCTGATACGTCAATAAAACAGCTTAACAGCCAATCACTGAGCTGGGGAGAGAATAGGGCTAGACTTCCTGCCAGCCAGGGCAGAATAAGGGAGAGAGAAATGGGAACAGCATGATGGGCAGAAAGAAGTCCAGGAGACATCAGGATGGAGCAGCTGAGGCAGAGAAAGCATCTCTGCCGCCCTATAAAATGCAAGTGTCTCGGGATTTCAGCCAAGAGGAAGCCAGACTAGCTTAGAGGGTTCATATGGACTTCTATCGCTCAGTTGCCCTGTTTTAAGCTTGTTAAATAAATAACATAGTTCAGTCTCAATTGTTTTAGTGCCAGCTGGGTTAAGAGAGAAACTGCAACACACAATTTTAAAACTAACACTAACATTAGGTCATGAGAACGTGTTGTTTTTTTGTTTGTTTTGGTTTTGTTTTTTTTAAGTCTAGAAATAAACACATTTGCTATGTCAAAAATTGTCTTTGAACTCCAAATGATTTTCAATTAAACATAAAAATTCTAACTCATTAATCAACCAGGAGCAAAACTGGGTCACAGAAAGAACAGGACCTGCACAGTTGGGGCACAGCGCCCCGGGGGTCTGGTGGACTAGCCACCAATGGAACAGACACCATTCATGCCACGAGCTCTTGGATCTTCACTGCTTCAACAAGCCTGTCTACAACAATCCACTTGTTTAGAATACGCTTCACATTTTGACTTTCCTACTAAGACGCAAAGCCAACAAAAATACTTAGATTGACTTCTTATTGTAATTCTCAATGTGCTTTAATAAAATAATATTTTGCTTTTCTTGTGGAGTCAACAAATGCATGTCAGCTCCCTTGAGTCTGACAACTCTGGTCACGTTGATCAAATAGCTGGTCTACAGACCTGAAAAGCTGATATTTGACCTTATAAATTGGTGGCCTTAAAATAATGTCCCTGAGACCTATTTTAACAGCTGGTTCCATTATCTAGCACTCTCCTGCAGGCACAGGCCTTTTCCCCTAAATTTTGAGTTCCTTTGAGGCCAAGAGACATGTACTCTTACTTGTATCTCTGAAATAATACTTGATAAATGTTTCAAGAATGAATAAAACAGTCAATGGGGAAAGAAAAAGGAAAGCACCAATCAGCATCCATTACTTGCATACAAGGCTTTTTCTATTAAGACAAAAGCTCTCTGATCCATTACAGAAATTGACACGGGACGTCTATAGCACAGGCAAATATCTATTCTAACCTCTCTCTAGATTTTGTGTATCAAAAGTCACATCCAAACCACAGTCTAGTCTATGCCAAAGCAATTCACATTAAATTCCCAGAGCTCCATTTCCCAGGCTTAAACAACAGTCCAAGTCAGTCTCCTGAGGGTTAGCTGCCTTGTCCCGGTCCTGCGTGCTTGTGGGGGGCAGGGTGTGGAGACAGGCTTTCACCACACAGCACAGGCTGGCCCGGAGTTCAAGCCGTGCCCTGGGGTCTTCCAGCTTGTAGCTTTATTTTCTATCCTGTATGATCATTCCTGCTAAAGGCCAGCTCTGTATCCTAGTTCCAAAAACCAAGGGCAAAACGGCAAAGAACAGCAGCCCCACAGTTTGGTTGTTTTCTTAATGAGTCTCCTACTTGCTTTGTGACATGTAAATTACCTAATCTCTTCTAGTCTATTTTCCTCATCTACAGCCATGGGGGACATCACTACTCTTTCTCTGGGACTCCGCAGAGGTTGAAGGGAGTACCAGTATAACTTCAAAGTTTACACTAACTTAGGAGAGTTTACAAGGAAGACTACACAAACGGCCAGCCTGGCTCTTTCTGTTTAGAAATGAATCACAGTCATCCCTCAGCGACCTTGAGGGACTCAGTCCATGAACCTTAAAGATAGCCGAGTCCCTTATCCTGGGCCGTCTGCCGAGGCCCTGGGTAACCTTCAGTGTCTCTCATCACAGCGCCCCTACAACGCCACGACGCCACGCTGTGTGAAGGCGGCCCGCTGCACTGTTCAGGGAGCAGCCGGCTGCGTGCACGTGTGGACACACTCTTCTTCAAGTCTTCTCGGCCTGGCGTTTGAGTCCACAGACAGAGAACCCGGGGACGGAGACCCAGTCATACTTCTATCCTCCTGAGAAAGCTCTTAATCTGAAAGGGGCGGGGAAACTTGTCACACTATGAGGAACGTCATCTGAAGACTGAAGTAAAGTACCAACCACTGAGACGGAAACCGCCAAGTTCAGGTCAACTTAGACTTAGACTAGAAGTAACCCTGCACACTTCCTTAGGCTAAATGTGGCAGCCCTTGCCACTCTCAGGTCCCAGGGGAGGCCGGTACCCCTTGGGGCCTCCCCTTTCCTGAGGAGAGGAGGGAGGGGGTTTGACAGGGGGTCTGAGAGGGGAGGAAGGAGGGGGCTTAAAAGGGGGACTGGGAGGGGAGGAGGGAGAGGGTTTGAGAGGGAGACCGGGAGGGGAGGAGGGAGAGGGTTTGAGAGGGAGACTGGGAGGGGAGGAGGGAGGGGGCTGGGTCAGGCAGTGAAGTGATTAAATAATAAACAAAAAGTGGCAGCCTTTGGCACACAGAACTCTTAGTGACCCCGTCCAGGGGCAGACAAGAGTCTCATGTGGACCCCAGCTGACTCTTGAGCAGAGAGGGACGCAGTGTTCCCTCAAAGGCACTCTGAAGGATGTGCGGATACCTGAGGCCTGAAAGCCAAACTTCCCAGGAAGAGGAAGGCATGCCACTACCCTCCGGTCTGCTCTGAAAATTTTAAATGCAGTAGATTATTTTTACTTTAAAAACTTTTCTCTTCATTGAAATGATTTCTTCCAAACACTCTGGCTAAAAGGCCAGAGTTGGAAATTTCTGGACTGCTTGGGCCAGCTGGGGTGACACAGAGAGATGCCAGGTCCTTACGTGGCCTTGCTCTGCCCCAGCACCTGCTGCACTCCTGTCTTCTCAGCTTAAACTCAGCTCCCCCACCTTTTGTTTTGTTTCGTTTTGTTTTTTGAGACACGGTTTCCTGTGTAGCCCTGGCTGTGCTGGCATTCACTCTGTAGACCAGGCTGGCCTGGAACTCAGAGATCGGGCTGCCTCTGCCTCCTGAGTGCTGGGATTAAATGTGTGCGCCACCATCACCCGGCCAGGCCCCCATTTTTAAACAAACCCAAGAGGACGAGGGGGTCTACTTCACGCACATATGTAATGGAAGTTTTGGTTTCTTTGTAAACAGTCATGCTGTGTAACTATGTTTTGTTTTAATCCCACGTGAGGGATTTCAGTCAGGCTATAGTTCGTCCACACCTGTTAAGTGAATCGAGGTGTGGCTTTTGCCGGCTGGCCGTGGCCTTCCACTGAGGCTTGGAGAGCGGAGTGGTCTAGGGCTCAGAGGACACAACTGAGAGCAGAAAGAGAAGGTGCTGGCTGGTGTGCAGCAGTTTGGAGAGACTGCAGGGCCAGTGGGGGAGAAGCGCCTCGGGGCGCAGCAGTGTGTTGGAGCCCCAAAATAACCAGTTCCCTCGACCCTAAACAGCCTGGAGGGGTAAAGGGCCTCTCTCCCTGCTAGCCCACTCTCCTGCGGAAGGTTAGGAGGTTGGGAGGGAGAGAGGCCTGAATGCCCCAAATAAAGTAGAGTTTAAAAAAACTAACAATACACACATGGCCTTGAACTCCCCCACCCTCTCCCCACTCCTTCCCACCCCTCCCCACTGGCCCTCTGCACCAGCCCTCCCCTCCACCCCTCCCCTCACCCCTCCCCACCTCCACCACCCCTCCAAGCCAGCCCTTCCCACCGCCTTCCCTCCCCTTCTCCACACCCTCTCTACACCGCCCCTGCTCAAGTTTCCAAGGAGGAGAAATGTGAAGCCCATCACTTCATCAGACTTCCTGAGTGGAACCTGAGCAGTGACACCAGGAAGGGCTTGCAGAGAAAACCAGAAAGCCGGGGGTTCGCCTCCCTTGGCTGTGTGACCCTGGGGAAAGCCCGAAATCTCTGCATCCACAGACAGGGCTCCAGGGCCTGCAGCTTCCTCGGGGCCTCAGAAATTCCACGCCTGTGGACAGGGACTTCTACTCCCACCCTCCCAGGGACTTAGCTGAGTGCTGCACACTGATCTGTGAGAAACCAGAAAGGAGGGACAGACACCTTTTGCTCTGATTTAAGCTCCAAAGTAACTCTTCCTGACACAGTAAGAAGCCAGACGAGGCCTGGAGAGAAAGCTCAGTGGTTAAGAGCACCGGCTGCTCTTCCAGAGGACCTGAGTTCAATTTCCAGCACCCACATGGTGACTCCCAACCATCAATAGTGAGATCTGGCACCTTCTTCTGGAGTGCAGGTGCACATGCACAGAGAGCACGCACATACACAAAAGAAGTAAATGTCTTTAAATTGAAAACAGAGAAGATTCACTGCGTGGATGTAAACACTATTGCCAAAGGCACGCAGCTGTGTCTCATCTTTATTATTTTTCAAACCTCTCCACTCTCACATGGCTGGTTAGTTATTAATCAGCTTACCACGGCACTAAACTATTTAAAAATTCTCTTAATTCCTGCTGGGAAGTATGCATACCCACTGGGCATATAAAGCATGTTTTATAAGATTTTAATTAAAAGCCTGAAACAGAAGGCCCACCCTTCCCCCAGGGACCCTGAGAACAATGAACTAAAGAGATCCCAGAGAAGTGGGTGGGCTGTAACCAAAGCCAACCGCAAGAATCCTGAACAATATTTGTCTTCTCTGATCCAGGAGCAGAAGGCTGGGAGTGGCCTCTTTCACACAGAAAAACAGCCACCAAGGACAGAAGGAGAGGGCATGCTTTCCCCATGGAAGAGGGGTGGGACACCAGGCAGTCGGCATGGGTGGGGTGGCCCTGGTGGGGCACTGGCTCAGAGGGCTCCTCTGGAGAGTGCAGCATTTTCTGTAACCCAGGCTGGCCTCAAACTCACTGGGTAGCCAAGGCTGGCTCCACCTCCCAAGGGCTGGGGTTCCAGGAATGTGCTGCCACACCCCAAAACTTCGACTGTCTCTGCAGAGCCTTCCATCTTCGGCAAATCACTCCAGGCTTGTCATCCTTCTGGCTTCATTTCCTCAGACTCACCCCTTAAAATTCTGCAAACTCTCAGTCCTGTGCTGGAAGGTAACTGGGAGCAGAGAAGGAGCTGGGTGCTGAGGAGAGCCGGGCTCCTGGCCCCGATGTCCCCAGGCCCCGCCCACTTCGCCACAGGATGGGCCCTGGCTTGATTTTTTTCTTAATTATTAATATGTCCAGCCAGCCTAGAGGAATGCAGCAAACAGAGGCATCAATGTTTTAATATTTTAAAGCTTTCTCCAGTTTCACCGGGATAGCTCCCAACTGTCTGTCCCCAGACCAACTGCGTGTCTGCTGTGCCTGTGGCATCTGCTGGAAATGCCACGAGGCTGGGCTGATCTGCACAGTGAACGGTTCGGATGTGGTGCAGCAGTGACTCCGCCGCAGCAGAGGACTCTAGGAACTGAGCACACAGAAGGGATGGTGGCCCCAGGAGAAGTTGCTCATAGGAGGCTCCAGTCCCAGCCTAGACTAGAAACTCGTCCAACACGAGTGTGGGACGCTCCCAGAGTGCACCTCAAAGCTCCTGTCCCAACCGTGCCCCTTTTTCTGTTCACCGTGACCAGGCCCCTCACAGACATTGCCCCCCCGCCCCGCACCGTAGGCTGAATGTTAACACTCCCGTAATTAAGGAAATAGACAAACCCGGGCCAGGAAGGGGCCGGGGAAAGAATTAAGTTAGTTTCTGAGAAGTTTTAACTCAGACTCCCAGAGGGGCTTCGACAGGGCTCAGGGTTGAGGGCTCAGAGCTCTCCGTGGAGGCCAATTCCCACTAACCAGAGGCTGGCAAACACTGCCACTCTATTCTGGTTTCCTTGCTTGTGCGAGCACACACACACACACACACACACACACACACACACTAACGAACACATACACACAAATAATTTACAAAAATAATGAAATTATGTTAAAAACAAACACCCCTGCACCAGAGACGGCCCTGTGGTTCCCACCCTCTCCCAGGGGACAACAGCTCAGTCACCAGCACACACATTCCCTGGATCGCCAACATGTGGCTGCTTCTCCAGGGGCCTGCGACTCCCATGCACACACAAACACGCTTCATCAGGAATTCAGAAATCATTCTAAACTACCCCAAATCCAAAACTACAACCACAGCCTTCCACAGGCCTGCCGCAACTGTGCAAAGAATGGTGGTGAGGAAGGCGGAAGGGAAGTTCCCCTGTGGGCCCGGGAGAGGTGGCATGCTCTCTCCCGGCTGCGGCACCCCCACCCCCGCCCTGTGCCGCTCACGGGAAGCCGTGCTGGCTCTCACACTCCCCAGCGTGCCCTGCAGGAGCCGGGTTGGCCTCTCACGTGAGGAATCCGCCTAATCCTCCCACATGCAAGCACGCAGGGTGCTCTCGGGCCTCTCCTCGGGCTGTGTAAGCAGTGTATCGGGACCTGTTCTCCTCGGGCAGGGGTGTGAGCAGTGTATCGGGACCCTGTCCTGCTCAGCAGCGCCTCGCCACTCACACGGGCTGCGCTCCTCTGTGACCAGCCTGGCCATCATCTTCTGAATGAAGAAGTGCGCTGTTCCCTGACGGAGCACGCGCGCGCGCACACACACGCGCACTTGCGGGCGCGCCTCTAGATGCACAGTTCTCCTCAGCGAAGCTTCTGCCCTACCTAGGAAATGGAGACAGGTGGCCTTGCTGAGGCCCTGGCCCACACTAACTGACAGTTAACACCGTCCCTGGGGCAGATCAGCAGGAAAGCCCGGCGTAAGCTGGCTCTCTGCTGACAGAGTAGACCGCGCCAGAGTCAGCTGGGGCGGCCACTACTGCCAGGATGTGCGCCAAGCCCAGCGCTCAAACTGCTTCAGCTTTGGAGCCATTTTCCCAAACAAACCAGCGCTTGTCCATTCATCCCCGGCCAGAACCGAGATGCTGGTGTTCTTTGTCCTTACACTAGCACAGAAACGGTTTCAGGGGGGATGAACAAACGTCCTCTAAGGTTTAGTCACCTGACTCAGCAGCTGTTTGTTGACTACCTAGGTCCTTCGACTGCAAGAGAGGATAATTTATGGACAGTGGGTTGGCTTTTTTGTTTTCTTCCTTGAGCAATTTTATTTCATGTCTACAGATACAGCTTTTCAGTTTTGGCTGGAAAACAAAGTTACTCCTTACTACCTAAAGCAAGCACTCGTGGCCTTCGCCTTCCTGTGAGCAGACGGCAGTGGCCCTGGTCACCAGGAGCAACACTGACCCCGAGCTCCTCTGCAACCTTGAAGCTTCCTGTCTGTCACCTAGCAGTGGGCTGAAGACAGCAAGCAGCGCCCGCTCTCCTTCCCTCCGGGGGAAGAGCAGAGGCCTGCTCTGGGCGTCATGGGTGGTCCCACCCGGCTGCCCTGGTCTCCGGGACCCCAACTCAGGCTTCTCACGGCAGCGTGCAAAGGCGTCGGCCACAGGCCGTGTGTCCAACTCTGCTGCTCCCAGCAGACAGCACATTACCTGCCTTAAAAACAGCAAACCTGGCCTGGAGGTTACCTCGGGGGAGACCACGCGCCAAGCAGCCTGGGCTGATGAAAAAGCGTGTGATTCAACATGTGAAGTTATCTTCTAAGCCGTAAGAGGCGCGGTACCCTGTGAGTCACCCAGGGCGCACATATGCACACGCAAGCCTACACGTGTACACCTTAACATGAAAAATTCATCTCACGGAGAACACAACCACAACAGGCGCACAACCACACAACTTGTCTCCTGTTTAACAGTCCCTTCCCCCTAGAGCACTAGAGGCTCAGCTCAGGGCTCTGCTCACGCTGAGGGTGTGCTACCCTACACACTCTGCAGGCGGGAAAGTGCCTGCCCGTCCCACCCGCCGTGTGCAGCATACTAACCTTCACACCCGCCGTGTGCAGCACACACCCCACACTACCCTTCACACATGCCGTGTGATCATGCTACAGGCCACACATGACAGGTTTGTGCGCAGCACACTGGCCTGCACACCTGGCCCTCGCTCTCTCAACTTGGCGACAGGGTCTCACCACACCGTCCAGGGTGGCTTTGAAACCATTCTGTGTGTTAGCTGGTGCCCGAATATGGGTCCTCTGTCTTCTGTTTCCCTGGCAGCGGGGAATACAGAGGCCTGTGCCATGAATATTAATCAGACAGTCAATCGATATATAGGAAAGTGTGTACAATCAAATCTATACCATAGGCACTGGGGAGGCTGGCCTGTGAGTTCAAGGCCAGCCTGGTCTACAAAGCAAGTCCAGGACATCCAGGGCAGCACAGAGAAACCCTGTCTGGAAAACCCAGAAACCGAAAGGACCTGAGCTGCGACACTCAGCAGGTCCTGCACAGGCACAGGAGGGACCTGAGCTGCGACACTCAGAAGCACATGGAAGCTCCCTGCACTGTGACGCTCCAGCACAGGCACAGGGAGAGACCTGAGCTGCGACACTCAGAAGCACATGGAAGCTCCCTGCACTGTGACGCTCGCCAGCACAGGCACAGGGAGAGGACGCTCACCTGGAAGTCATCGTAGGGGAAGAGGAGCATTTCCCGCAGACAGTCGTTCAGGATCTGGGTCTTCTTCTGAACGATGACATTCTCGTAGTCCAGGGGCTCAATCAGCTTCGGCTTTGCCTGGAAGACAGGGAGTCGGGTCACGGAGCATGCTCTGTTTGCGGTGACAGACTTGCCTGTGACCCAGCCTGAACCCAGCATGCGGCACAGGCCCCGGGGGAGGGGGGACTCCCATCGGCCACCGTGGCCTCTGAGAAAAGCGCCCTCCTCAGAGACCATTTTACACATCTAGACCATAATATTTCCCAACTTCCCTACAACTGCACTGACTTCACTGTTGAGAGGAAAGAGTGAGGAAATTTGAAAGGGAGGCCTGCCCGGTCCCCTGCCCGGCCCCCTGCCCGGCCCCCTGCCCAGCCCCCTGCCCTGGCCCCCTGCCCGGTCCCCTGCCCGGCAGAGCGACGCCCACTCATCCATTTAAGCAGCAGAGAGGCCGGCGCTGTGGGTCACACTTCCACGCTGCTGGCCAGCTCCCCCGTCCAAACCTCACCCACTGCCCACCCTACTGGAGAAGCAGCCCCGCCGCCGGCACTGCATCCCCACCCGGCCTAATCCACAAACAACCCAGAACGTCCTGAGCAGCTCCTGTTCCTACGAAACACCGAGTCCTCCCTCACAAGGTACAGACCAACTACAGAAACGCGCCTTACACCTCGGGGGCGACCTCTCGGGTGGAGACGTTGACCCCGCCATGCTCTGAAGAAGGAGCAACACAGACCATGAGCTTTCTAGCCGCTTCATCGTTAGCTCCTCTCTAACCCCCAGCACAGCTGTAGGCACGCTCCGTGCTGCAGGCAGACGGGTTCAAGTAACTGTGAACCATAGTGGCCAAGGCTACCACAGACACACACACACACACACACACACACACACACACACACACACACAGATGTGTGTGCTACAGAAAGCAACCAAAACTGTGTGTGTATGTCTGTATGTGTGTATATGTGTGTGTGTATGTATGCATGTGTATATGTGTATGTGTGTGCATATGTATGTATATGTATGTGTATGCATGTGTGTTTATGTGTGTATGTATGTGTATGTATGTGTGTATATATGTGTGTATATGATTGTGTGTATATGATTGTGTGTCTATGTATGTGTGTATGTGTGTGTATGTGCATGTGTGTATGTGTACGCATGTATGTGTGTATATGTATGTGTGTATGTATACGATTGTGTGTATATGTATGTGTGTATGTATGCATGTGTATATGTGTATGTGTGTGTATATGTATGTGTATATGCATGTGTGTATGTGTGTGTGTGTATGTATGTATACATGTGTGTGTATGCACATATGTATGTTGTAAGAGTGACTGAATCCAGGGCCAGCAAGATGGCTCAGCAGAAGACACTTTTTGTCAAGCCTGATGACGTGAGTTCAGTCCCCAACCCACATGGCAGAGGAAAAAACCAAGTCTTGGAAGTTGTTCTACGACCTCCACACATGTGCTGTGGCGCAAGCAAGCATGCACACATGTACACATAGAGAGAGACAAAACAAATGAAAATTTTCACAAAGACGTAACTGAATCCATCATTATCAAGTTACTGCAGAATTGTTTTTGAGCTATTAATAAAGATCTGTAACACCTGACTTCAGGGACACTACAGAGACAGAAGTGGCCATTTATATCCAGGAAATGCATGAAGGCGCCTGACATGTGTCCCTCCCACGGGAATGCAGCTAAGGCCACTCTGGGCCCCAGGACTCCTCCTCAAGACAATGGACTACATTTCCCAGGCTCCCTCTGGCTGGGTGTGGCAGCTCCATGTCCTCTCCTAGGGAGGCCATGCACAAAGGATCAGCAGTGGCCTGCAGTAACTGAGGACATGGGGACCTGAGGCGCCCTGCAGCCCGCCACCCGTCAGTGAGACAGGGCATTTAGCCTGGGGTTCTGGGGCTGTCTGAGCAGCCAGACACCTCAGCCTAAAGCGGACAAAGCTTATTTTTAATTTCAATTACGTGACCGAAACAGACTTGACAAAGATATTTTTACATTCCAAGAAAAGGTTCAGAACCCATAATTACGGGACAGAGGCTAGAAAGCATGCGAGGTCAAAACCCTGGAGCTTTGTATCATAAAAGTCTAGGTAGTTTTTAGTTTGGAATGACAAAAGTTTAGGAAATTTATACAAAATTTAAAACTCAAAACAATTTCCACAAAGTAATTGTTTTTAAAATAAGAACTGCCACAAGAAAAACACTGTCCAAATGGCTCTAAATCTACTTAAAATTGTATTTATTTTTTAATTTCTTTGTTGTGCTGCACATAGCATCTAGTCAATAAACACCGGCTGGCAAAATGAATGGATGTCATAACTAATAACATTTGCCTTAGAAGCCATTTCCACAAGCCTAACAAAACCTAAACACAAACAATTTTCTAAAATTCCATTGCCAAGAGTGCAAATGACCGACGACCCAAAATGGAATCAAGCCAGCTTCCAAGGTGTGGAACACACAGCCATCAACGCCAGCCCAGCTCAAGGCTCCACAGGGCCCCGTGGCAGGTGGAGTCCCTCCCAACAAGGACACAGTGCAGGCGCTGCAGAGGAGCTGACGGGCCCCCCTGGGAAAGGGTTTCCGGGGAGTCATGTCTGGCTTGAGGGCTCTGGTTCGCCTTGCTCTTACAATACAGTAGCTGGGGCTTCCAGGGAAAGACCCTGGGTTTCTACACCTTCCAGGGGAAGCTGGCCCCCATGAGGAGCCAAGGAAGCCCTGTGGGTGGTTCTCTGTCACCCGACCCTCTCTCCCCTGTCCCTCGTGCCACACTCTCTAAGCAGACCTGAATGTTAGCCACAGGCAGTGGTGGGACCTTCCAAGTTTCTTCTCCATGAGAACACTGCTTCCAGGACTTGTGTTCCTATGAACAGAAACCAGCAAAGCTTGTAAACAGTGAGAAAATAAACATTGTAGACTTTGCCAGTCTCGGGGCTTGAGTCAGAACTCGTAAGCACTGCTGTTGTTCAAAAGCAGCTCGGGACAAATGCGCGCAGCACAGATGAGATTTTGTAAGAAGCAGGCGATGGCCAGATTTGGACATGGTTTACTGAAGGAAAATACAGAGTTTTCTTAACAACACTGCTAGGTAAATGATAATGACAACAATTTATTAAATAGTTCCTGATGCTTCCATGTTCACATTTTGTGTGTTTCCTATCTGCCCAACACAGACAATCTACTCACAACCACTAAAGGCAGTTATCTCTCAGCTATGTGGTCAGATCTGAGCTGCCTAAAAAGGTGTAATTCTTCCTGATGTCACGGCCACTTCGCCGAGCGAGACCTAGCTAGGCCACTGAACACGTTTTATGAGTCAGGTGGCCAGCCTCCCTGAGCTCTTCTGGGAGGCATTAGGAGGCCGAGGCTACACTGAGGACAGAAGGAGTGCCGAGCTTTTATCTGCCAAGGCGAGACACTCAAGAGGCTTCACTCACATATAACACCCCCCACACACGCTGACAACTGAGCCAACCACGAGTCTGGCTAATGGCGTGGATCCCCAGCAAGCCTGGCCCAGGACTCGGGCCTCCGCCCGGCCTCAGACTCTTCTCTGTATCAGGCTGCGCTTCCCTACAATGCGCTCTGGGGGATTCAGCCGTAAGGGATAATTAGGATTTATTTTCAAAGTCTGAAGAACATTCACTTCCAAACCGCGAACACTGTGGAGGCAAACCTGGGCACGCCATGGCAGCCAGTGTCTCTACTGGTCAGTGCTTGCCGAAGGCCCGGCCTGCCAATGAGGTGGGGCTAGAGCCAGGCGGGAAGCAAGGCTCTGTGCTCTTCAGCTGAGGGGGAGAGTGCCATCCGTGAGGCAGCGTCCCCTGTGGCTGGAGGTGAGGCCTCCCCTGTGGCTGGAGAGGCACACTCAGAAAAGGAGGGGCTGGGCCACATGTCCTCAGGGCACCAGCTGCCCCCACTTGGCTGGCACTCTGCCCTTCTGGCTTCCAGGCAGAGCATGGCCCTCCTGGAGCTGCCCTTCCGGGCCGCCCCAGCCGCAAGGAAGAGACGAGCCATGCGCCCCATCTGATTCTCAAACCTCAAGGGCCTGCTCTCCCAGAAGGCTCCGTTCTGCACAGGGACACACGCACTTCAGTCCACGCTGACGGCCACAGAGCGTGCTGAGGGGACACAGAGGGACAGAGCCTGGGGACCGCTGCGGGTAGGCCGAGTGAACTCACACCAGGCGAGCCTGGCGGCACTTGGCGTTGAACACACTTCTTGGCGCTGGCACTTGCACAGCGCGTCTTTTCTCCTTCTCGTGAATACTTCATACACACTCAACTACAGTGATGTCTTCACGAGTGTTTCCTCCACGCCCACAAACACAGGAAATAACACACGGCGTCGGAAGCATGCCGCAAGACGGAAAGACAAAAGACCCAACAGAGGAAGTATAATAGAGACGGCACTGACTCTCGGGACGGGGCCCAGGGCGAATGTGAGGACACGCTCACATGGTCACTGAGCTGTGTTGAGGTCAGCAGCAGGGGCTGCTCAGGAGGGAAGAGTGGGCACTCGGCTGGCTGTGTGGCACACATCAGGGCACGGCGGAGTTAACTGCTTCAGGGGTCGGGCAAGCCCACTACCGACAGCTTCCTCACCTTTCTCCTTCCTGGTCCGAGGAGAAAAACGCCGTGGCCAAGGAGTCTCACAGGAATGGCCTGGCATGGGGCCACGGGTCAGAACGACTAGAGAAAGTGCTCCCCAGCTCCAGGCCTGTGAGCACAGGTTAGCCCCAGGAAGTCGAGGGTACTGAGCCCAGCAGTTGCCGTGTAGAAGCACCCCGATGTGCTCATAGATGCAGGGAGGGTGAGGGCTGTGCTCTGCCCCTACAAGGCTGGGCCTGAGCCTGCCCTGCCTTAGCACACACCTCCTCGGACCAGCGGGCCAACATCTGTGCGAACTGGGTTCCAGACGGGAAGGTAAGCAAAGCAGGGTGTCTGCTCAGTGCCAGGAAAAGGGTGCCTCTGGGAGCCGGCCAGCCTGGAGAGGTCACCCCCAAAACACTTCAACTGTGGCGAAGCATGAGGTCTGCAGGCCATGGGAAGCTCAAAAAGACTACCCCACACGGGCTTCCTGTGGACTCTTCAGACATTTCCTCTGCCTATCACTGGATACACACACACACACACACACACACACACACACACACACACACACACAAGACCCTGAATGCCTCAGTCATTGGATGCTCACAGGAGACCCTGACTGCCACTTGTTAAAACAGCAGAGGAAGAGGCGGCTCCTGGTAGGCTCTATTTGGAGACACGAGAAACTCATCATTTCTGCTCATGAAGAATTTAGGACTTCTCTGGATTTCTCTCCATGGGGATGAAAGCTCTGTAACAGCTGAGATGAAGATTCATGGAACCTAGTCTGTTTTCCAAGACACCTGCTGGGGATGGGGACAGAAGGCTGGCCTTCTGAGCCAGGTGCTGGCCAGGCCTCGAGAGCCTTCCCCTGTCTGTGCACGTGCACAGGGCTGAGTACCAACTCCTACTACCAGCTTCCCGAAACGTTGATCTGAGGAGTCCGTGTTTTCCTACCATTGTGGTGAGCATGGAGAAATGACAGTCTTGCTTCCTGGTGTGCAAACAGACATTTACTGACCCTGCCTGTGTGGACCACGCCAGACCTGAAGGGCACACAGGTGGAGACACAGCCTCTGCCCCAAAGAGCTCACAGTCAGAGAGACAGGCTGCATCTGTGAGGAGCAGCAGATGATAATAATGGCCATGACCCTGGATGGAGTTTCTGACCCTAGAGAAAACCTGGTTCCAGGGAGGCTGCTTTATCTTCCTGCATGCTAGAACATCTGTTTGCTGCATCTCCAAGCCAGCTGAGATTAAGGGTGGACTCCAGGGCGCATGCTCATAGGTGCAATGGCTTTGGGGCAACCTCGAGCTTAGAAAATTGGAGAGGGATTGAGTTAAAAATACAAGCTGTGGACCCCCGGCCTGGCACCATGCAGCCCGGGCAGAGGAACCCTGAGATGACCCCTAGTCCAACGATACAGGGCACGGGAGGCGTACTCCTGAAATGACCCCAGACACCCAGAGGCTGTGGGTGTCTAAGATGAGCAAGTAAGGGGTGAGGAGGTGGAAGAGAAAGCAGGAGGAGGTGTGTACAGTGAAGAGGCAGCGCTCGACACTGGAGGGTCCGGAGGACCAGACTGATGGGCGTAGTTGGCGATGCCACCTAAGGCCATGGTGAGGTCCTGGCCAGGCTGCCACCAAGGGCTAGGTCTGGGTTCTTGGCCCTGCGGCAGCAGTTCAGTCACCACCGAAGGCCAGGTGGATGTCCAGGTCTGAGCTGCCGCCTGGGGTCATTTTGATGTCTAAGGGCTGTGCAGAGCTGGCCCCACCCCTCACCTGGGTATTGTGGGAGAGCAGACCCCAAAAGCGTGAGAGCAGGAGAGCTGGTCCTACCCTTGCCAGTTATCGTGCTCAGGACAGCCAGCCCTGTGCCTCACCCAGGAAGCACAGTAGAGCTGCCTTTGAGTCGGGAGAGCTGGCACTGCACCTCGCCTCAACAGTACAGCAGAGCTGACTCTGGCGGCAGGGCCCAGGTGAGAGCATAAAAGTGGGCAAGCCGACCCAGAACTGGTCTGCCGTGTGGTGGCATGGGTGAAGGAGAG
This sequence comes from Rhombomys opimus, assembly GCA_010120015.1. NCBI lineage: Eukaryota > Metazoa > Chordata > Mammalia > Rodentia > Muridae > Rhombomys > Rhombomys opimus. The sequence goes on from REGO01000110.1 coordinate 2,318,537, forward strand.
ATGTCTTCCCCTATCTTCCATCTTGTACTCCCTCCACCTATGTCAGGAGAGCTGGCCCCACCCTGCAACACTCAGGAGAATAGGCTCTGCACCTCATCTGGGCAACACAGGAGAGCTGGTGTGGGCACAGGCAAGCTGCCCCCAGGAGCATGAGAGCTGGCTCTGCCCCTTGCTGGCTGTGGCACTGGGTGAGCTGAGGCAGTGCTCGCGAGCTGGTCCTGGAGTGCGGCTGAGATGGCCGGTGACCGGTTCAGATGCAGGGCTTTGAGCTGGCCCACCCCAACGTCTACCCCATCTGTGAGATCAAGTGAAAGGTCTGGTCCTACAGATCCAAAGCTGCAGGGCCTCCAAGACACAGGCAACAACAGGATGTCCAAGCAGAGTCCCAGGGAGTCAGACACTGATGGTGGCCAGAGGCCTCCCGCCAGACCAGTGACTCACTACAATGCACATCTGCAAGTGAAGACGCGTAGACAAAAGGGTATGTGTGACACACCGTGACACCACAGCTTCCACAGACTTTTTTCTTCTTTTTATGGGGAGGTTACAAGGGCGGAGGGCAGGTATGAAGGGACAGGAGATGGGTGGGATTGGGGTGCGTGATGTGAAATTCACAAAGATTCAATGAAGCGTTAAACAAAGCAAAACAAAACCAGCGGGTGAACAGGGATGGCTGGTGCCAAGCCCGGCCTCCCGGGGTCACAGGGAGGTAACCAGCTCCACCAGCTGGTGAACAGGGATGGCTGGTGCCAACCCCGGCCTCCCAGGGCCACAGGGAGGTAACCAGCTCCACCAGCTTTACTCCAATTCTCCTCGGCCTGAGCACAAGAGGCAGCCAGTGCTCAAACTGGTAGACTGGGGTGTGTGTGTGTGTGAGGAGACCTGGGGGGAGGCACACCTGTGACTGGGAATCCAGTGGGAGGGGCCTTCTGAGAAGCCTGTGAAGCCTGGCTTAAGGAATAAGACACGGCTATGTCTGCCCAGCCCAGCATGCTCTGAAGGAGCCAAGGGCTGATGGGGGCCAAGGGCGGTTGAACCTGGGTGCTCACCTCCAGTCAACAGCACGTGGGCAAAATGAGCCCGTTGAGAAGAGGGCTGCAAGGCGGAGGGCTCTGAGGAGCCGCAGGTTGGAGAGGCAGGGGGCTGAAAGACACACACCGCCCGTCAGCGAATAACAGACGTGTTCCTCTGTCTATGGCCCACGACATTGAGACCAGGAGACTAGGCACCTAACACACCTTTAACCCAGCTGCAAGGCTGAGGCTGGAGTTTCAGATCCGCCCGGACCACAGTGAGACCTTGTCGCAAAACAAAACCTCACTCCTCTGAGCTCACGAGAAACAATCCCACCATCACTCAGTACCTCGGTCTTCTCTAGAGCTCACCACGGGCCGTCTCGGTCACCGAGCTATGGCTTGAGGCCCCTCGGGGACCACTTTAGGAAAAGGTTTGGAACGCTCACAACAGGTGTGAACCGTGGTGGCCTGAATGAGTGCCCCCCACGGACTGCAATGTCTGAGTGGGTGGCTCCTGGCTGGTGGCATTCTGAGTGAGTGTAGGAGGTGTGTCTTTGCTGCAGGAGTGTGTCTCTGGGGTGGTTTTGGGTTTGCAGAGCCTGCTGCCACACCCAGGGTGCCTTCTCTCCTTCCCTCATCGTGATGTGCTCTCCCGGCTCCGCCTGCCATGCCTCCGCCACCATGGTGGACTCTGCAGTCTGGAGTTCTGGTCCCGGTGGCCTTTCCTCTGTAAGTTGCCGCAGGGGATGTGCTTTGCTCAGCCGTGTAAAAGTGTAAACGAGCTGTGCAAACACTGGGACTTGGGAGATGCCCATCCTAGCCCCCCTGTTACGAACGGCCCAGAAGAAGGGAAGGAAGGGACTGTCCTGGTCCCTAAGGGGAATGTCCGCAGCCAGGCCCTCAGACCCCACAAGACAGTGCTGATTTCAATCTCTACGCCGTGGTAACAAATGAAAGGAGCACATGAAAGCTGACCTACACGTGGATGCGAAAGAGCGGGGACCTGGACGTTAAAGCTGGGAGCGAGGATCTGAAGACTGCAGCCCAGAGCACGGGCGAACTAGCTCTTAGCCGCACAAACTTCTCACACTGCAGTGCCGTGCCGCCTTCACGGCAGACTAACACCAGCAATGACACACTCGTGAGCCTGAGTTTCCTAAAGAACCAAGAACATATCCAATCCCCACCCCAGGACACTTTCAAAACCACTCAAAGACTAGAGTTCACCACTGGACGGCGAACTCAAGTATCTCCGTATCAGGAAAAACTGGCCATTTTAAAGCCAGTGTGATGACAGATGAAGAGCAGAGGTTTTAGGTATGTCGCTCTTATAAGAAACCATGGCTTTTCACAATTATTAATCTACAGACTGGGCATGGCAGCACACACCTTCAATCCCAGCACTCAGGAGGCAGAGGCAGGTGGATCTCTGTAAGTTCAAGGCCAGCCTCGGCTACAAAGAGTTCCAAAACAGCAGAAACTCTGTCTTGAAAGAACAAAACACAAAACTCTTAATCTACTTAAGAAACTAGAACTGAAGACTGCAGAAAACGGTGTAGCCAGCAGCATGTGGAGAACGGGGAGGAGAAATGCCAGCCTGGAGGCCGAAGTCGAAGCGATGCTAACGCGATGACCTAAAGCCACCTAACTGTTCCTATTTAGACCGTGGGGCTCGGCGGAGATGCTGCTGAGAATACTAAGGAAGGGAGGAGGGCCAGACAGGAACTTAGGGAGCTCGCTCTGCCACAGGCTGTGCGTCCTGTAAGGACTGAAGGCTGGCTGAGCCTGTTCCTGCAAACAGCGCTTGCAGCGCTCCCTTCCCTGACACAGGCAGACTGAGGCCGGGACGCTGTGACACCCAGCATCCTCTCCTCCTGCCTGCCACCGGTAGCAAGTAATGCTATAGCAAGCCCGTGCCATAGGCTCTTTCAGACAGTCTTTTCCTTCTTTAACATCACGGCCTAAACACTCTTAATTCAGCTCAGACAATGAGCTATTTCTGAAATCTGAAGCAAGGAGGTCAAGTAATTATGCAGGAAGGCCGGAAAGCCAGCTCTGTCTGGTTTCAGAACTCCCCCGAAGTGTAGGGCTGAAGGGCGCGAGTCCACCACGTCCGACCCGCTGCAGGCTTCTAGGTGAACTGGCCTCAGACCAGCCAGGGTGCAGCATGGACTGCCAAGAGCGGGATTTGCACTCCGCTCCCAGAACATGAAGCACTCCTGGAGGTGATGTGGGGGCTCACTGGAGTGAGCAAACTCTCGCGATGGCACGGCCAGCACGCTGCCAACATCTGCTCTGCAGACTCTCACCTCAGCAAGCATTTCCCAAGAACCCCCAGCACTGCTGCTACCAGACACGTGGCTCACTTCGCCTTCGACAGCCCTTCCCTGGGCCAGAGCCTTGACCCCGCTGCTCAAGTACAGGACACAAGACAAGGACACACACGAAGGAAGACGAGGGATGACAACCGCAAGCCGTCACCTGACCTCCACAGACATGCAGTAGCAAGAGCACACGAATAGACACAGACGCGCACACACATGCACAGCCCGCACGCACACTAAATGTGACTTGTGAGTAAGTCAATATCCCTCTGTACAAAGAGACTCTTTCCTGGCTGCCACAGGGCCCGTGAAGAGCTGCACATGCTGTCTTGCACAGAGCTGCGGCCCATCACGCGGGCTCTCAGCACCACGAGCAGCCTGCACACTCAGCTCCGCCGCACTCTCAGCAGGGGAAAGCCGGAGGCCTCCCAGCGCCAAGCCCACGTGTCACGTGATGGAAGCGTGACCCCGATGCCTCCCTCCTCTGCTCTGTGCGAAGCGCCCCTCCTCCGAGCGTGCGGACAGGACAGAGCACAATCTTCGGCCACAGGCATGACCCACGTGGAGATCAGCAGGCAGCTCACTCTGCAGTGTGCACCTGGGGACACGATGCACACGGAGGCGCTGTGTCTCACTTGTACACAAGCGGGCACAACGGGAGTGCGCTTTGCGACAGACACCTAGGCTTCCACTGACATCATTTGTTTTCTTCCCACAGATTCACAAACATATCACCTCATCCAGTGACTCAGCCCCCTCCATGGTAAATTCCTATTTTGAGGCTAAATGTGTAAATTTATGGACAAGTAATATTTAGTGGTGTTCAGTGAAGTGCCTACCAGCTGCATGTAACCACCGAGTGTTCAAAATGTGGCTACTCAGGGCTGAAGAGATGGCCGGGGCAGTAAAGAGTCTGTCTTGCAACCATGAGGACCTGAGTCCAATCCCTAGAACCCCGGAAGAGGATGGGGGAGGAGAGGATGGGAGGAAGGGGGAGGAGAGGGGAGGAGGAGGGAAAGAAGGGGAGGAGGGAGAGAAAGAGAGAAAGAGACAGGAAGGAAGGAAGGAAGGAAGGAAGGAAGGAAGGAAGGAAGGAAGCAAGGAAGCAAGGAAGGAAAGAAGCAAGGAAGGAAAGAAGCAAAGAAGGAAGCAGAGCCGAGGATGGTGGTAGATCTATAACCCCAGGGCCATGGACACAGGTGGGTCCTTTGGGCTTTACTGGCCAGCCAACCTACCCTACCAGCAAGCGCCAGGCCAGTGAAGGGCCCTGCCTCAAGAGACAAGGTACAATAACACCTAAGGCTACTCCCTAGCCTGGGAGCAGCATGCAAAGTACGCCGGTGAACGGGTAGACACACACATGCACACATAATGTGACTATCCTGAATTCAGATGCGGCATGGATAGAGACTAGTCTGACCAAATGAAAGTAAAACTACCTTGATATTCTTACAAAGCTTAGTGATACTTTAGAAATTCTTGGTTAAAAGAGCAACCACACCTGTTTCATGCTGCCTTACTTTGGCTACCAGAAAGTTTAAAGTATGTACTAATTATGTACTGTTTCTGCTGTTTTAAGATTTGATGTCAAAGAGAAAAAGTTTATGTTGGGGAATGTTTTTGTGCACTGTGTACTCCAACCTGACTTCTGTCCCCAGAGACCTGGCTACCATCTCCATGTGGCCCTGTCATTATTACTCCGATTATTATGAAGCATCTCATGCTTTACTTTGTGAAAAACCGCTCTCACCACTTCTGACTGGTTAATAAAGAGCTGAACAGCCAATAACTGGGCAGGAGAGGACTTGTGGGGCCCAGAGAGAGAGAGAAAGGGAAGGAGAGGGAGAGGGAGGGATAAAGGGAGGGGAAGGAGAGGGAGAGAGGAAGGGAGGGGGAGGGAGAGAAAGGGAGAGGAAGGGAAAGGGAGGGGGGGGGAGAGGCAGTCTCAGGTTGGGACCTGAGAGTGACCATAGCACAGGGATGAAGAGGAAGTGCACTAAGCTGGCAGGTAACCGGCCAGTGGCTGGGAAGTAGGCCAGGCCAGCACAATCAGGTCAGAAAATAGCTCAGTGCCCAGCCATAGTGCCTGAAGCTTTATAATAAAAATAACAGGTCTCCACGCCATTATTCGGGAGCTAGGGCAAGCACAGGAAAAAAACAAAAACATAAACAAAACCTTAATTTTACAAGTCTACTTTCTGAAACTTGGTTTTTGGTGTTTTAAACCACCGCAACAGCCGTCAGAGCTGCCCTGTGAGATAGAGCAGGAGGGTGGAGGGCCTGTGACTCTGAGAAGCTCTTCTGCACTGTTTCTGCCCTGGCAACAGCCATCTCTGCCCCTGTCTCTCAGATCCCAGCAAGCCCCGACTGCATCACGATGTGTGCAAGGCAGCGTGGGACAGTCATGCTCAGCACACTCTAACACTCAACACGGCCACGAGTCTCAGCAGTGGTGACAGAAGGAGGAGTCCGCACTGACACACAGGAGGGAGTGTCACCTTGGAACCTGAGTGTGTCCTTCCGAACCCAGGTCCAGCCTCAGGTACGCTAGCTAAACTACCAGTTCAGACTCGAACGACCAACATCAGCAGCACAGCAGGCGCCACCCTGAACTCTCGCTGCTCCCTCCAGCTTCATCCCTTCCCTCTTTTCATGGCTACAACAGAGCTGGGGTGTTAGCAGCTAGCCTCTAAGGGTGGATGAGAAGGAGCAGGAGAAGGACCCTTGTGCAGTGACACCAACGTGTTTTGACACAGTATTTTGGAAGTTACCACAGTCAAGTTCAAGGCCAGCCTCCTGCGACTAGGAGGTAGAATGCCGGCCTCTGGGGTGAGTGGTGGCCCACCTCCCCAGAACTGTCATAAAGAAGGGCACCAGTGCGGCCAGGCAGGCTTCCCCGGGGGACAGACTCTCTCCTCAGCAGGCAGATCTGGACTCAGAACCCGGGGAGCTGACAGCACCCTGTCGCCTGCTGCTCACAGAGTGAGGGCCCTGCAGGCCTCCTCAGCCTCACACCTTTCTAGGAAAGATGGGGAAGTAGCTGTATCAAGTTACAGGGCATTTCAAACTTCTAGAAGAGTAAACAGCCAAAATGCAAGCCTCCTTGGTTCTAAAGTTACCTGCAGTCTGTTGGCTCTGTCGGGTTTCTATCATCTCCTAACCAATGTCCCAGATTCTGCTGCGATTCTGTGTGCTTCCACACCTGACTCAGTCACTGTCCACGATGAGATGTCACGCCAACCTTCCACGTGTGAGACCTGTGCTGGCTCAAGAGGACACCAGCTTGAATCCTCTAACTGAAGGATGGAACCTCAGTTGAGAAAATTCCCCCACAAAATCCAGCTGGAGGGCCTTTTCTTAATGGGTGACTGATGGGGAGGCCCCACCCATGGTGGGTGGCGCCATCCCTGGAAAGGTGGTCCAGGGTTCTAGAGAAAGCTGAGCAAGCCAGGGAGCAAGCCAGCAAGCAGTACCCTCCGTGGCCTCTGCAACAGCTCCTGCCCCCAGGTTCCACCTTGCTTGAGCTCCTATCCTGGTTCCCTTGATGACGAACAGTGATGTGGACTTGTAAGCCAAATAAACTCTTCCCTCCCCAACCTCCTTTTTGGTCATGGTGTTTCATCACAGCGATAGTAAGCCTGCCTTGCACAGTCCCCCAAACCCCAGAACTGAACACTGTCACGTAAACTAAGCTCAAGGCTTGAAGTTATCTCCCCAGGATTGTAGCCGTGGCCCTGTGTTCTAAGAGGCGTGTAAACACTGCAGGCTCCTTGGTGCCCATTCCACCACGAGGGGAGAACGCGCTCAGGGCTGTCCCGGCTCACGCTGTAAGCTGTGGAAAGCCACGTCTGTGCATGCTCAGAGCCTGCCATTTCTTCGTGCTTTCCTAGGAAGACATATTTGTGTGCACACACGCACGAATACGATGCGGGGGGGGGGGGGGGGGGGGGGGGGGGGGGCACAGGGGAGGTGTCAGATTCCCTAGAGCTAGAGTTACAGGCACTTTCAAGCCAGCGATGTTGGCCCGGGTAAGGGCTGCGTAAGATCAGCAGGCACACCCGGCCACCGAGCCATCTCCAGCAGCATTTTCAAGTTTTTAATAAGGACTTTATTTTTATTTTATTTTATTTTTGGCTATCTTGTCTACCTTTCCCTTCCCAATGGTAAGCTTAAGTGAGTATCTATCTCTGTCAATGAGAGAAGGAGGCACAGACAGAGGACATGAGCAGGAGCCCTCGGGAAGTCTGGCCAAGATGCCGCCACCTTGGCTCCTCTTGGGACCTTGCTCCCCACAGGGGCACGAGGGCGGCCACCTCACGGCTTAGGGATGGATGAGTCCCCCAGAAACATGGAAACGCCAAACAATGTCTGTGAGAGTGTGAGCCTGCTGCATGTGAAGGTCAGCTCTTCCCTAGCCCAGCATCTTCCACAAAACTCTCCAACTAAGAGCAGTGATCCAGGCCCTGCCCCCTCACAGAAGCAGCTCCCCTGAGTGACCAGAGCTCTGCCAAATTCCTCTCTGGGAACACCACACCCTTTTCCTCTGGAGGGCTGAAAAGAACAGTTGGGAGCAGTCCCTGCCAGAACCTCGTTTGCATCTGCGAGGCAGGGTGGCGTCCAGTGTGAGCAAACAGCAGGCACACACCAAGAAAACCCTGAGCGCTCCTGGGCATTGCCCAGAGCCGTCACCGCCAGCGGCTGGCGGGAAGCCGGGTGGCATGGGACTCTCAGCCTCTGCTCTCTGTTCCTGAGCAGACAAGCCCCTTCGGCCACTGAGGTTTCATGACATGAAGGCACATGCTCTTCTTCAAACTAATGACTTTCCAGCCAGGGGTGTGGCCTACACCTGAAACTCAGCACTCAGAGGGAAGCTGAGGCTCTGACGTCAACACCCTACCTAAAAACAAAAGCACCAACCATGGCCTTCCTAACCCTAAAAACAATCAGCGCTCAGGGAAGCCTTAAACACACCGGGCCAGAGTTAGAGGGCACAGCACTGGAGCACAGGGCCTCGTGAACCGTCTAACGGTTTGTGGGGAGGCAGGTCCGCAGATGGTGCTAACTATATGTGTATGCACATACATACACATACATATTACCAGCACCTTCACCGTGGCTTTGTGACCAACTGCAAAGGACTAGTACCAAATGGAATACCTACCCAATTAAAGGAGACACTAAACGGGAATATTACATAACCGTTAACAATGAGGCAAAGATGGGCTGGAGACACGCAAGCCTAAGGCCTTAATGCTCCCACCCCGCCTGCTAAAGGCAGGTGTGGTTGTGTGTTCTGACAGTGTTCTGCTGGTGAGGTGGAGACAGGAATTTAGGCTCCCATCTTCACACCTGAGGGATGAGACCTACGCTTGATGTCCGATAGACACACATGCATGCACGCACGCACGCACGCACGCACGCACGCACGCACGCACGCACGCTGGCAGAAATCCATACGTGATTCTGGACGTGCTCTGGGAGGAAACACTGCAGAATCCTTTACGGATGAACTTTCCAGCGCAGGCGATGTCAGCGCTGTGCTGCTGTGGTCCAGGCCACAGCAGGGAGCAGCGGAGTGGCCTGGCTTCCTCCCTGGGCCACCTGCAGGGCTGCGGTGCGCTCGGCGTAGAGCGGCTGGGGCCCGATTCAGAGGCGCTGAACTGGACCCCACCGCAGGGGTGGGTGTCATCCACATCCTTCATTACCCACAGGCTCTCCCTAAACTGTGTACTTACACAAAACAACTAAATGTTACTTCCTGAGTGAACCATGTTCCCCACAGCTAGGCATCTCCCATAATTCACTCAGATTCCTGGCTCACGGATCTCGCGCAGGCTCAGGGACTTAGCCAGACTACCATGGGCGCCCGGCACACTGATGTTGGGGCTACACGCTTTAGGGTCCCCGAGAAACGAGCTGCTCCCCAAATCCCGCCGGGCTCTCGCGTGCTGCGGCAGAGAGCTCTGCCCAGGTGAGGCCCGCCTAAGCACCCCGGCTTCCATCTGATACGCTTATCTTGTTCACCTTCGTGGAAGCGAGACTCCCGCAGATAAGAAAGGCGTCTGGCTGCATCAGTTTCCTTTCCTCTCCACACCCCCTCTGCAGGTGCACAGAACAGCCCACAGGCCCAGAAGTTTCCGTGCCCCGAGAGGCATTTCCCCATGGCCAGCCGTGGCTGGCCCAGCCTTTTCTTTCACAATTCCCTGCGGAGCTGTCTGGAGTGAGACTGAGCTAAACAAACAACTTCAGCTTTAGCAGAGGAAAAAAAAAATAAACATTTTTGAGCACTTTGAAAAACTCACTTTTATTAAAAAAAAAAAAAAAATCAGACCATCACTGCAAGCTGCCCAGTCCTGTGGATAACTATTTCACACATCTGGAGAAACTCGACCACACGGCAGCCCCAGCTGCCACTGCCTGCTTCCCACTGCCTGCTTCCCACTCCCCGCTTCCCACTGCCCGCTTCCCACTGCCCACTCTAGGAGACATGCAGGGGGCTCAAGCCACTCCCCGGATGATGAGCAACCAGGCTGAAGAAAGGATCCCAGACAACAGACAACTGTTTCTAAACACTGTGTGCAGGAAACAGGAGGAGCACTGCGTGAGAAAGGTGAACGGGGTCGGGGAGGCAGCCTATTGCACCGGTCCTCGGCAGAGGACGAGCGGGGCGATGGTGAAGGCGGTGGGGCACGGCACTCTCCCTCAGCACACAGGAGAGATGCTGTGGAAGCCTGCACCCTGACAGCTGCTTCCAGTGCAGAGACTTAGGGGCAAGCCGACGGGACTGCAGCAACTGAACCCCGTGCTGACAGAAAGGCGACACAGAGGGACAGGCACTAGCTCCACAATCCCTCTAACAGATCGGGTGAAAGGCTCAATTGTCCCCTCCCGGGCACACTGGCGGCTTCTGCAGCTTGCTTAAAAAACTAAGTGCCTTTATTGTGCCAAAGAAATTCCAGGCGAGCGCAGCCCACTCACTGCTACCTAACAGCACTCGCACTTTTCACGCCGCTCCGCTCCCTCACACTTGACTTCTTCAAACTGCTCTGGATCTGGCTGAGGCTGACCTCAGCTTCCCAGTCCCCTGCTCTCTGACTTTGTTCAAAGGAAGCTCTCCCAGGAAGACAAACACGGGGGAGAGGATGCCAGCAGAGTCCAGGCGTCCTCAGCACCCGGGACAGAAACAGATAATGCAGAGAGGGGGGAATTCTGCAGAGGCTTCCCCTCCGCTCCCAGGTTAGGGCCCGAACATCCCCGCCGGGCTGGCCTCCTCGCACCAAATAGTTTTGTGCAAAGTTCCTCCAGAGCCCTGTGCAGCCCCAGGGAGGAGGCTGGAAGAGGCTGTAGGTGGGTCTACTCGGGAGGGCTCCCTAGTGACAGGCGAGCAAGCCAGAAAGTCAGCGAGGCCAGCTGACACACTCACGCCCAGAGCGGGCACAGGCTCTTAGCACACTCGCGGCTCTTACCTCCACTGGGCTCTCCGAGTTCTCCTGAGCCGCATCCTTGTACTGCAGCGGGGAATCTATGACCAGCTCCTTCCTGTCGTTCCTCCCGCTGGTCCTGCCCTTCTCGGCCTGCATCCTCCAGCGGAGTGCCTGCAGTCCCGCTGGCCAGGGAAGGGGAAGGGAGCCCGCAGCAGGGATAGCCCGCAGCAAGGACGGGACAGCTGCTGTACCGCTGGCCAGGAAAGGGGAAGGAAGCCAGTTCCCAGGCTCCAGAGCTCAGGCTCACTGGCTGGCCGCAGAGACGCAGAGCCGGAGGGGCGGGAAGGCCGGCCTCCAGGGTGTTCCTACAGCGAGGATGGGAGGCTCCTGCTCACTGGCCAGAGGAAAACAAGCCCCACAGGACAATACTCAGCGTACCGGCCCTGTGGCCACTGTGTCCATTGCACACGGCCGAATCAGGTGCCCACACTTGCAGAGGTGAGGAGTGTGCCCCACACAGCGCAGGGTTGAGAAGGAAGCTGCAGCCTCAGTGAGGCTCCTGCAATTCTGAAGCCCAGCCAGGCGGCCTGGCCACTGGAAAAGTCACACTTTGAGAACGCTTTCGTGTGTGTTGTGGCTGAGCACCAAATACTTGGCTCCTGATCAAAGCAGGACCAAAGAGCCAGCAAAATTGTTCCCGGGAGGTGCGGGGCACACAGCAGCACACAAGTGTTGTGTGCCTACTGCCCTACGCCAGGACGACGACACCTTGCTGAGCAGAGCAATGGGCATTCCCCGTGAGCCTATCTTTGCACACACCACGTTGGAAGAGCAGGAGGTAGGGCGCCCATGCTAACAGCTGAGGACTGTCAGCGTGGAGGCACAGCAGGGGCCTCTTCCCCTGGGAAGAACAGGAAGCAGATGGAAACCAAGACCAAGCCACCTGAAGAGGAGAGACACCCCAACAGCCCGGGGAACGTGGCCGGTTCCCACCCCATGTCCTCCTTGTGCCAAAAAAAATTTAAAAAGTGTTCTTTCAGAGCCGGCTCTCTCCACTGTTTCCCATACTCATGCTGGGTAACTTTTAAAAAATCAGGTAGCAGAAAAGTAAAACAGGAGCACTGGAGGGATGAGCCCAAAGGTACAGGGGAGCATGCGCTGAGGGTGTGAACCAGCCTCGTCCTTCCTGGCAGCGCCGAGGGGGTGCCCGCCGCACACTGCCTCCCTTTACATCTGTGACATCAGGGCGCTTCCAGTGACCACACAAACGCCGTCAGCCAGGAACAGCATCCGCACACTCAAAGCACAGGATGCCTCGGGGACAGAAGCCCGCAGGAGAAACACAGGTCCAATCCCCTGGCCCCAGCCCATCTCCAGGCACAGCTGCTGGCAGCGCTGACAGAACTCAGGCCTCACTGGCCACTGGTGCCCCAGTGCCCCTCCTCGCCCCAGCACCTGCCACCGTCCTTCAGACTCCAGAAGTCCTGAGCTTGGGCACCAACTGTGCGATGACTCAGTTGCTGAGTCCACTCAACGATCAGTTAACTTGCCGGGCATGAGCCCCACACCCGTCACTCCACACCTCAGGAGGCTGAGGCTAGCCTCGAAGAAAAAGTGAGCCCTCGTCAAGAAAAGCAAAGCACAGCTTTCGTAAGTGCATTTCTGAAGAGTTGGGAACGAAGCCCAGTTGGTGCCGTCTGGGTAGCACCACGTAGGCCAGGGGAGGGTCCAGGCCAGGACCACAGCCCCGGCAGCTAGAGGCGGAAGGGGCAGAACTTCAGGTCCCTTCCCTTCCCCAGTCAGATGAAGGTCAAGGCCCACCTGTGCCAAAATCAGATGTGGGGCTCTATCCAAGCTTTAGAACCTGGAGAGGTGGAGGCGCACGCCTTTATGTCTTTGAGTTTGAGGCCACCTGGTCTACAGAGCGAGTTCCAGGCCAGACAGGACCACACAGGGAAAGTAACTGTGTCTCAACAAAAGGGAAAAAAAAAAAAAAAGAGGATAGGTTATAGGTTATCTTTCAAAGTAAATTCAGGCACAAAGGACACCGGAGGAGGAGGACACAGAGGACACCATGGGGGACAGTACACAGGACACACAGGAGAACAGGACACAGATGACACCATCAGAGGACCAGACACACAGGAAAACAGGACACAGAGGACACCATCAGAGGACAGGACACACAGGAGAACAGGACACAGAAGACACCATCAGAGGACAGGACACACAGGAGGACAGGACACAGAGAACACCATGGGAGGACAGGACACAGGACACTATGGGAAGACAGGACACAGAGGACACCATGAGAGAACAGGACACAGGACACACAGGAGAACAGGA
>REGO01000110.1:2331961-2349164 GCA_010120015.1 Rhombomys opimus
GAGAACAGGACACAGAGGACACCATCAGAGAACAGGACACAGAGGACACCATCGGAGAACAGGACACAGAGGACACCATGGGAGGACAAGACACAGAGGACACCATGGGAGGACAGGAAGCAGCTGGTCAAGGTTTCCTTGGAGGAGTGTGTCAGGCCTCTGGATTGCACCCTCAGCAGCATCACTGAGTTCCCGCCCTGACTCACCTCCGTGGTTCATCCCCCACCCCACCCCCAGGTTAAATCCTCCCAAGAGTGCACACCCAGGATCGCTCATGGGGAGCCAACACTAGAGTTTACAGCAAGACCCAGTGGGCGCTTCCGCAGCCCCTGAATGCTCACAGCATTCATCCCATCTGCTGGGAACTCAAAACCAGCCAAACGGAGGAGGGGGCACCCCTGTAATCTCAGACAGAGGCAGGCAGATCTTCCCGAGTCCTGGGCCAGCCTGGTCTACAAAGTGCGTCCAGGACAGCCAAGGCTACACAGAGAAACCCTGTCTCAAAAAAAGAAAAAAAGAGAGAGAGAGAGAGAGAGAGAGAGAGAGAGAGAGAGAGAGAGAGAAGAAAAGTTACCGGGAATTAAGGGATTTTCCTAGGGCTTTTGCCTCACAGAAGGCTAGCCTTCCGCCTCAGCCCTGCCTTGCTCTTCCTCCCGTGAGAATCACTTCTGAGAAGCTGCAGGCCACTATTCACAGTCAAACCTGCTTCAATGCCCCCCCACCCCACCCCCAGCCTCCCAGGTCCTTCTTCCAACATGACCTGCTCCTCCTGTTAACCCTCCACTTGCCGCTCCATCTGCTCCCCAGTACACACTGGCTAAGAGCAGGGCACGCTGCCTGACCAGCCTCAGATACTGAAAGCTCAGAGTGCTGCTAAGCTCAGAACTGACGCTGGTATCGGGACACTCACTGGTCACAGTCAGCTACAGTGAAATGAAGCGCTTGTAATTCTGCAAACTTCCGGGATGTTTCAGGAAGCCGTGCTGCATATCAAAGTTGGATAACACACTGACAATGGGCGTGGTGAGCCGGCTTGCTCGGCAAAGGCTTGGGTACCACGCTTGGTGATCTGACTTCAATACCCAGACTCACAAATAAAGAAGACAGTTTGATTGTTTGAAACAACATAAATAATGGAGTTGGTGGCTCACATCTGTAGCCCAAGGACTTGGCCTGAGGCAGAAGTGCTCCATGAGTCTGGGGCTAGCCTGGGCTAGAGAGTAAGGCTTTGTGTCAAAAATAAATAAATAAAAAAGGACAAACCTGGCTTTAGCAATGAGTCTATGTAAACGCTGAAGCTGTACTTGCTACTGCTAATGGCCATATGAGAACCAGGCACACCGGGAACAAACACACATCACCTCAACCCAAAGGCCTCTTGGTGTGAAGACAGAATGCTTAAGACACAGATAATTGCATGTGCTCATATGTGTCACCTCTAACGTGACCGCCTTTCTCTGTCACTGAGGAGAGTTCAGAAGTGCAAGAGGAGCCCGCAGCTAACACATGCTGCCGCTGCTCGGCCTGCTGGCCAAGGAAAGAAAAGCTGTGAGGAACCCGGCGGCACCTCTGAGAGCAGACACGGCGTAGGTACCAGAAGCAGCCTGGCGGAGGGCGGGCAGCAGGAGGGCTGGCCGGTGCGCCAACAGGGGCAGGCCCTTAGAGAGTCAGGCTCAGACTAACCCTAGTGATGATGTCCTTGTCACCAGAAGTGATAGGAACTGGCAAGATGGCTCAGTGGTAAGGGCAGCTGCTGCCACGCCTGCAAAATTCACTTCAATTCCCAGGACCCACACAGCAGGAAAAAGTCAGCCCTCCGCAGCTATCCTCAGACTCAACGTGTGCACCGCGTGTGCGCATGCGCACACACACACAGACACAGACACACACACAAACACACATCCACACAAACACACAAACTCACACGTTCACACACAGTGTGACTAAAATGTTTACAAAGTGATAAATGAACAAACTAGATTGTGGGGAATGAACGGACTTAGCTTATTAAGAAATGAAAACCCACAAGACAGCGTGCTCTTGATCATAGGCAGATTAGCACACACATGTACAAGTGTGAATGGACGCACATGTGGGAAGAGTATAACGAGAATAAAATGAGAGAAAGGCGAAGCACACAGGGCTGCGCAGGGCTCGGGTGATGGGCATGACCGTGACAGCCACGAAGTTCGCAGTGCTTTCACTGTGACTTTCTCACGGATGCTTTGGTTCTGACGGTGAGCAAGCACAGAAAACACACTCAGTACTGAAAGTGTGCAATTTTATGTGAAGCTCCACAGCCTCCATTCCGTGTGCCCACGCCCACTGTGTGACAGGGCAAGCCAGGGCATTGGTCCCAGGGTGCGAACTGAAGGGCAGAGCTGGGACGGCCAAGGGCAAAGCACGCCCGCAGCCACAGGACACTCATGGCCTCCCTCACACCCGCCCCCAACTCTCCCCACAGCCCCCCTCATGCCCACACCAGAGCCCCAGGCTCGGCCCTATGCACCACCAGCTGCCAGGCCTTCCCTTCCCAGGCCTCCCAGACCCCGCTGTTCACCAGCCTGGGCACAGGGGAGGAGCACTCCCCGAAGGATCTCCCGAGCCTCAGTCTCCCCAGACGACCACAACTGCCCTCTGCATGCCAGGAGGCTCAGCGGCTTGCTCTGACTGTGGCAATGTCCACATTCTACCTTAGGGGTGGAAACGTACAAAGCCCAGAAAAATATAGTGTGCCCGGGACTCGGGAAACCCAACTGCACTGTGTCTTCTGACACCTAGCCTCATGAAGCACCCGGCTTTGCACGGCTTACACAAACCCAGCCTCACAGCTTCACATGAGGTAGAATTTTCCAATTTCCCTCTGTTCACCACACACTCAGGGGAAGGCTGACAACTGCAATGTCGGAGAAAAACGAAACAAAATGGAAGCATCTAGCTTTGTGGTGTGATGCTGCAATTCTTTATTTTTTTTTTTTCTTTCCTACATTAAAATGCATTCTTCAAGCCAGGCAGGGTAGTGCACGCTCTAATCCCAGGACTGGGGAGGCAGAGGTGGCAGTCTGAAGTCAAGGCCAGCCTGGTCTACAATTGGTCCAGGAAGCCAGGCCACACAGAAAAACCCTGCCTCCTCAGGGGTCACTGTCAGATCTCCACTCTCTTCCTTCGCGCCTGGCTCACTTCCAGACCTCCTGAAGAACACACCAAGGAGTTCCTTGGGTTACCGGTTTGTCAAATTGCCACTTGCGCCTGTTACATTGACCTAAGCGTCACCATGGGCTTTACAGGGAACCAAGACAGCAGAGCACCCTAATTCACAGACAAGACACCCAGCAAATGGCAGGTCACCAAGCTCTAACTATTCCCAGGAGGCACAAAGGAAAAAGGCAAAGGGCATAGGGTCCGAGGGAGAGTCCACCCTGAGGAAATTATGCAAATAGACTGCCGGCTTTTCCCGGCTCTGCTGGCCCAATGAGCCTGTCCAGGAATACCTGCTCCACCAGCAGCTGGAAAGTCCCTTTCACAACCCCTCAGGCACACCCTTCCTCAAGACAATATCACAGCGGCCATGATGAGCGCCCACCTTCGTCCTGCTTCCAAGCGAGGCCGGCGTCTCCCCCCTCCACCACCCCCCACCCCCTCCACCCCCTCCACCTCACACCCACTCCCCAGCATGTCCGCCCACTGCCCACTGCCCACTGTAGCCTGAACACAGTGTCAGGGATTCACTCAGGTCACACTCCTGGGCACTGAGGCCTGAGAAGTCACTGGACCCGACCCCACAGCCTAGAAACGTGAGTCAGCCAAATGAATTTCTTCCCTGCCGCAAACGAGAATGGAACACGTTAGCAAGAAGGGTGGCATAAGGAGGGTGGACCAAGCCCCCCTTCTCTTTGCTGCCAATCTAAGCAGGAACCACATGGCACAGATGGTGGCGATGGCTGTGGCCACGGCGAGAAGGAGCCGCCAGCTTTACCAGCTCTTTCCTAACGCTGCCGTGGCGGTCTCACGGCACCTGGGCACCACATGCACAGGCCACACTCAGCCAGCCTAGGGGCACACGCCCTCAACCCCAGGGATCTCTGGGAGGCTGAGGGCAGCTCAGTCTATCTAGCAAGTTCCAGGACAGCCAGAATTGCAAGGTGAGACCCTGTTTCAAAAATAATAATAATAAATTCCTTTAGATTAGGTTTTAAAAGGTTTCTCGAACTCAAATGATAAAAGCAGGAGGTGCCAGATATCAAACTCAATGCTTGATTAACTCATTCCACAGTATAAATGTGTATCAAGCCACCTCACTGTGTCCTACGAACGCATCTAATTACCAGTTGAGATAATTTTTCTTTTTAAGAAGAGATTTCTTTTACCTTTTTAATTACATGAGTGTGTCTGTGTATATACATGTGGGTGTGAATGAAGATGCCCTCAGAGGCCAGGAGAGCACAGGGTCACCCCAGCTAGACTCACCGGAAGCTGGGAGCCACTGACGAGGGCACTGGAAGCAACCCGTGTCCCGGGGAAGAACACATAGCCTTAACCACTGAGCCATCTCTCTAGCCCAGAAGCATTTTCATTTTACATTTTTATTGTTTTATCGAGTGTGTGTGTGTGTGTGTGTGTGTGTGTGTTAGTGCAGGTGCATGTGTGAACACAGGAGTCACTGCCTGGGTTGTGTCTCCTTCCACCACAGGGTCCAGGGACTGAACTCAGCTCAGCAGGCTTCCCGTCAACACCCTTTACTCATGAGCCACTTTGGTGTGCCTTAGACAAAATTTAAGACAGTTCTACACGACTTTATCTTTCCCTCTCATACAGGAAGGACAAACTGCGGAGGTGAGAGCACAGTGAAAGGGGCGGGACAGTGAGTCAGCAGCCCAAGGACTGTCCAGAGGGAGGCCAGGCCACGCCTTCCCACGTTCAGACAGCGTTCACACAGAACAAACGAGCCTTTGTTGTTTACTTGTATTATTACTTACTATTTATTTGTTTATACACTGCACACAGCCAGGGCCTCCAAACACTCTTCCATCTGTGCTCTGCCAGCCTCCGTGGCACAGGGAGACTGCTTTTCTTAACTGTATTGTGGCAGGGATAGGAAAAAGAAGCCATTCACCAGTGTCCAGGGCCTGACACACGCGCTTACAGAACTCCGTCCAGTCCAGCCCTCCAGCATAACAGCGAGCACCGAGAGATGGGGTGCTTCTAAGTGAAACAGCTACCCTAACTCCCACTGTGCCTGAGCTCTGGGCGAGGGTCCAACCTTCGCCAAGACATGGTGAGTAAGGAGATTTGAATTTTTTTGCTTCGTTTTAGACACAATTTTACCTCCTTTTTGCTCACATCAGCATCTTAGGGGAGGCAAAAAGAATACTGGAAAAATTTCAATGCCTGAAAATAAAAGACCTAAAGAAATGAAACACAAGTCAGTATTAATAACAATTATGTCTGAAATGTATGACAGATGACTTTCTTTCCTTCGTTTAGCCTGGTTTTTAAATCTTTCCTTAATAAGCATGGATTACTTTAGATTAAGTGCTTTTTTAAAATGTCAAAGCCATCTGGGAAATAACTGAAGTGAGTGTCTGTGGGCGTGTAAGGCTTCCAGGCAGCTTTGTCCATGGCTGGTGTCAGGTGTGGGGCCTCATCAGCTGTCAAATCTACACAAGCATCAGGGGAAACTCAGTAATCAAAACAGTAACACTTGAATGAAACACTTGCACACACAAAAACTTCCCCTAAGAGCTGTGACATTCAAGCGGGAAATATAACCTGTGGGTGACCCTGGCTCCAGGACCATCAGACCTTGCCAGCGCCAGGCAGCGGGACACGAGCACCTGCAGCTACAAATATACAATATACAAATATACAATATACAAATAAGTGGGCAACCACATGGGTACGTGTGAAAACTACTACAGTCCGGGGATTTACCTACGATAGAACACACACCCAGCACACACAAGGACCTGGTTTGATTTCCATTATTGAAAAAACAAATAAAACAAAAATACAATTACAGGACAATGCTGGAACGTTCAATAATGATAGAACTGTCAGTTTTCCCTAGGCAGAAAACATTCACACACACTTTCGAAAGTCACCTTGGTGCTCTGAGACTGAAATTCTTTCAGGCAAAAGCAAAAGGAAGCTTGAAAAGGCTACGGTGTGGCAAGCGTGAGCACACGCACAAACACACGCCCAGTTGTTCTGGCTCTCTCCTGTGCGCTCAGCGGGGACGCGGCCTCGGGGAGGCTGGCCACAGCGGCCACAGGACACGGGGGGGGGGGGCTGTGTGCCACACGCGGGCCACCCGGGGCAGCTGGAGGAGGACACTGCACGCCGGCGTGCTTGTGCAGTGAGCTCACTGTGAGGCCACGTCACAGCAGAGATGACTGCCGGGCCCTGAGGGCACTGTCGGGACAGACCTGCGTCACAGATCTGTGTCACACACGAGGCCACACGGTGCCGGGTCACACTGCCAGGCCTCTACCCCTGTCCAGCGTGCTCCAGCATGCGTGAGGAGGGCTGGCCCAGCGAGGCTCCCAGGCTCCCCCGACCCTCCTGAGGAGCCGAGCTGACTCACTGCTGTGGAGACCGGTGAGAACCACCTAAGAACGTGCAAGTGGGTGAGTGAGCAGCTGAGGAGCCGAGGAGCTTAGCCAGGCTCTGCGCACTGGGCTCGGACAGCGGGTGCGCTACGCCTGGGGGCATGATATCCAGGTGTGGAGAGGAGCAGAGACGGGGATGGGGTCTTTGTCTGTGTGTGTGTGTGTGTGTGTGTGTGTGTGTGTGTGTGTGTGAGTGTGTAGGGAAGGATGTGTGTGCAGGTGTCTGCGGAGGCCGGGGGAGGTAGGCAGGCCCGGGAGCTGCACTTACACTCACAAGCACTCACGCACACGGGCACCGTGAGTGCCTGGGCAGAGAGCCTGAGTGTCACACAGCCCTGCGGCTAGTGCCAGGCCGAAAGACCGTGGGCAGAGTTCTCGCACACGCTTTCGTATCGACAAGCAGCACTTGTGCGGAAAAATCTCCTCTGAGCAGAGCCCTCCATGAGCAGCCAGAGGGAGCGTGGAAGGCGCGTGCACAGGAACGGGGCTGCTTCCCGCCTTCGGAGGCTTCCCTGAGCTGTGGGAAGAGCACCCGGAACCCGGTTCCCGCAGGGTTAGGGTTAGGGTCAGGGTCAGGGTCACAGTTTCTCGCTGTGACAAGGATCACCCCGTGCCTGCGGCTGCACCCAGGCAGCACTAACGGCCTCGCTTCCGCTTATCCTTTATAACGTGTATTTTTCTGCCAGAATGAAGGTGATTAAAATTTACACAAACACGCAAGGCCTTCGATGTCTGTGGGAGCCAGAGGTTGCCCACTCCCGCACACTCCGCCTCCCGACAGGTCCAGCCTCCTCTAGACAACACAAGCCCCAGCGCTTCAGTTTCACAGGAGTGTGGCCGCCCTGCCCAGGAGGCCCTCGGCCCAGCTCTCTCCGAAGGCGTGAGACCCCGCGCACGGACCCTCATCTTCCCCAGACAAAGAAGTCACCAACCGCCACTGGAGCATTAAAAATATGGGGCAGAGAGAGCGGCGGTTACACGCCCTTGCCGCTTGCGCCACACCGTGGCTCACAGTATCCGAAACCATCAGCCCACGCCAGCACCCCTGGCTCCTGGGACCCCATAGCCATGCACGGACAACAGGAGTGCACATGGAACATACACAGACACGCAGGCACACCAACATACGTAAGTTAAAAAATAAATCTAAAAAAGGAAAGCGAAGAGGTGGTGCCTGCTCCTGGGAGAGAAGCGAACATTCGCTGCTTTCAGCACCCCAGCCCTGTGGACCCCCAAATCTAATCTGTGTGTGCGAGGCCTGGGAAGGCCCGGGAAGGCCCAGGACGGGTGGGAGTGCACACTCACTGTTCTGTGACCCACTTTAGCCAAGAGCAGGAGCGGCTCCCTGGTGGTCCCCTCTGTGCTGTCCCCATGGCTGTGCTGCGCTCTCAACAAGAAGCCGCGCTTGACACAGGCTGCAACAGCGACACGAGGTCGCAGCCCCCAGGCTTCGGCCGTAGCAGTGGACCCCAGGTCTCTAACCACGAGAACAGCCAGAGCTCCCGGAAGCAGGGTGCCAGCCTGCCAACCGTCCTCCGCAAGCTCAGGAGCGGCTCGCAAGAGGCAGACCCGTCCCCCAGAGGGCGGAGCCCTCTTCAAAAGCCGAGGCCTCCCCAGCTGGCACTGGAAACAGCTCCCGAACACTGAGGGGAAAAAAAAACCCAGAAAACGGATGAGTTCATTCTCCCGACATCCAAACCAAAGCCAAAGTGTCGGGCGTCATGTGGGCCCCATCCACCCTGCAGCTCGGGGGTGACAAGCGGAGCCACAGCCTCCCAGGGGACCCAGTGCCAGCCTATGACACTCGCCCTTCTGAAATGCAAATGCCCTTTGACAGGTATCAGTCACTTGGCTATTTGTGTCCCAGTGTGACAATTGATAATCACATGAAGCCTAGCATCTAGCTGAGCTCATTCACACACTGAAACTGCGAAGTCCTGAGCATGCACGAAAGTCCTGACAGGGTGGGCTGAGCGTGAGCGCCCCAGGCAGAGGCACAGAGCTGCAGGCTCTCACCCGTAGCGTGCAGAGTGGGAAGAGGCCAAGGCCTAGTCTTCCCTAGTGGCTTCCACTGGCAGGGCAGCTGCGGCCCCCCCCCCCGAAAGGCTCTCCCAGGGCAGCATCAGGACACACAGCAAGACCTCGTCCCCTCCCACTTCAGTGCCACAGAGCCAGCCTCATGATGGCCGACATCCCCCTGCCTCTGCCCCATGGGCTGCCGAAACCACTGACCTGGGTGAAGAAGCTGTTGAGTGCAGCTGCAGCAGTTCAGGCAAACCAGCCCCAGGAGCCGCACGAAATCTGCAGTCACCGGGCCCTGCTGCGGGCCCCATGCCCCTGCCTCAGTCTGAAGAGGAGAAGAGCTCCGGCCCCTGGCACCCCCAGGGGGCCTTTCCTCTGGGTTCTTCTTGTGTTAGAAACAGCAGCAAAAGAACTGTCCCTCGAGAGCCGTAAGGACGATGAGGGTGCCGATGACCCCCCAGATGCCGCGCCACAGAGCTGGTCCACCTGGACAAGATGCCTGAGCTGAGGGCTAGGGAGATGACGTCAGCACCGGGCATGGCACTGCTCAGAGGGAGGAGCCCGGGCACTGCAGACACCTGCTTCAGGCAGGGCGAGCACGGGAGCCTCCAGGCCTTCCCTAAACTCGAGGGGTCTGGGCTTCACCTGGCATCCATGCTCTTCTCTTCTTTAAGCATTTTCCCAACTTGGACAAACGATGGGCCCTGTCTCTGGCATGTCACAAGCGTGTACCCTCCTGACCCGCAGCACAGCTGCCCGCGCACAGGGACCTGGCACTGCCACCTGCTTCCAGCCAACAGCAGTCGGGCAAACCTGAGCTTCAAAGCCTGTCCTGACCCCCAAAATGTGTGGAAGGACCTTGCAGCTTTTACCCGAGGCTGGCCCATTTCTAACTGATGGTGACCCCCCCATCCAGGGCTGTGCAGGCTCAAGGCTGGACCACCGACTACCAGCCCCCAGGCTGCTCCAGGCAGCCCAAGCTGACCCCAAATTCTCAGCTTATCAGCAGCAGGCTAGGAGAGCAAGCTCCCCACCTCGCCTATGACCCTTCCATACTCGCACCCTAACACCCTCAAAGCCCACTGGCTGCACCCCTCCCCTTCTGCCTCGCCTGAACACCAGGTGCACACAGACCTTTTGACCGTTCATGTCTGTTTCCCACACTAGACCAGGACAGACGCCCTGCAGCTGTCTGGCTCCCCCCTCAGCGACTGGGTTCATTCACTTTGAACACTTCTCCACATGCCTTGGATTGCTTCCACACTGCCTTCCTACCCTGGATGCCGCACTAACAGGCACACTCTGCTGTCCTCAACCAGATACAGTCCAGAACAAAACCACCGCCCTGAGCTCGGCCTCCTCCCTCAGCTTGCTGCAGGACTTCCCATGGCTCTGCCCTCTGACCTGTCCACCCACTGAATCAACGTAGTCATGATGTGTGGCCCAGGCTATCGCCACAAGGGTTAAAACAGCAGACAGAGGCACAGCGCCTCAGAGCAGGGCGGCCAGGCCTGCTTGATAAACGTGCCAGGTGGGTGGGGGCGGCACAGGCCTGTAATCCCAGAGCCCAGGAGGCAGAGGCAGAGCTCTAAGTTTGAGGCCAGCCTGGTCTACACAGTAGGGTGGCCAAGGCTACAAAGAGAAAGGAGGAGAAGAGACTCAATAAATGCTAGGTTTTCTGTCTGAGGGAGGAGAAAGCGGCAAGTGAGCTTCATTCGCTCATCAGCTACTCTGGCCCTTTGCCCCTCTGGCCCTGTGTCTACCTCCTAAACAGCACAGGGCCTCTCCTGGAGCTCTGTACCCCAAAGTACACAGTCCACAGCATATTTGTTAACTGTTTCAGTGCATTATGAAGATGGCGGCATTGGTGAGCTGGAGGAAGAGGCTTAGCAAACACATTCTGCCAAGGCTCTCCTGCTGCACACTCTGTCCGTCACGCTGTCTGTACACGCGCAGCACCTCTGCCCACTCGGCCCAAGGCCTGCTCTGACTCCCTTCCTAAGCCTTCCTCAGGACTCCTTCCTGAGTCCTCTACAGGCTTCCTGGAGAGACCTCACTCCACCATGACACCACTGTGCTCAGGGTGTCTGCAACTAAAGCCTCCCCTTACTCACACACACGCACACACGCACGGCAGCACCCTGGAAAGCACCTCAGGCTGTACCCTTTCCCCTCTTCCCTCTCTGGCTGAATTTCCTCCATTTCTAACACTTGCAGTCACTGTATCCTGTCCCTTTGTCAGAATGGTTGGGGAATTCCCTTTCTCTAACCCGTCAGGCCTGTGCAGCCAGAGCGATCTTCGTAAAGCAGGAATCTGAATATGGCGTCCTTGCTTAGAATTCTCAGTAGCAGGTAATTCTAGCATGTGGGAGAATCAGGCAAGAGAACAATGGACATTAGCCTGGGCTACTGAACAAAACAGTGTCTCAAAATCATCATCATCTTCATCATCATCATTTTCTTCACCACCATCATCTTCACCTTCACCATCATTACCATCATCATCACCATCATCATCACCTTCATCACCATCACCTTCATCATCTTCACCATCATCATCTTCATCATCACCACCACCATCACCTTCTTCAAGACCATCCATCATCTTCATCATTACCATCATCTTCAATACACGCTTCTCTAAAACACTAGCAGGTAGACCCAAAGGTCTTGTCCCTGGGGCTCTTTGGTCCCTCTGTGCCTCCATGTCTGTATTCTAGCCCAGTGAGGCCCTGCTACGCTGTGTGCTTCCCCAGAAGCTCTCAGAAGGCTCCAGCTTCTGCCATGGCTCTCCTCGGAAAGTTGGCCTATCCTGCCCTGCAGCCTCCTTCAGTCCATGCCAGAGACTCCAGCAGGCTCTGTCTCCCAGACTTCCCCCATCTCAAGGCCATCTACCTGCTACTTCTACAGGCTGTCAGGAACCAGCACTGTGGTTTCTTCCATCTCTCCGCCCTGTGATTAGCAGGCCTCCAATGGCCACTGGATAATTAGAGGAGTTGTGGGGTCAGCACCCAAGGGCTATTTAATAATTAGAGGAGTTGTGGGGTCAGCACCTGGTGGCTATTTAATAATTACTGGAACTGTGGGGGCCAATGAGGGGAAGGAAAATGTTTGAGGTATCTGCCAATGACTCTTAAAAACTAAAGCACAGAGAAATAGCTTCTGGGACTGGCACTCTAACAGTTACATTTGTCAGAGCTGGAAACACAGGGATGCCAAAGACGTGAGCGGATAGGTTAGCTGAGGGCTACAGCCATCCTCACATCTGGCAGCCTGCACACAAGTCCCCAGGTCAGTGGAGAGCGCGGCTGTGCCCTGCCTCTCAAGAAGGGAAGAAAGCCCGCTGTACACCAATCTAATTCCACCACTTGGAGGCAGAGGCATGAGTTGTTCAAACCACCTCAGCTACACAGGACGGTCTTGAAAAAGAGTCAAAAAGAAAAGCAGAGAGCACCAAGCCCCAACCACTAGACTGCCAGGGAGACCTGACAGCTAACTAGAGAAAGTTAAAAGTTACAAGGAAGGAAAGAGAGAAAGACTGAGAGGGAGAGGGAGAGAGAGAGAGAGAGAGAGAGAGAGAGGGAGGAAGGGAGGAAGGAAGGAAGGAAGGAAGGGAGGGAGGGAGGGAGGGAGGGAGGGAGGGAGGGAGGGAGGGACGGACAATCCTTAGTCTGTGATTTGACACACAGATTGGCGGGTTCAGATCTCACCTCTGCTTCCTGTAATGTGTTGAGCAGGCAGCTGGATAACAACACTGCTCTCGAACATGCGAAAGGCATGGGAGGGGCATGAGCAGCCTGTCATACATGGGAGCTGGGGAAAGGGATGAGCGTTTCCCCAAGCACAGCTCACTAAAGCGGGCGGCACACGCCTGTGAGCACAGGACAGCAAGCACCCCTTCACTGCGGGGTGTCACAGGTGCACAGACCCCTAGCATGGCTGAAGCGCACAGACAGAGGGAGGAGAAAGCGGCAAGTGAGCTTCACAAGGACAGGGTTGTCCATGGGTCCACATTCGATGCTCCACACGCAGAAATAGGTGGAAGACACTAGCAACCACACTGCTGGCACTCAGACCTCAGACAGTCCAGGTTGCTGCACACGGTCTGGGAAAGCTGCGCAGGACAAGACTGCTCTGCAGGTCTACTCGCAGACTTCCATTAGTGAAACGAGCAGGAAGGACACTAGCCACGGGCTGGTGGGACAGCTCGGCATAACAGCGGTGGCCACAGCCTGACAACCTGACTCCAAAGGGGAGAACCACCTCTACAAGCTGACTGCTGAGCTCCACACTATGCTGACAAGTGTGCGTGTGAGCACGCAGAAACACGCACTAAATAAATCAACAATTATCAAAATAATAATAAAGCGGTGCACATCTTTAATCACAGCCCTCAGGAGGCAGAGTTAGGCAAATGGAGTTCAAGGCCGGCCAGGGCTGCACGGAGAAGCCCTGCCTGGAAAGTAAGTGTACAGACAGATATATAAAGTCTCTGTGTTACAGGCTTTTTAAAATGCCTCCTAAGTGTGGAGAGGCGGCCCATGCTGAAAACCTCTGGCCGCTCTTCTGGGGACCCAGGTTTGGTCCCAGCACCACAGGGCAGCTTACGACCATGTGTGACTCCAGTTCCAGAGGACCCAACACCCTCTTTCTGGCTTCCACAAGCACTGCATGAGTGTGGTACACGCACCCTGGGGGCTGACACGAGGACCACAAGTTAGAGGCTAGCCTGGGCTATATACAGTGAGAACAAGCCTTAAAATATAATACAATAAAAAAAGAAAAGTCCTTCTTGCCTTAATAAATTCACTTTTGTGAATCAGGCCTACAAAAATAACTGTATAGTTACATGATACTTTGGTGTAAATCTTAATTTACAACAATCTAAATGTACAGCAACAGAAGTATCTTGAGATTACAGCATATATGTGATGTATCTATTTAATCGTGTTTTAAAGGATGTTCTGAGCATAAGAAATTGCTTGAGTGAAAAGGGCTTCAGAGTTCTAGAAGATTACTCCACTTTTAATATTTGTACACTCAGAGAAAAACATTATAAAACAATATACCATATATGAAGCGGTAATAATTTCTGGTCTATGAGGTTATGGGTAGTTTATTTTTTCATTTTGTTTTGTTTTCCTCTTTATTCTCTTTAATCTCTGAAATTTCCACAGTAATTACATACTCTCAATATAAAGCAACAAATGTTACTTTGAAAAGGTAAGAAAGCCAGCGTGCCCTGAGGCCAGGAGGCTGCCCTATGGAAAGGGTGAGGGAAGCCAGGCCCATCTGTTTACACTGGCTCCTCGGCCCTGGGCTCCTTCCTCTGAATGTCCAGGAAGCAGCACCACACACCGACAGGGCGAAGGCCCCAGAAAACATTCCACCCCCTCACAGGCACACTGCGCTTCTCCCAGGAGATGGGAGTGTCAGTGCTCTTGCTTCAGAGGCCAAGGCAGAACCCTGAGAAACATCTATAAACACTAGTACAGGGGCAGACAGACCAGGCCACGGCACAGATGTGGGTGTGAGCAGTCAGTTTCCACTTCCGCCATGAGGGTCCTGGGGATTGCACTCAGGTCGTCACACTTGGGGCAAGCATCTTTACCTGCTGAACCGTTGCATCAGCCCGTCTGGAATTCTTTACACGCCTTATTTTCTCAGAACAATCTACAGCGTATACCAAGACCCTTTAAAAGTGAGGTCTACAAGTTCCCACAGAAGCAACCTGACAAGCACTCACAACACTTATGTACCACATAGTTACCACGACGTGTAGAATCAGGAACAGAAAGCCATAGTGAGCACAGGCTAAACAAAATCCTCCAGGGCTGAAAGGCGGAGCAGCACTGGCTGCTCTTCCACAAGACCCAGGTTCAATTCCCAGCACCCACATGTCAGCTCACAACTGTGTGTAACTCCAGTTCCAGGGGATCTGACACCCTTACAGACATACATAAAGGCAAAACACCAATGCACATAAAATAAAAATAAATATTTTCCCAGAATTTGGGATGCAGAGAAAGGTGGATCTATATGAATTTGAGGCCTTGCCTGGACTACAGAGCTAGTTTCAGAACAGCCAAAGTTACACAGAGAAGCCCTGTTTCAAAAGAACCATCACGCATACATACATACACATATACATACATACATACATACATACATACATACATAGTTACAACCGTAAGATGAAATACCATTAAGAATGAGAAGTAGACCCAAATGTCCTCCCAGTCCCACTGACCCAGAGAGGCTGAAAGACAGACAGTGGCACCTGCCACTATGATGGACGTATTTGTGATAAAGGGAAAGATGGAGTACAGGGTGGAGAGACAGGATAGACAGTGAATCTGAGTGGTTTGCACACTGGAGAAAGGTAAACTGGAGACCTGCCGAAGCTGAGGTCTGCATGTCCTTGGCCTAGGCTGCCACCAGAGACTATGTGGATGTCTGAGGGCCGTGCTGCCACACGAAGACATGCTGACCTGAGTGGCCTAAGCTGTCCCTTGAGGAGGCCATAGGACATTGAAGCCTGTGCTGCTGCCAGGGCCCATGCCTGGGTCCATGGTCC
Source organism: Rhombomys opimus (assembly GCA_010120015.1). Taxonomy (NCBI): domain Eukaryota; kingdom Metazoa; phylum Chordata; class Mammalia; order Rodentia; family Muridae; genus Rhombomys; species Rhombomys opimus. The sequence continues at coordinate 2,347,169 of REGO01000110.1, forward strand.
TGTGGCAGCCAAGGTCTGTGTTGTGTCACCACCAGAGGCCATGCAGATGTCCTTAGTCTGGACCACTACCTGAGGTGCTGAGCTGAGCTGGCACTGCCTCTCGCCTGGATAACCCAGGAGAGCTGAGCCAGATGGCAGGGGAATGGCTGAGCCAGCAGGAGGGCATGATTTTGGGAGAGTTGGCCCTGTTCTTCCTCTGCTGTGGAGTGGTGTGGGAGAGGGAAAGATGCCCTCCCCCACCTTGCCACCCCAGCACCTACAGCAGGAGGGTGATCTAGCCCTGAGGTCATGACAGCGGGAGAGCTGGCCCTGCCCCTCATCTGAGTAACAGCTTAGAGCTGGCCCAAGAACAGAGAGCAACCCTGCCCCTTGCACTGGAGCTAGCCAGGGCACTGCTGGAGAGCTGGTGGTGAGGGTACAGGACAGCTGATGGGCTGAGCAGTTCAGCCACCACACAGGCCCAGATCCAGGGCTTTGAGCTGGCCCACCCCAAGATCTATCCCACCCGTGATCTGATAGAGCAAATGAAAGGGCTAGTCCTGAAGATCCAAAGCTGCAGGATCTCCATGACACAAGGTAACAACAGGATGTCCAAGAGGAGTCATGGTGAGGACCCAGGACTGATGGTGCCACAGAAGCCTGAGGCCTAAAACCACTGACAGCATACTGCAATGGACATTTGCAAGTAAAGATGTGTGGACAAAAGGGTGTGTGGGACACACTGTGACACACCACAGCTTCCACAAAGAGATTTATTTTTAACTCTATGTCTTATTTTATTTTGGGGGAAAGGTTGAAAGGGTAGAGGGAAGATGGGAAAGGATGGGAAAATGAGTGGAATTGGGTGCATGTTGCAAAAGTCACAAAGAATCAATGAAAGTTTTTTTAAAAGGATGAGATGTAAATTACTGACATGGGAAGGTATTTGCAATATCCCAAAACAAAACACAAGGCAACGTGCTGAAACGTCATTCATTTGGGTGGCTACAAAAAATAGCATGGGCTAAGTGAGTGGTTGACTTCTTACAGTTCCAAAGGTTGGAAGTCTTCGGTCAAGGTATAGAGGATGTTTTCTTGGGAGTGTGTGTGTGTGTGTGTGTGTGTGTGTGTGTGTGTGTGTGTGTGTGCGCGCGCGCACCCGTGCATGTGTGTGAAGGGGGACCCTACCTGACCACCTAACCAACAATGCCTGAGTGAGCGCATTCTCACATTCTTCACAGGACCACACTGCTGAGATGGTCTTAGCTTATGGCCTCATTTGACACTCCTTACGCCTAGAGGTCTCCCTGAGATACAGTCACCTCAGAGAACGGGCACACGAACCTGCTGGGGGGAGGACACAACCCCAACCCCACTGACATGATAAGAAATTGCTTGAGTGAAAAGGGCTTCAGAGTTCTAGAAGATTGAGCAGATCTGTGCCTGCCATCCATTGAATGATATCCTGAAACATTCGCCTCCGGATGTCTCAACCAGTCGCTGTCTCTATAGGGGCCCCCTATAAGGCTGCTCGATTCCACCACCAGTGTTTCCTGCCTGTTTATAGTGTGGTAAATACTAAAGCCGGTAAACCCACAGCTGAGTGAAATGGTGAACGCTGACAGAGCCTTGCGGACAGTCCGCCCTCCTCCTCTGCAACGGGCCGCACTCCCAGGAGGCTCTGCTCAAGGCCAACTCAGGATGGGGGCACTGACAGCAGCAGCCAGCTCACTGCCGTGATCAAAAGGAAACAGAATCCTCCGGGCGTCATGAGGAGGGCACTGAGAAACTGGAAGACAGTGTCTGCAGCCAGGGCCCTGCAGCCAGTACTGGAACCAGGAGCGTAGGTGTTGGTGCCTGTGGGCGCATGTGGCGGGTCCTGGCAGCGTCTCGTCTCCAGGGTTAGGGGCCTCAGGAGCCGCGCAAATCCTGCACAGCCACACCCAGGGAGCAGCCGTGCAAATCCTGCACAGCCACACCCAGGGAGCAGCCGTGCAAATCCTGCACAGCCACACCC
>REGO01000110.1:2359466-2382685 GCA_010120015.1 Rhombomys opimus
CTGCTGTCCTCACAGACGCTGGCGGAGCCCCCACTGCTGTCCCCACAGACGCTGGCGGAGCCCCCCACTGCTGTCCTCACCCACCTGACCAAGGGCTGCTTCTTAACCCCTCTACACGGAGGTCCTCGTCTTGGAAAAACATTCCCATCAAAGGGAAACAATGTCTTCAGTGACCCAAGGCAGGAAAGGCACTTGGCCATCTGGGACGGGCCTTCCCCCCACCCCCCGCAGAAAAGATGCTCTGCTGTCAAAACACAGGTCCAGCTGCTGCCTCCCGAGCAGATCGGCTTCCCACCCAAGACCAAGCACAGCTGGACCCGTCTGTGCAGACTTCAGACCTCCAGAGGACCTCACGGGAAGCATCTTGACCTGGGAGGTCCAGCCGAGACCCAGGAAACGTGAACAGACCGTGAGGCACAAATACCTAGTGCCGCCAGCACAGCTAGGCACATCTGCTACCGAGCAGAAGCGCACGGCGGCCGCGCCTCTCTGCGGTGCTGAGAGAGAATGCGCCCCAGGTTCGGGCATCTGAATGCCGGGTCACACGCAGGGCACTACTGCAGGACACCACCTGGTGGGCTCCCAAGCCGGGCCTGGTGTCTCTCCCTGTGCATCGGGATGAGGACCCTCAGCTCCTCCAGCACCGAGCCCGCCTGCATGACGCCATGTCATGACAGATGACAGCGGACTAACCCTCCCGGTTAGCTGAGCCAGCCCAGGTAACACTTCCAGTAAGAAGCGCTGCCGTGGCCACACGTCTCTTCGCAGCGGCAGAACACTCAGGAAGACATGGTTGGGAACTCTACAAATTGGATTTCGTGCAACAGAACCCTGAGGCAGACCTGAAGTCAAGACGAATTAACAAAGTCCACATACGGATAACAGGTCTCTCCCGGGGCACACCACGAGCGTGACCCGGTGACAGGGGCTGGGCACACACCATGAGCATGAGCCGGCGATGGGCACTGGGCATTAGGAAGAGTTGCTGAACATCTTCACCCCCCAGCAGAAACATTTGCACTCTGTTACTGTTTTGTTACGTGAAACGTCCAGGATGTTAGGAAGGAGGGGTCAAGACAGACGTTTCCAAGGATACAAGCTGGTGATGGAGCGGCATCTCACGCTGGCCCCACCCTCTCCTCAGGTGGGGTGCTGAAAAACACATGGCTGCCTCACCAGTGGCTCCCAGGAGACCCCGCTACTCAGTCTGCTCCTTCCCTTGCACTTCTGCTGGCCGTGGTCTCGAAGGTCACCCCAGCTCCTTTCTGTGCGGTAGCTGACGCAGGCCGTAAGTTACAAGTGGCCTTGCTACCCCCCCCCAAGCACCCACCATCACCAGCTGCTGGGCACCCACATCCACACCTGCACTCCACCCCCACGGACCTCTGCTTTGAGCTTGGAAGGTTCCACAATGCGGCCTCGTGTCTGCTCACTCCAGCCACACCGATGGCCGCTCCCCTCGGCCACACCGATGGCCGCCCACCCCCGCCACACCGATGGCCGCCCACCCCGGCCACACCGCCGGCCACTCGCCCCGGCCACACCACCGGCTGCTCCCCAGCCAATGCCTCAAACCCTTCCCAGGCGAGCCAGCTCCTCACTGCTGGGTGCTAACCTGGGAAAAGGAAAACATGAGTCCGTTTGGAAGGCACGGACACGACATCCACAGCACTATGCGGGTAGCCGAGTCCACAAATGCCCAGCCAGTGTAGAGCAGATGAATAAAATGTGCTTTCTGGAGAGGACTGAACACAGTGCTATTTGCAACAGAACGCAATGTGATAAGATGGTGGGTGGGAAGGCAAACCACAAGGCAGCTAAAGGGAGCCAGTGGCCAGGCCATGCATGCCACCGGCCAGGCCAGGTACACAAGGCTTCATTTGCACCAGAGTTCAGAGTAGGAAGCTGCAGGCAAGAGGCAGGTGAGCGCTGCCGAGACCTGGGTAGGAGCTGAGATCCCGGCTGACAGGGAGGCTTCTCTGGGGAGAATACAGAAATTTGTGATGATCACAGAGATCTGCAAATTTACTGAAGTCCAGCGGACAGCACACTTCGATTCTAGACTAAACGCCAGGCTTTACACACTGCACTGAACTCCTTAAAGCCTCCTGTTTGCAGAAGGCAGGTGTAACGCTAAGCCTGTTTCCTCAACAGAGGCGAACAGAGCTACAAACAACTAACTCACAAGCTAAGACTAGAGGGCTTTGGGCCTCTGTTGCTTTTTTGCTGCAAATGCCAAAATCCTCACAATCCAGAAGGATTTCTGAGAAATGCGACTTCAAATAGGAAACTCTTTCGCGCTGGGTCACCTGTGTGTCAGCCATGCTACAAAGTCTTTAATTCAGAATATATTTCCTAATTAAAACAACCGTCTAGCAATGGTAAATCACAGAGAATTCCCCACAGGAGGACTGGAGCTACCTGAAACGAAGTTTTCATTCCATGCCCTTACACGTTCCACAGCAGTTTCCGGCGATCTAAACGCCACTGGCTCGGAGGAGCAAGGGTGCTCTACCAGCTAAAGCCAGCGTCCCCGCCGGGAAGGAGAACATGAGGGCGCGGGATGTCCGGCCGGGTCTGAACGTAACTGGCAGACGTGCGCACACACACCAGTGCTCTCCTAGGCACCGAGAACTGAGCCGTGTTTCTGTCGCTCTTCCTGACCTTGCTATCACTTCCTCCAGCGACTGTGCGGGAACCGTTTGGTTCTAATACAAAGTCCGAAGACGAAGGAGCAGAGCCATCTGAGCTCCTCCAGAAGGAGCAGCAAACACAGCGTGTGGAGAAGCTCCTTACGGCCACGCCGTCCTCGTGGATGGGGGACATGAAGCTCACACCCCCCGGCTTATGCACAGGACACCGACCAGCGAGTGTGGAAATCCCCAGGAGGCAACGGGCCACCGGCACCCAGCTCGCCGCCGCCCTGCCAGGCAGCGCATCTCCACCTTACCGGCACCGGCTGCGACGCCATGTTCTCTGGGTAGGAACAGGACCCAATGTGTGTGTGTCACTGTCCACGCTGGCCCGATGGGATGGCACAGAAGACAACTGCACATCAGACACACCTCATCTACTGCAGAGTGTAACCACGTCACAAACAAGATGGCCACTGTCACTGCGTTCAGTCACGCAGCCACGGACATCCAGATCCAAATTCTTACCACACAATACTTCACTCAGGCACCCTAGAAACTTCTGCAGTTAACAGTAAAAGGAGCCTCTCGTGTCCACAGAAGGGCGCTGAGACCTCACTGTGGCTCAGCTCCAGCCTGTAATCAGGAAATCTTTTCAAGCTGCTCCATCTAGTGGACTGACAGACAGACGGGCCTCAGGACAAGAGAAACACTTTCAATGGCTCAGGCAGCCAATGAAGCCCACAGCCACAGCCAAGCTGCAGCCCTGGAAACCAGTGGTGAAGACCAGAAGTTCCACTTCTCCAGTCTGAAGGACAGCGAGGCAGGACCAAGAGGAGGGGTCGCAGCTTACGCGCGTCCCGGGGTCGGGGGACTGGTTAAACATCTGCACCCCGTCTCCCGTTTCCCTGTTTTCTCCACCCAGCAAGGACTGCAGGGGCGGCAGTAAAGCCTAAGGTGTGCAGAGCGATGTCTGTCACCCCGGTACCGAACACACCTCTTCCAAACTCTGTCCACAATCAGTCACAAGGGACTTTATCTGTAATAGCCAAACACTGGAGACGTGACTAAGGAACGATGGATTCACCAACCAAAGGAAACAGCTATAGCCAGACACGACGACGCGGGTGGTCTGAGACATCCGAAATGAAAGAAGCAGGAGAAAACAGAAGTCAAGCGGTACACGTCCGTGTTCATAAAAACCACAGCAACAAAGTAGAGCGGCGACTTCTCTCGGATGACGGAGAAGCAAGACATGGTGACACAGGGGAACAAGGACACTCAGGCTGGGGCTGTGGGCGTGTTCAGAACATTGACTGTGATGGCAGTTTTACACACGTGGGTGTTAAAATACACTTATTTAAATATGTGCAACCTAATGCATGTCAGTTATTCTCAGGAAAGTTAATTCGTGGGAAATGACCTTTTGGGAGCATTTTCACACAATAGATTCTCAGGCTAATATGTACTTATTTTTTTTATATTAATATTTTTTATTTTTAAATAATTTTATACATTCACTTGTATCCTAGCTGTAGCCCACTCCCTTTTTCCCTCCCAATCCTCCCCTCCCTTCCTCATCTCCTCCCTGCCCCCTTCCGAGTCCACTGAGAGGGGGTGTCCTCCTCTCCTTCTGTCTGCCCTAGCTTATCAGGTATCTTCAGGATGGTTGCAATGTCCTTATCTGTGGCCTAGCAAGGCTGCTCCTCCCTCAGGGGGGAGGGGAAGCTCATGAGTTCATGTCAGAAACAATTCCTGTCCCCCTTACTAGGGAACCCACTTGGATACTGAGCTACCATGGGCTATGTCTGAGCAGGGGTTGTAGGTTATATCCATGCATGGTCCTTGGTTGGATAAACAGTCTCATAGAAGACCCCTGTGCTCAGATATAACATGCACTTATTTTACCTTAAATCTGTTCAGCCTAAATACTCCTGTCTTTATTGGAAAACAGACTCGTTATGAAGCTGAAACACTGCTTTTACACCACTTTTAATTCAGCATAAAACTGGCTCCTGGGGAAAACAGAAACCATACTCACATTCCACACCGTGTCCCTTGAGAAACTGGAGGGCTCTGCTGTTCCCGTGGGCCGACACAGGGAAGCACATTTACACACTCAGCCATGGACAGGTTCATCGTGTGGAGAGAGATTAAGGAGGGAAGGCCAAGTTCACAGAGAAATCCCTGCACACCAGAGGACGAATCCAAGTTCCCCCACTTTCACACTGGGCGCCTCACAGCGCCAGGAAAAACTTAGCTTTGAGGAATGTCGCGAGAGCAGTGCACACTTGCAGCCTGGCACCAAACACTACTCTCTGAACGGTTACAAAGCGAAAGGAAGGCTTACCTTTTCCATCACACTTACACGCTTTTCAAGAGAAGGCCTAAGCTAACTGCTGTAACACTGTATTTCCTGCACGCAGGACGGAGAGGGCTTTCAGGAAGACGATTTCCTGTCTTTCCTGGGGGCGCACCGTGGCGCGTGTGTGGCAGGCAGAGGGCAGCTGGGAGAACTCATTCCTCTCCCTTCTTAAGGCCCGAGGGGGTCAAACTCAGGTCACCAGGCTAAGTAGCACCCTTCCCCACTGTCCTACCAGCCCGGGGAAATCTCCTGCAGTTTAATCTTTCTTTATAAAAACAGCATTTAGGAACTAGGTCCAGCGAGCCTAACACTTCACTTCCTTGAACTAATCTTACTATTTTTATACATACAGTAATTATGTCAGGCTCCCCAGTATGAGACAGAAGCCTTAAAGTCCCCTCGGTAGTTCACCCAACAATCCGTTACTTAGTGGCATTATTGGCAACCCTGACTCATGGAAGAAGACAATACTTTTCATTTCTTAACAGTTAAACGTCTTGTTTTTAACTATCAACAAACTGAAACTTTGGGAAAGAATTACAAGGAGGAAAGAAAGGTGGGGACGCAGTGTCTGTGTGGCGCTGTAGCTGGTGGGAACCACGTGTGACACTGTGGTAACTCAGCAGAGTGTGTTCCCTGAGAAAGCACGCCCTGGGGTTCTTTCCGCGGACCAAGCTTAACTCTTCTCTGTTACGTCTTGTTCAAGTAGAGGAGGTTTCCTCAAAGCCAGACTCAGGAGCCTTCCCCATTAGCACACACTCAGCCTTCCCCGTTAGCACACCTGCTGGATGCTGAACGCCACTCTGGTGTGATGCCAGATGCTGCTGGACCACTCGGGGGGAGTTTCACGTTTCCGGACAGTAGGGTGCTCACAGTCTGCAGCCGCTCTGGAGTCAGAAGGCCTGGGCGGCCCCTGACACACTCCTGCTGGCACAGGACAGCCCCACAGCGGTGCGGCCTCCAGCACTGGAAGGCCAACCAAACGCTCTACTGAGGTCCACTCCAGGGGTTGGTTTACTGTCTCCGACCATGGGACCTGGAGACACGGCTGGTGACTAGTCCTGAAGATGGAACCCTCACAAGAGCAAAGCCACGCGTGGCGCACGCCTATAACCCCGGCACTTAGAAGGCAGAGGCGGCGGGCCAGAGTTCAGGCCATCCTGGCACCTTGAGCGCCTGTGGGGGTGGGGGAGACAGAGACAGAACTGCTCCTGTTCCCGCCCCTCCTCTAGGCTCCCCACCTCCCTCTCCACTCCGCCCCATCACGTAAGGGTCTCATGAGGGATGGCACCTGTGACCAGGAAGCCAGCCTGCATCAGACAAGGACTGCAGGGACGCTGACCTCAGGCTTGTGGCCACCACCACTGTGACATGCACACAAGTGATTAAGAACTAAATACAAGCTTACCAAACCTCCCAGCCTAGGGTGTAACCAAGTTACATTAAGGTCAGAAATAACAACAGCTGCCTCCCAGGGTGGAACACACCTGTAATTCTAGCACTGTGAGGTCGAGGCCCAACCTGGACTACACAGAAAGAACCACTCCCCACACACCCCACCCCAACCCGCAAAGAACAAACAAATAAAAAAATAACCTACCAATAGTGGTGACATTTGAGCAGAAAATAAAAAGTAAAACTTCCTTGGAAGTGGTTTTCGGAGAGACTATGGTTATCACACATGAGAAATGTACACATTTTAGAAAAATGTGCACATGGACATTGTGGTGGTCTGAATGAAAATGGCTCATAGACCCATAGGTTTGAACACTTAATCCCCAGCTGGTAGAAATGTTTTGGAAGGACCAGGAGAATGTGGCCTTATTGGTGTTGTTGTAGGTGGACTTCGAGGTTTCAAAAGCCACTCATTCATTCTTCCCAGTCAGCGTTCTCTCCCTCTCCCGCTCTCTGTCTCTCTCTGTGTCTGTCTTTCTCCATATCTCTGTCTCTCTGTGTCTCTCTCAATCTCTCTTTCTCTGTATCTCTCTCAATGTCTCTTTCTCTGTCTCTGTCTCTCTGTGTCCCTCTTTCTCTCTGTGTCTCTCTCTGTCTCTGTCTCTCTGTCTCTGTCTCTCTGTGTCTCTATGTCTCTATCTCTCTCTGTGTCTGTCTCTGTGTCCCTCTTTCTCTCTGTGTGTCTCTCTCTGTCTCTGTGTCTCTGTATGTCTCTCTGTGTCTGTGTCTCTGTGTCTCTCTCTGTGTCTCTCTCTGTCTCTGCCTCATGCCTGTGCGTTGGGATTAAGCTCTCAACAGCGGCCCAGCACCACGCCTGCCTACCTGCTGGCATGCTCCCGCCATGAGGAACATCAACTCTAGCCTCTTGAATGTTAGGCCCCTGTAAACTCTTTCTCCTGTAAGAGACTTTGGTCATAGCGTCTTTACACAGCCAACAGAAAAGTGCCTAAGACAGACTATGTGACTAAAACCTCCTCTCCAAGATTCAGTCCAGATACGCCAGCAGAGGCTTGCTAACAGTATCAACCCTCATGGGTCCCACAGAATGCAGGCAGTCCTTCAAACATTTCCAAAGTCTACTCTGCAGGAGGAAGAGGGGACATCGAGGCAAGTCGGAGACAGTGCAGCAAGCAGGAGGGACACAGAACTGAGTGTGTCCCGCCTCCTGCTCCCCCTGATGCCCAAAGTAGGCGTGTCTTCCCTAAGTTAGCAACAAGACCAGAGATGTCTCCTCTGCGCAAACAAGGTGGAGACTGTCGGCAGCCAATGCAACCACGCGGAGTTGAGTTTCCCGGGTGCTGCCCAGGTGGGCCCTGCAGAAGCTTCACGAGATGTCTGGGTCATCAGTGAGCAGGGCACAGCCATGTGGCGTGGAGGAGCTCTGCCGGCATGAGGAGGCACACGGGAGAGCAGGCAGAAACAGGGCGCGTTCTGCTCCCTCGGAAGAGAAGACTCGCGGAAAGCAGACTTTCCAAGAGAAAGTGCTTTTGCTGTTCATAGGCTTTCTTTTTATTAATTTGTGTATGTGTGTGTCTGTGTGTGTGTTACCAACATGTACATCTGTGTGCCCACATGGTCTGAAGAGAGGTCAGGTCCCCTGAAACTGGAGTTCTGGATGTCTGTGAGCTACCACGTGGGTGCTGAGAACCAGACCCGGGTCTTTCTAGAAGAAAAACAGGTACTGTTTCCTCTTGATTGCTGTGTAACTGCATATATGGGTGTGTGCCTGCACGAATGTCTGTGAAGCAAACGTGTGCGTGATGCCCAGGGAGCCCAGAAGGGGAAACTAGATCCCCAGAAAGCGGAGTCATGGATGGTTGCGATAAACCGTGTAGGCGCTAGAGACTGCCCCAGAACAGCCAGGGCTCCTGCCTCTGAGCCATCTTTCCATCTGGAAGGCTGGGGGTGGGCGGTGGAGGCTGCTGTGTTTCCAGAGAGGCTCACTGCGCCTTGCAGACTGACCGCAGCCTTTCCGCATCAGCCCCCCCAAACGCTGATGCAGCACCTGCCGCCTCCTCTCTCCTCACAAGGTAAATGAACACCACCTTGAAGAGAGCCTTCCCCAAAGGGAACACTCGGACACCAGCCCGCTCCAGACACCCAGAACCCATGGATGTGGCCTTATCTCAAAGCAGGGCCTCTGGCATACAGGGTCAGGAGGTCAGCCCACAGTGGTCTGAGTCCAGGAGTGTGTGTCCAGTAAGAGACAGAGAGAGGGACTCTGAACTGAGGCATCTAGAAAAGTCTTACTGCTACAAAGGTTCCAGTCTTAGTCATATTGATCCTTGCATCTGTTTCCAAACCTGATAGCTCAAAGCAATGAAAATACCTTTTATTGCATGTATTTATGGAGGGGAGCACGCATGTAGAGGTCAAAGGGCAATTTACTCAGTTCTCCCACCACAGGATCAAACTCACTCCAAGTTTGGTCTGTATCTTTGTCCCTGAACCAGCTTCCAACAATAAAGCATCTCCTAGGCCAGAGGTCTACAGTCCAGCAGGACTCTGCTCCCTCTGTGGACCCGAGCCCTTCCTTGCTCTCCCGGCTCCGGCGGCATCTTTGGCTTATGGCTGCATCCTCCCAATCTCTCCAATTACATTAGCTAATAATTCTAAAAAGTTGAAAGTCAGGTATTATCTCCACCCTACACAAGCACCAAGAATTAGTTCACAAGATGAGGCAGGAGGATGTGGAGGCATTTTCTGAGACTCCTCCAAACGGTGTCTTTTTCCTATCTTCAACAAACGTGGTGGCCGATGACGCTGCCCCTCCTCTACCGTCCTGCTGGACAGTCGTCCCTCTAGCTACTAAATGGAAACCGGCAGGCTCCAGTGTCTGCGAGGGTGCCCGATGCCAGCAGACAGGGTAGGCTAACACAGGACACTGAGCTCCGCATGACTGGTGGCGTTTCCTCTCGCACGCTCCGACCCCTGGGCCATCCACTAACACTTGCCTATCGCTGCCTCTCGGATCATATCCTTTTCCTTGCATATCTGGTATAGGAGCGGGAGCAGTGACCCCTTCAAAATGGGAAGGAACTAGAAAATATTTTTAAACATGACTGAAATACATTCTCAAAATGAGTTCCTATTCCCCAAGCATTTACATTTTTAGATGTTTTACTTTCAACCATTTAAAAAAAAAAGGGTCTGTTCCTGTTTAAATGGGCTAAAGAACGGCTAAGAGCCTGGTATTTCTTCCCTGCCAAGAGAGACAGTTAGCTCACACGCCCACAGTATCAGAAACAAAGCTTTATATGCCAATCTATCAAAAATGGCACACATGGCTTATTTCTAGCCACTCAGCAGCCTTCACACAGCCCTGTGACCTTCAATAGCTGTCACCTGGTGGTGATGGCAACACTTGAGACCCATGGAGCCACGGTCTTCTGGTCTTCTGAGACTCATCAGTCAGCTGGGGCAGCACCTGCGTGGTCCCCTTACCTGTCAATCAGTGAGAGCCATCTTCTCTTGTGCCACCTCATGCCAGCGCTGTCCAACAAAGCTGCCGTGTCACCGTCTCTTTTCTTGACCAGCCCCAAACCCTCCTACAGTCACCTCCACAGCTCTTTCGGCAAAGGGAAAGAAATGGAGATACTATAGGTATTTTCCTTGCTTTGGGGGAAAATCCCTTAAATTGACCTAAAGATAGCTGGCCCTGAGAGAGAAGTTCAGGACACGTGGGCCCCATGGAGACTACAGCCACGTCCCCGTCCATGACCCTGTACACATTTCCCGCCCATGTCCTCCTTCCACATCCCTTTCTACATCTCCCATCCACACCTCCGTCCACGTTCCCCTGTCCACACCCCCATCCATGTCCCCTGTCCACATCCTGGGAGGCCTCTTCACGGCACCCTGCTCCTGGCCATCAGACCCAGGAGGGTCCTCTCCTGCCTGTCTACAGAAGGGCCATCCCTTCTGTAGACTATTTTCCCAGTCTTGCACTCTGACATGTGAACCTCTGGCCTTGTATCACTTAGCATGCAGAGCCCAGGAGCAAAGGGCATTAAGGTGCAGAAGAAAAGGGAGGCAGGTAGCCAAGTAGAGCAACTGGACCCAGAGGAGAACACAGTATGGCATTCAAATTGCACACCTGAAAATTCCAGCCCTCAGGAGGGAGAGGCCGGAAGATAAGAAGCTGAAGCCTAGCCTGGGCTACATAACAAGATCAAGGCCAGCCTGGGCCACATAAGATCCAGTGTCAAGAAAACACACAAACAAAAAGAGTGTTGCTACTGTGATTGTCCAAATCCTTACCCAACACGCAGGACAAGGAAGAGGAGCACTCCAGAAGGATTCTGGGGTTAAGCAGAGTGTGACGGCAGAGGAGGAAACTTGAGTGTGAATCATCTCAGCCACAGCCTTCCCATGCAGCCCTCCCTCTCACCCTCCCTTTGAGGCCCTCCGAGGCAGCACGCAGGTGACTCCATGCTGGCTCAGCCTTGCCCTGTTGCCTCTGCACGCCATTATTATAGCTGAGCCAGCAGCAGTGCGAGTGTCCTCCCGCAGGCCTTAAAAGAGCAGCTCCCACACCGCCTGGCGCCAGGGGCCTCCAGTAAGTGTTGGCTGGATGAATGACTGGGAGCACTTGCATTTAACAACCATGTTGGCCAACTATGACTCTTACATATAGGAGACATTACCACGGCCATAAAGTCTTCTGCCAACAACAGCCCAGGGGAACAGTCATAACCAAGCGGGCACAACCACTGGCGCAGCACTGCTTTACAGCTGGAAAGTCAGCGCCAACCAGGGCTGGTTATCAAACCCATCTGACACACAACGACACTGTCAGGCAGTGCTGCTCGCTCAGTTCTAGGGCGGCCACGCCAAGAGCCCTGCAGCCACTCGCAGCTGATCCTGGCTGATCTCCTGGCAGCCAGCAGGATGTCTGATTCACAGCAGGCCATCAGTAAATGATGCTTTCTGTATCTGAGCTATCTGGTTGCCTAGCAACCATAAATGCTGCCCCAACTGGCTACCATCCTCAGCTGGATTTGAACCAGTTAGGACCACCACACAACGTCAACTAGGAAACCGACACTTGCTTCCCTGACTGCAGTTTCGAACGTCTGCAATCCCAGCACTGGGTAGGGCACGACCGGAGGATCCGGTGTTCAAGGTCACAGCTCTAAAGCCACGTTCAAGGCCAGTGTAAGCTACCTGAGACCCTTCTAGGGAGGGAGTGAGGGCAGAGGGCAGGGGGAAGATGGGTTAGCGATCTAGAAGGAGGGAGGGAAAGCTTTTTAAAGATCTGCTTCCCAGCGCTCACAGCGCAGCAGTGTCGGCTGCCTGTTCACTCACATTTTCTAAAGGTACCAACTTCACACACACACACACACACACACACACTCAAACATGCAGAAACTTAGAGCAAAAAGCGAGTGACTAACTTGAAAGGCAGACACTAGGCTCCTTCGGAGCTGGAGACAGACTGAGGGTGGAGCAAGCATTCCTCCTGAACATAAGGCAGACGGTCCCTGCTCACGGCCCCGCCCAGCCAGGATCCTTGGGCACAGGCCAGCCATCAGGAAGGCCAGAAGCAGAGATCCCTCCATGCCCTCACCCCCTTCCTCCCCTCCCGTCACACCAAGGAAGCCCCCCTCCGCTGCTCCCCACTTTCCGTTTGCCTATTACCACTGTCTTGAGGATGGCAGCGGGCTTAACGTAAGGCCCAGGCCAGTGCCACATGGACCACACTGTACCAGGAGGGCAGACCTTCTTCAGCAGATGCCTAGGGCTGTGAGGGTACAGAGAACGGGAATGGTGGGAATTTAAACTAATACCGTCAGCCTGAAAGCCAACTTAGCCTTCAAAAGCTACAGACAAGCAAGCCATGTGCCCGCATCTCTCATTGCTGCTCAGCAGGCTGAGGAGGAGGGTCGTGAGTTCAAGACTAGTCTAGGCCCCAAGGCAAGGTCCCGTTCAAAGAGTCATTTTCTGATACAATACCGCGTGGTCCAGCGATCCTCCCACCACATTTACTTGCAAAGGAGAATCGGGCATGTATCTGCCTTGCTCTTCTATGGCTGGGACAGAGACCGTGCCCAGGGCAGCTTAGAGAGCGAAGGGATTGTCTGGCTCATGGTTCCTGAGGTAGTGGAGTCTGACAGGGAGGGAAGCAGGCAGCAGGGTGTGGTGGCTGGGGCTGCAGCAGCAGAGAACCAGGTCTGAAATGTGAAGGCCCGCCCCAGTGACACACTTCCTCCAGCAAGGCCTCACCTCTTAAATCTACCCAAGCATGGCCACCGATCGGACGAGGCATTCAAATACTGGAGACGGAGGACTCCTCTCATTCAGCCATCACAAGGCACACGCCTATGATGGCCTTGCCCACAAAGAAGGAAGAGATCACAAATGGCTGCTGCCAAGACACACAATCCAGAGCAATCTTGGCGTCTGCAACAGCAAGGGTGAAAATGGGAAGCATCTGACAATTACACGAGATTGCTAGATATGGGGCAAACATGCTTAATGTCACCTGTGTGCAAAATCTTTAAAACTTTAGACTTTCTGAAGCAGTTCAGAAGGGTGGAGCCTGGGGAGACGCTGACTAGAAGCTACGAAATACAAAATTTCACTGAGGAAATGAGTTCGAGAGCCCACTGTACAGTACAATGACAGGCACAGCCGGCCACGGGCTGCTCCAAACACTTCCAACCCTGGGAGCCGCCTCAGGGTTTGTCATCACTACGCCCCTGCCGCTAGCAAAACAACCGGGGAGCACCTAGAGCGAAAACAGGAAAGGCAGGAGCCCTGATCCCAGCACAGGCCGCCCCAGGCTCAGCCCTGGGCTCGGGACACAGGCAGCTGAGTCACCCTCTTGCCAGGCACTTCCTGCAGCTGAGGCGGGGCCACCACAGGTTCTACTGGACGGGCGGGGAGCCTGACCTTTGGGCCACAGGGCCTCACAGAACTAAGCGTGGTCGCCTGCTCATCTGATTAGCACGGGAAGTGACTTACGGGTTGTGAGGTTTCCAGTGGAGGAAGGGTATCACACCCAGGACGCTCAGACTCTCAGCGGCAGCGCAGGAACCATTAAAGGTTGCCAAACTTGGGGCTGTCCCACAGCAAACATCCCACAGCACTGGCCTGGTTGCTAGGAGGCACAGCTGCCGGGGAAGCCCTTGCTTCGCAGATGGGGTGGTCGCAAACATCAAACACAAGCAAAGCCCCAAACGCCATTTTGTTTCTAGCATTTGCTCAGAAACAGGTATTTATCGTTCATTTTTTTATACTTTCGTCCTCATGTCCACCCAACCATGGCACTACCCTCGGCCCTCCAATATCACCAGAAACGGTCCTGCCTACTGAGAGAGTGAGTGTGTGCGCTGAGCCTACGGCCTGCAACAATGGGATGCTTTCGAAAGTCTCAGAATTCCCACGGGAAAATCCACCGTAAATGTCCTACCCCACGAGAGTGAGAATGAGAAGGACAGACGCCACGTCTCTCGCCAGGGCATGCCCCAAGGCGCACACGCCAGCCACAGCAGTTGATGGAGAGCACGTGGGGCTGGCTGCTCACACCGGACCTGCACTGAGAGGCCTTCACACGAACCCGGGGCCTCTGCTGGACGCAGCCCGGCTCGCTTCCTATTTCACCATTCCCAGCATCTCCTACAGAGCTGGCTGGTAGGCGGAACAGCTCACAGCAACCCTCGGATCCTCAATTTCCAGTTCCCTGCAGTTCCTGTTGCAGGCCTAAGAGTGACAGACTTGCTCTTCATCATTTTATCACTGGCCGTTTCTCTCATTTCCCACCTTTTCAGGTAAAATTATCAGTAAATCCCCAAAATAGCTTGCTACTGAGCACCTGCTGACAAAAGGTATTGCTGAAAATGAATAGTTTAAGATTACGGTTTCAACCAAGCAGTAATGACCTGTGATTCCAGCCCTCTGGAGGCAGAGGTAGGCGGATCTCTTGAGTTCAAGGCCAACCTGGTCCACAGAGTCCAGGACCGCCAGAGCTACACAGAAAAATCCTGTCTCAAAAAACAAAAACAAACAAAAGATTATGTTTTGTTGGGGCTAGAGAGATGGCTCAGCAGTTAGGAGCGCACACTGTGGCCAGGCATGGCGGCACGTGGCCTTTAATCCCAGCACTCAAAAAATAAAGAGTGGAAGAGGACCTGAGGGAAGGTTCTTCCTAACCCTAACCCTGGGAATCAAACTCCGATCAGGATGAGACAATGTAAAAGCCCTACATGTGTGAGTGTGTGTGTGTGTGAGTGTGTGAGTGTGAGTGTGTGTGCGTGTGTGTGTGTGTGTGTGCGTGCGTGTGAGTGTGTGAGTGTGTGTGTGTGTGTGTGTGTGTGTGTGTAACAGGTAAATACGTATATGCAGAGTGGCTAGCCTCGGTGAACTCTGGGTTCAGTAAGAGACACTGATAAATAAGACAGAGAACGCATGAAAGAAAACTGACACAACCTCTGGCCCCCAGTTCACATGCGTGCACTAGTAAAGAAAACCCACTGCTGTCACGTCTCCGGCATAGCCGAGTGTTATTCCCTGAACTCGGGCCTGCAGAGGACGGCGAGACCGGTCTCCCGCAGTGACCCTCGGGCAGAACTCTCTGGGAGGCAGGGCCCTGAAAGACTACCAACAGCGTGAGTCACGCTTCCCCCAGCAGCTCGGTGAGGGGGAATTAGCGCCCACTGTGCTGCAGCTGCACGCGGGTCCCAGTGTCCCTCGGGGCAGCACTGGCGCCTTCTGTCACTTCTCACAGATGACCCCCGAATGCTCAACTCTTAAGGTGAAGACTTTCCCAGAGGCCGGTGCCAGTGCGGGCAGCAGGCACCGCCAGCGCATCCCACAGAGGCGGGCGCAAAAACCTCTGCAGGGGCGAGGAGATGGCGTGGTGGTTACGAGCACCTGCTGCTCATCCAGAGGACCTGAGTTCAAGTCCCAGAGTACACACTAGGCAGCTCACGCCTGCCTGCAGCTGATGTGTGACTTATGCACGTACACACAGAAAGGAAGGGAGGGATAAAGGGATGGCGGCGCCCTCTCCACGGCCACCTCGTGGTTGGGGATCGTGGCAGCCGGAAGGAAACTTTGCCCCTGCTCCCTCTGCTCTGGAGCCTGTGCCATGAACCAAGTTCCAACAGCTCCTTTTCTTACTTTTTAACTTACTATTAAAGAGAATGTGTGCTGGGTGTGTGTGCACGCGCCTGCCATGGCCAGCATGGAGTCAGTTCTCTCTTTCCACCATGTGGGTCTTGGGGATCAAACTCAGGTTAGCGGCCCACACCCTTACCCTGCTGACCCATGCCCCTGCCCACCGACCCCTCCTCTGCTACCAAATGAAGCTGGAATGAATTACGCCTCAGGCTCCTTGTCTCCTTCCCTCCCTCCCCTCGTCCCTGTTAGGTGTGTAGGTGCCCAAGGAGGCCAGAGACATCCCAGCCTTGCTGCTCATTGCTCTGCTGACGGCAGCACAGGCTCACACTCGCTCAGATCCGGGTTAAGGTGGCAGAAACCAACTACCAAGTGAACGTAGGTGACAAAGCCTAAGCACAAACCTCCCAAACCAGGCAGACAGCACACTGTGACAAGAACTGGAGCAAGCTCCTTCACTAGATGACCTGAGCCATGGGCCACCACCCTGCCTGAGCGTGAAGTAGCACACAGAGGCCCGTCAGCACAGCGCCCGCCACCCTCCGAGCTCCTCGGATCCTTAGGAGCTGACATTCACCACACGCAGTGTCCCGTTCACCTGCACAACTGCAGGGCGTCTACTTCTTCATGCATGCTCTGACTACCCTCGCCAAACAGGACTGCATCATTTATTCTAAGTTTTCAACCTAGAACCCTGTGCTCCTCACTGTAAAAGACCGGTAGAATAATATTCTCAAAGACATGCTTGGCATGTCACTGGACCGGGAAACCACATGCTTTTATTTAGGGCAAACAGGAACTTTGGGAGCAAGGAGAACCTTCTGGGACTCGGATGCCTGCAGGAGGGAATAGAGACATGAAGAAGATCCAGGTTAGCCTGGGCTGCCCCGCTTCCTGCCCCGGCCTACAGCGAGGGTCAGTCACTACAACAAGAAGCCCAGATTGTCACCTGACCCCAGTGATAGGACAGAACGGGCCTGGCCCATCAGATAGCACTACACGGGTTGTCACGGGTGAGGGGGGCAAGCAGGGTACCCTGCCCTACCTCAGCCCTGGCTTCCCAGAAAACACCTGGCCACTTTTAGAACAATGAAAACACCACAGAATACAGCCCAGGACTGCACAGCTAACACACGGATCGAGAGAGAGGAGGGGAGGCAGGCAGGCAAAACCACGCCGAGTTCCTACAGAGGGATCAGCACGCACCTCCCCTGCTTTCCAGAAAAAGGCCCTGGGACGCCCTATCACAGGTCGACGGATGCGGTCTGCCCTGGAATCTAGTCAAGGGGATCACTCAGGTCTTCGCTGGCCCCAGTGTCTGCAAACCACACACGTTAGTGGGCTCACCTACGAGGAGGCCTCTGTCCACAGGACTCGTGAGCAGAATGCCACCTGTTCCCTCCGAGCCTGCGGGAAGGGTAATGCTTGGCCTGGTGACAATGTGAGGGGTGGGCCCACTGTCCTGCAGCTCCAGGGCAAGAGAGCCTCTATCACGGCAAACCCCAACACCAGGCAGAAAGGACACCCAAGGTTTACAGGAGAGTGTGGGAAGCCACACACACCCACAAAACACAATTAGGCTCCTGACTGGATTAGGGACACCAGGGCCCATACATGGCAGATGGACAGGAGGGAGCATGGAGGGGCAGGAGGGAGCACAGAGGTAAGGGCCACGTTGCTTGTTCCTGTGGTTTGTCCTGGGTCTTGGGGACAGAGTTGGTACGGGGACAGCGGTGGGAAGCAACTGCATCTCCGACCGCCCTGCGGCTTGAGCTCTCTGCTCTGCTGGGGACTGTTAGCTACACGGTATCACCCTCAGCAACACCACCAAAATGCCTCATCCTGGCTGAAGAGGCTGAGGGGAAGGGAGGACAGGAGGATGTAGTCGCCTTCCTGTGGGCTGGCCGTTACCCATGAGCCGCTTACACCAGCGTCTCAAGGAGCAGAGAGGACCATGGGTTTCTCTGCGTCTCCTCTATTCACTCTCCCTGAGGGGCTCAGCAGGTCACAAACCAACTCACGACCCAGCCATGACTGCCTGAGCACACACGGAGCAAGCGAAGGCTCTCCTGCAGGGTTCTGCTATGAAACCAGTTGAATAACAATGAGTGAGTGAGTGAGTGAGTGAGTGAGCGAGTGAATGAATGAATGAATGAATGAATGACAGTGTATAGCAATGTTCAATACATCATTATCCACAAAAGTGGAACAAGGAAACCTCCGTGTCTGTGGATAAACGGACACACAAAATAAAGCCGCTGTGTCCAGTGGGAGATGCCCAGCCTTCAAAAGGGGAGAGGGCCTGCGCGGAGCACCAGGGACCTCGCCTGCACAAGGACCGCCTCCGCCTCCGTAAAAAGGTGTCTCCGGAGCCAAGGGAGGCAGAACCAGTCTGCTCACTGCTCTGCACCAAATGCTTTGAAGACGACAAATCCCAATTCCACAGGCTCCTCTTCCAGGCCCAGAGCGCCAAGGGCTTCCTTCTGTCTATGGAGAGCGCCGAGTGCATGCTCGGCTCACTTTCAGAATGCGTGTAGAAATTATTTCTGAAAATCCACTGTGAAAGCCAGCTGTGCACACAGGGGAAGGAGGAAGGGTCGGAAGTTTGACGCCATCCTTGGTTACACAGTGAGTCTGAGACTAGCCTGGGCTACATAAAACTCTCTTTCAAAAAAGAAAAGCAATTTGAGGTGCTCCTGCCCTACAGACATGTCTAATAACACTGACAGGAAAGCCAGCTGCCCTGAGTGAACTTGCGGGGGCACAACGTGGTGCTGAGAAGCCAAGTGTGGTGGCTGAGGCAGAGGGACTGCTATGAGTTGAAGCCTGGGCAATAAAGAGTCTGCTCAAAGAGAAAAAGAGGCAGTAGTGGAGGGACTGGACAGACATTAGCACAAGGATCTGAGTTCAAATCCCTGATACTCAAGGAAAAAGAGGTTTTCCCGGACAGTACCCACCTGTAGTCCTGGTGGTGAGAGGCGCAGACAAGAAGGTCTCTGGGCTCCACTGGCCAGCCAGGTTCAGAGAGACCTCTTTCAAATGTTTACAAAATGGTAGCCACAGTTTTCAAGTTTTTTAATTACTACACTTTGTGTGTGTAGGTCTGCGGACGACTGCAGGAGCTGCTCCTCTCCTTCCACCAACGGGGCTCCGCGGGGCTCAGTGACCTGCACCTTTACCTGCAGAACTGCCTCGCAGACCCAGAGACAGTCTTAAGCAGACCTTTACAGAGAGCATCAAGCTGAAACTCGAAGATTAAGCCTTAATCCCAGCACTCGGGAGGCAGGGGCAGGAGGATCTCTGTGAGTTCCAGGCCAGCCTGGTATACAAAGTGAGTCCAGGACAGCCATGGCTGCACAGAGAAACCCTGTCTCAGACTTGAAGATTAAGTATTGAAAAACTATTACTGTACAGTTAATATCTTTGTAGAGGGCAACCAGCATTACACTTTTTAACTCTAAAAAGGAAAATGTTATGTCCACAATGACCTGGGTGTCCCTGAGTGAAAACAACTCTCAGTTATCCAGATAAGACATGAGAATCCAAAAGTCATCTCTGAGTGGACTCAGGAGATTTAGGTTTGTGGCAGCAACTTCCCTCCAGTTTTAGTTTTCAAAGGAAAAAAAAAAAAAAAGCTCCACAGAGAGGCCGCTCCCTCCCAGGGTGGGCTTCAGACCCAGCCTCCCCCAAGCTCCTCCCATAGGACAGAGCCCTTTCCTTGCTGAGTCTCTATCTACAGAGAACAGACTGAGCATGTGTGGCAGTCACATGACCTCCACCAGGCACCATCTTGACTTCTTCAGAACAGTCTTTAGAACTGGGGCGCCCTAGATACAGTCAGCTGAGTCTCTGACCAAGAAGGAATCTGAGACAGGAAAGGGCTAGAGAAAGAACAGGGATTAAGAGCCGTGGCTGCTCCCGCAAAGAACCAAGCTCAGTTCCTAGCACACGCATAAGGCTGCCAACTGCCCAGGACCCCAGTTCTGGAAGCTCTGGTGCCATCTTCTGGCCTCCACAGGTATCTGCACGCACAGATGTGGATACACACAGAAGATACCCACAAACCTTAAAAATAAAATTTTACAACACAAACGTTTTTATACTTAAATTGATTAGGTTGAGTCTCTGACACTTGCAACTGAGAGTAATAATGACACGCTGCAACAGATTACCCCTAGCATACACACCAGAAAAAAGTTTCAAAATACCAGGACGCAACGCACTGTGTCTGTAACCCAACAGCACAAAACAGGTAAATATAAACTGAGAAAAAAAACGATAATTCTAAATCCTAACTCCTAAAGAACCACCTCACTGTGCAGGCTGGGAAACGCTGCTCCACTGCTCATTGGGGTTTCACTTGAGTCCGGATGTGTTTACACAGCCTCTGATTCAGGGGACTTTGCATACAGGGAATTTCCACATCTCTGCAGTTGCATAAATTCCCCAAATAAAACAGTATTTATGTTAGTACTTAAAAGTTCCTTAACACTAGTTGACACCTTAAATAAAGAAAAAGCAAGTGCAGTTCGTAAAGTAAAGGTTGAAAGTGCAAATGATACGTCAGTAAACCCCACAGCTTCAAAGCTCTTAGAAACAGTAACTTCCCTCCCCTTGGAGTGGAGCAATTCCGAAAACACAGATAAGCAGTCTTGCATGGCCAGTGACACACTCAACAACCAGCAGACACTCCACTTAGGACGGTAAATTAACTGCCACGCTTCAATTTGAAGATACCAAATTCGCAGTGGTTTTTCTTACACTGATAACATGTAATTCTGTTATATTGAAACCTGATAAGTCTCTGAAAGGAATTGTACAACTCCTACCAGACCGTATTCCAACATGCCAAGGCAGGAAGGGGGGGAACTAATTCTCTCTCTCAGCCCCTAACATGGGTCCAGTAAGCCAGGAAAGCAGAAATCCCCAACCTCAAACGCCTGGGCCTGAGGGAGTCAGACCCCCAGCATAACGGTACACCTCACACAGACAATCCCGCCACCACGGACGGAGCGCTGGGCCCCCCCAGACAAAGGAAGAGGCTGAGAGGTGTGGAGAGGCGGCTCAGCAGTCAAAGGCACGCACTGCTCCTCCAGAGGCCCGGAGTGTGGCGCCCAGCACGCCCGGTGCTTGCCAGAATGCCTAAGCCTCAGCTCTGGGGGTGTGGGCGCTGCAGGGTTAGTGCGCGGCCACTCCCGCTCGCCTGCCCACTTCCCCACAAAAGCACCATCTGCTTGTGCTCAGCTTGGCTCAGGACGCACAGGGACAGCCCAGTCGTGTGCAAAACCCTGAGCACTCGGTGGGTACTCACTCCCCACTCTCTCTCTCTCCCCTAGAAGCCCCAGTGCAGCACTTACAGGGCAGGGCAGAGCCAGGACGGTGGGTCAGAACGCGTGGCCACCCCCTGAAGGACCTGTGGGCATCTGTGGCAGCACACGATGGCTACAGCGAACCTGCAGACTCACCCCTGGCTGGCAGTCCAGTGCCCACAGCATCTCTTACTCCACAACTGAGGAGCAGAGGGACCCAGGACTACAGCTGCTTCTGCAGCACTCCTCTCCTGTCCCTCTCCTGACCCTCCTCTCAGGTCCCGCCGTCCCTCTGCTACCTGAACCACATGAATCAGCTCCACACACTCTCCACGGATGTCCTGGAACCAGCCCCGTGGACACCCACAACAGGCCTCAACTTTGAGTAAATCAACTGTAATCTTAAATTCGTAAGTCAATGATCTCTAGGGGAAACCTCAGAAGGCCACACTATTAACAGTCCCCAGGAGATGGTATGGTGCACATACATTCCTGCAGGCAGAATCCCATGCACATATGTAAGCTGCGGATCACACAACCAGCTCAGGATGCCTGCCCCATTTCTCCTCGGTGCCATCACCTCAGTGTATTAGCTTTGGGGTAGGTTGGGACCTCGGGGTGTGCCTCTTCCCATCTGGTTGACTTGTTCTTGATACTATGGGCGCTGGTCTAGATTACTCGCACTCCCCAGAGGCCTTGTTAAACCCATGCTGGCTTCCACAGGCATCTGTGTGCTCAGGGAGAGGCAGTAATGCAGTCCTCTCCAGGGAGCATCACTATATTACCATGTTAACACGTGCTTTGGGGATCCAGGAGGCAGGATGGTTGACAGGGCCCTTCCCTAGCACACACAGGCCCCAAGCTCAGTTCTAGCACTAAACTGGGTGTGGCAACACAGGCCTGTGACCCCGGGATTGCAGAAGTGGAGGCAGACAGAACCCAAATCCAGTCATCCTGGGCTAGATCTTGTTTAAGGCCAGTCTGGAATATACGAACCCCTGCAACTCCAAAACTAGGAAAAGAAATCATCGCGAGCTCACTAACACAGAATGTCTGGGTCTTTCCATTTGCTTGGTGTTTTTGTTTTGTTTTGCTTTGCTTTGTTCCCAGGGCCTTACACATGCTGCATGACCCTACCCAGTTCAAATTCTGTATGTGTTGGCATACATACAAATCACACCTTGTGTTAAACTTACCCCCAGGTACTCCATTATTTGTGACGGCACTGCAAATGCCACTTTTCTCAGTCTCCAGTGTGTGCTGGCTAGTCTACGGAAATGCAGCTGAGGCCTGTATCTTCATGTCTTGTGTGGCTGGCCAACTCCCACACACTTTTGTTTTTCTTTTTAGAGACAGGGTTTCTCTGAGTAGCCCTGGCTGTCCCAGAACTTGCTCTGTAGAGCAGGCTGGTCTCGAACTCAGAGATTTCAGCTCTGCCTCCTGAGTGCTGGGACTAACAGTGTGCACGGCGGCCTGGCTTCGCACACAGTTTTCAGCCTTTCACACTGGGCTCCCATCACCTGCCTGGAACCCACCCCACCCCTCTGCTATCGGTGCCACAGGCTTTATTTACCGGTACACTTCGCTCCTATTTCATTCAAACTTTTGCTCGATTCCAGGCCTCCAGGCTATTCCCTACCCCTGGATCATAGCAACACCTTCAAGGAGCTCCTCCCTCATCTTTCCAGTCTTGGCCCGTCACTGGGGCCTTTCCCAGAACACCCCAAAATACAGCCGGTGACTCCTTTTGAAGTTTTTGGTCCCCTTTATACAGGATTATCTCGCTCCATCTGGGCCAAGCCACCGGGTCTGTGGCTGGGACCTGTCCGGCCTAAATCAGTCCATCCTCAGCCACCGGTAAAGCAGCAGCCGCTAAGTCCAGATCCCCGTTGCTCCTCTGACATGTTAGTCCCACAATCCTTAAAATAAAACAATTACTCGCTTTGTTGGCAAATGTATTTTCAAAGGCAGAAACGGCCCGAGACTGTTAAGCCATGGCACACGAGGATCTGCCTCGTAAAATAACATGGCCGCACACGCAGCAGCCCTGTAAATACTTACTGAGCTTAAACAGAGGCCATGCTTCACCCCACCTCTGTCAGCACAGCAAACAGACTGGTGGGAGGGCAGGAGAGGGGAGGAGACGAGAGGGGAGCAGACGAGAGGGGAGGGCAGAAGAGGGGAGGAGAGGGGAGGGCTGAAGAGGGGAGGGCAATCCAGTGGGAGGACAGGAGAGGGGAGGGCAGGAGAGAGGAGGGCAAGCCTGTGGGAGGGCAGGAGAGGGGAGGGCAAGCCTGTGGGAGGACAGGAGAGGGGAGGGCAGGAGAGGGGAGGGCA
>REGO01000110.1:2382929-2402377 GCA_010120015.1 Rhombomys opimus
GGGAGGGCAGGAGAGGGGAGGGCAAGCCAGTGGGAGGACAGGAGAGGGGAGGGCAGGAGAGGGGAGGGCAGGAAGGCTTAGGCCATTCCTTCTCTAAAGAGCATTGATTCCACTCCTCTTCATCCTTATACCCCAAGGCTCGCACACAGCCCACCCCATGACATGAGGCCATGCCTCTCCACAGGCTCCTCGCCCGGCTGAGTCACTGCCCGTCCTCCACAGCAGAGACCATGCGAGTTAACGGGTTTGTCATCTTGTCACTACCCAGCTTCCCTGCATTGAACTTGGAAGAGTGCATGGAGTGAGCAAACACCTGAGTGAATGAGTGTTGACATGGACACAGCTATGTCAAGGACCACAATGCCTCCGCTGGGGGACGCTACAGGAAGAGCACAGCCAGTGTTAGTGTTTAAGAATGATGCCACGCACATGCACTGAGTACCTGGCCCAGATGATGTCACAGGACACGGGCACTGACATGGTCATTGTCAGGGCCCTAAAGGTCCCCAAGGCAGGCCGGCTGAATTGCCTGCACAACACAACAGCCAGTGTTGGCCGTGTGTGCAGAGGGTGCCCACCGTAGCTTCCTCCCCTCGCGCCTGATTCCGGCAGGAAGATATCTCCGACAGAGCCTGCTACCTCTCCCCCAGAGCTAACCGACCCGTTCATGACGCGGTAACCCCGCCTCTGTTCAACTCTATGTAACGAGCATGCTCAGTGTCTGGGGGTGTGGCTCCTCCATCTGAGAGCGCAGCCCCCTGATCCTAGCTGTTCTGCGTCCCTGCTCTGGCCGGTTAGTCCAAACCCTGGGGTCCTGTAAGGGGGTAATGCTGTGTAGGTCTAGGGCAGACAGGAGAGCGGCAGGCCAGCCTCAAAGGGTCATCGAGTGGCCGCAGAAGGCGGTTTGCCGAGAGTCCCAGGCAGGCCCCCCTCATCGCTGCTCACAGAAGGGCTTTAATTCTCTCCCACGGCTCTCTCCGCCAGACGCCAGTGCCTGCTTCCTGATCGGTCCTAACTGTGTTCCTCGTGAGGAAAAGCGTCTTTAAGTGTCAAGAACGGCTGTAACAGCAAGAGCTCTGGCATCCGTAAGACACTCGACAACCTAAAGCAGGATTTGAAGATAACGCTTACACTTGTTTTACAGTTCCTTGCCCCTCCCAGGCAAACTTAAAATGACCTCACGCGAGGAAAGCAGGGGAGGGACTGTGCCTCGCTTTTCTAATTTGTCATGTTTATAGCTTTTTAAATCACAAGGCACACATTTACACCGTCCTCATTAAACACCATAAATAAAGGAACCACGTGGAGCTGGCCTGCAAAGACTCCCTCTGCCCTCCCAGCTCCTCCGTTTCCTCGACTCGGAAAGAATGAGGCAGGCCTGTCTGCATCTGCAGGGCCAGCCTGCTGGGCAGGATGTGCCCAGTCCCGGCCTGCGCTCTGCCTTTTGTTCGCTGAGGAACAGGAAAACCTGCTTTCCTGCTTTCTCAATACTAAATGGGTTGGTTCTGAGAGGGGAAACACCCCCTCTGAATCCACCACCCAAGGCTGCACGGAAGGCAGGAGAAACAAAGCTGGTCTTCAACATTGCCTCGGCAGCCAGCTCAGGGCCACCCCAGATCATCATCCCTTCACCTGGGCAGAAAGGGAGAATCAGGGAGGTCCCAGAAGCGGCCCTGCTTGGTAGAGTCCTCTGGTCATCCCCCAAGACTCCAGCTTTCTCAGAAAGACAAACTGACCCCTGCCAAACCAAAATCAGAATTAGCAAAAGGCACAGGCTTAGGGAACACAGGTCCACGGGGTACTCGGTCTCCACGCCAGAACGGCCAGGTCTGGGACAGAGGGAAGCCAGCCTGGAGTGTCACAATACAGAGTCAAGGGAGAGAAGAGCAGGGACAGCAAGATCAAACGGGCTACGGTCTGGCGATAAGAAACGGGTCGCTCTGCACAGCTAAACGTACAAACAGCATGGCCAGTGATGCCCAACGGGCCCACACACACTGCCGGAACCTCTTCCCACGTCAACCCAGTGCTGGTGCTGGGCTTGCTTGACCTGATGCAGTGTGTCACACACCTCTCCCACTCTGTAACTCCCTCAGGTCACCGGAGGCTGTCATGAGGGCCGTCCACCAGCCATCTGCCCCCAACCCTTCACACGCTCCTGCTGCCCAAGCTGACTTCAAATACCCCCCACACACTCCCCACAAACCTACAGCAGCACTCGGCACACTAAGTGTGCGGACGGACACGGTCTCCTCCCATCCCCCGGGGAACCAGTACTTTATAAACTATAAACAGTAAACTACAAACAGTAATTAAATGGAATGCACAGACATATAAAATATAATTCCAATTTCTTCACTAGTTTCAACAGATTATAAGTACCGAAATAGTCTCTTCTTGGTTTTTGTTTTGTTTCTCTCCACAGCCCTGGCAGGCCTAGAACTTACTATGTGGACCAGGCTGGCCTGGAACTCACAGAGATCTGCCTGCCTCTGGGGTGCCACCACACCCAACCTATAGACATTTATTCTTAATTTCTATACCTATCTCACCACCCATCAGTTACAAACAACTCACAGACCAACCCCGACACCCAGAATTCACACTGAGCAAGGCAGCCTTAAACACAAAACAGAACCACACCTCACTTCCTTCTACCAAGGCTCATGACATTTAGGATAAATGCTCACTGCTCTTCTCTAAACCAAATCTCCTTTCAACTGCTTCTCTTCCGGACTTCACAAATGAAAGAGAGAGTGGAGAGTAGAAAGACAGAGTGGAAAATAGGTAAGTTATTAGAAAGGAAGGAAGTAGCCAAGCTCCGAAAGGAGACAGGACATTATATACCCATTCTTCTAGGAAGCTACCAGAAACTGAAAAGGAAGGAATGAGAGACGTTATCACTGCAATAATATTAACTGGGAGCAGTGGCAACAATGGTGCCAGGATACCACAGGAAGAGGTGTCCCGAGAGACGAGATCCACAGTCATGAAGCAAAGGGATTCAAAAGGAAGAAGCCGTGTTGTGGGTAGAAACAAGTTTTTGTTTTAGTCCCAGGTGTGGGATGTGGGGCTGATTCAGGTGGTCCACAGCAGCAGACTTTGCCTCATGCCGGCTCTAAGAGCAGCTCTTTGCCAGCTGCAGACAGTTTGAATCTGAGGACTCTGGAGAGAGAATGCCACAGCCCGGAGAGTGGGGATCAGAGAACGAACAAGGCTGCTCCTGCTTCTCTACTGCTGCTCCTAGATGCTGTTGTGAAACAAGATGGAACTCTCCTGAAACGAGGATTAGACTGGCTCCAAGGAACTTGACCAGCAGGAAGCAGCTAAGAAAGAACTGCACCCACTAACCCTTTCTCCCTCCTACCTGGTGTTGGGGTGTTGGAAGGGGCTGGGGAGGAGTAGGGAGAAAGAGATAAGAAGTGTAAATGAAAGAGTTTTAGAAAAGCACACCAACAAAGCTGGGAATATCTGTTCATCTATAATTTTGTTTGTGTTTGAAAACACTGACATTCACATCCGAACAGAACCATGCCCCTATGCACAAGAAAACTTTTCACTCTCTTGAACAAGTCGGCTAGAGGACTGGGTGTGCATGGGACCGGGAGCGAGTGCTCACAGTATCCTCTCTCTAATGACTACTTTAGGGTCTCCTTCCACTTTTCCCTTTAAGAAGAGACCGAAAGCCAAGCATGGTGGCCCATAGTTGTGATCCCAGGATCTGGGAGGCTCCAGAGGGAGGACCAGGCATTCCAGGCCAGCCTGGGCTACACGGTGAGTTCCAGGCTAACCTGGGGAAAGGTGGGTGAAGGGAGGGCGGAAAGATTGAGACTGATGGGTTTCAGAACACTGGCAGGAGTTCAGCATGCCAGCCTGCAGACCTGACGTGGAAGCAGCTGGGGGAGGTGTGCCTGCCGCTGTGCCTGCGCTGAGCACGGCAGACTAGCTAGACGGCTCATTAAAATGCTCTCTAACAAACAGAGGCCTCGACTGGCTTACTGCAGCCTTCCTCTGGGGATGGTTTATAAAATAAGACAAGAGTCTCATCTGGCCAGGACGGTTTATCTGGAAGCAGATAATCCTACACTCTCCCAGGCCTGTGCAACAGGAGCGCGTGCTCTCAGATTTCCGCCTCACCACCTCCAGGCTCTGCTCATGAATGGCTAGAGTCGAAGGCTGTACATAACACCTCTCTCACCTGGCCAGGAAACACCAGACTTACCATAGGTAGCTATATGGCGAGCACGGGCGTGCACACACACACACACACACACACACACACACACACACCTTCAGATTACCCCAGCAAGGCCTCAAGGACTCATAAAATCATGCGTCTTACACTTCCACTTCCTGAAGAGCTGAGTGCAGGTCTGATTTGACCCAGGCTGGCCACAGGCTCCATTCTCTCTTCCAGAGTGAACCGGCTAAGAAGACTCTTCAAGAGTCATGACAGCAAGGTCGGTGTCTTAACCCAGTGTTAAGCTGTGACGCATGCCAGCACTGCACTTCAGAAAAACAAACAAAAAACAAAAAAGAAAACTATAGCGGTCAAGCATGGTGGTGCACACCTTTAGTCCCAGCACTAGCACTCAGGAAGTAGATCTCTGTGAGTTCAAGTCCAGCCTGGTCTACAAAGAGAGTTCCAGGACAGCCAGGGCTACACGGAGAAACCCTGTCTCAAGAAACCAAACTACAACAATATATAATGGCAGTGACTTTTTCTCAGTTAATGTCTTTTTGTTAAGTTTAAAAACACTCTGCTCAGCTCCACACAAGCTCCAGCACAGACAGGCTGAGACTGTGGGGAAATCACAACAGCAGCACAGCCTGGCTTCCGCCTGACCTCTGACCTCCCGCAGATCACATGGGGGAAAGGCGCTTCAGACCAGTCCCAAGCTGGCCCCTGACACATGGGGAGGGTCAGGAAGAACCAAACTGCAGCGTGAGCCACGGCAGCGTGAGCCACAGCAGTGCTCACAACAGAACTTGGCCGCAACACCTGTTCCCAGCAGCCTCTACTGGGGACAGCTCAGGGCTCACTGAGTGGAGAACATCCAACATGCCAAGACTCCACACCAGACAAACGCCTGATGCCGGAAGCTCTTCTCAAATCCTGTACCTGCGCCTGTGTGGGGGTGAATGCAAAGGGTTCCACACACTCAGAAGAGGCAGCACTGGAGGTGTGGCCTCAAGGGAGGAAGTGTGTCACTGGGGTGGGCTCTGAGCTCAAGGCCCAAGCCAGGCCTGGTGTCTCTCCCTGCTGCCCGTGGATCGGGATGTGGACCTCTGCAATCCTCTCCAGCTCAGCGTCCACCCGCGTGCTGCCATGCTTCCCCCCATGACGATAACGGACTAAACCCCCGGCACTGCAGCCAGCACCAACTCACTGGGCTGCCATGATCATGGTGTCTTTTCACGGCAGCAGAAACCCTAAGACATCTTTCAAATAGAGCTACTCATGCCTGTCATCCTGCCATCCCACCATGCCAGAGCGGACCAGCTCAGCTCTAACCCCTCCCCTCCTCCTCACTGTCTTCCCCCTCCTCCTTTCCCCCTCTTCCCCCCCCCTCCCCGTTCTCCTGATGCTAGCCTCTGAAGGGACATTCCCGAACCCCTGCTGGTGAGGTCCTCGCTCAGGCCACCTCACAACAGAAATCAAGCAGCAGCAGGTTAACTCAGGCTAGCCAGCATGTAGCTCAGCAGGGAACACTACCACCATCAGGAACCTTCTTCGTGGTTAGTGCTGACCCGCTAACACCCCTTTAAGAACTTAGTATCTGGGCCAGAGGCCCACAGGTAAAGATGCTTGCTACCAAGGCTTACAACTACCAAGGCTTACAACTACCAAGGCTTACAACCTGAATTTGATGCCCAGGGCAGGCAGGGTAGAAAGAGAGAGGCAACTCCCAGGAACTGTTCTCTGACCTCCACGTGCCACGGCAGGTGCACGTGTGCACACACACAGCAGACAACTCAGGACGTGAACAGATGCCTCACACTCTATGGTCCGATCAGCATGCTCAAAAAGTCACGGGAGACGGAGGCGAACAATTGTCTCCTGCCACATGGGGTGCCCTGCTGGCAGGAGTCGACACTGCATATCCAGCTTTGCCTCTAAGACTGCTGGCTACGACCACGGGCCCTCTCTCATGCATGTGGGCCTCTCTCAGCTTTTGGACCTCTCTCAGCTTTTGGACCCTCTCTCACCTGTGTGGACCTCTCTCATGCTTTTGGACCCTCTCTCACACGGGCAGAGCCATCTGCCTCTTAACGTCAGGCCGCTGGACCGTAGCCTCTCAGCGAACTTCCATGTACAAGAAGGACACACTCATCTCTGTGCTGCACGCTCCACCAGCCAGGGAGCTCAAGGTGCTTTCCACAAGGTCCAGCACTGAACTTGAACGCTCACAAAGTCCTGGTCTAAACTTGGTGTGTTGCCCAGGCGGTGGTCACGGCTATAATTCCAGCACCTAGGGCCGGATGCAGAGGACTGCCTCTGAGTTGAGCCACCTGAGTGATGCTGTGAGTTCAAGGGCAGCTTGAGCAACCTCGTGAGAGTGTCTCAAAACAGAAAAAAAAAACAAAAAAAAAAAAAACCATAAAACTACACAGATACAGGAACACACACAGACAGATACAGACACATGGACACAGACAGACACAGACACAGTAAGTCGCTTTATGCACAGACTGCCACGACCCATTCCTAACACGTCCACACCCCTCGCTGAACACTGCACCACGGGCCCGAACACGCGCTTTCCAGAGAGGCTCGGTGCCCGGCCCAGACAAAGCGGCTCGCAACCAGCTGTGACCCCATCCTGAAGGTCTGACGCACACTTCTGGCCTGCGCAGGCGCTAGGCACTCACGTGGTGCACGGCCACGCTTGTACACTGCACGTGTGCAGACAGACACACAGAGAATAAACCTTTTTTGATTTTGGAGAAACACTACTTGTTCAAAAAGCAGATTTCAGGTGCACTCTCCCAAGACTTCAGCCTGACCCTCACTTCCAGATTGCCAGTCAGTGAGGACACGCCCACATGATCCTCACTTTATCTCCAGCCAGTGAGGACACGCCCACGCCTCTGCATTGTCTAGACTGTGTTTCTCCTGGACACAAGAAAGGAGGTGAGCCTGCACTAGGACTCGAACCTCTGGCCAGCTCACACACGTCCTTAAAGCAGGCCGCCCAGGATCTAAGCCACAAACAGGGAAACAGAAAAGATGAAAAGAAAGAGCAAACCGAGGCTTGAAGGACAAGCAGCTACTCCCCTGCCTCTGAAGGCGCTGCTCAGAAGACGCAGTGCTGCCAGCAGGCCCCAGGCTCAGCGTCCGGCAATCCTCCTGCCTCGCCATCCTCATGGCTTGGACTCCAGGCGTGGACCATCTTGGCTGGTTGCTGATCTGAACTGGAATTTGGGCTTTGGTCTGCTTTTAGAGAAATGAGTCTTTACATGGCTAGTCCAAGAGTCACATCCGGGTGCTCCGCAAAGTTTGGGGAAACCGACGGACTCAAAGCGAAGATCAGTCTTCCGTCTGTTCCAATGTGTGGCTGCCTGAGGACACTCCCAGGCAGGAGCTCAAATCTGACCTGCGGTCCGTGAACAGGGCCAAGCACAGCCAGCCCGTGACCCAGCAAGCCCTGCGCTCGGACCCCCGGGGCACACCAGCAGGCTGCACTGCGCCTTTATGCTGGAAGACAGCGGGTGCCAAGGCTAGCCTGAGCTGTGGAGCGAGAGCTGGTCTCTTAGAGGACACAGACACACACACCATACACAGACACACACATGTACACACACCATACACAGACACACACATGTACACACGTACGCACACCATACACAGACACACACGTACACACATGTTTGCTTTGTATGTGCACGTGCACATGTGTGTGTGCTCATGTGTGTACACTGTGAGTCAGCTGTGTACCAGGCAGTACACAGCACAGGTAAGCCAACAGGGAGACAAACATGATTTGAGCGGGAACAGGAAGAAGCAGAGCCTCATGCTGCGCAGTGCAAGGAAGGAGAGAAGAGGAGGGCCGCCAGTGGCCAGGACGGCGGGGCGCAGGGAAGGGGCACGCTGGCAGCCGCGGCCGTGGGCAACAGTGCCCGGAACCGGGGCAGGCTGGTCTGGCGTGCCCACCAGTGAGCAGCGGGAGAGCCAGGACGAGCCCAGCCAGGGAAGAGGGAGCTGGGAAAGGGCATGCCGAGCGGTAAGGCTCTGGAGGCTGGAACGCCCCTCAGCCCACAGCAGGGGCTGCCAGTGCTGGGCACGGTGGGGAGGCAGCGGGAGACCAGGGCCAGCCTCCGCCCTCCGGCTGCATCACCACACACACACACACACACACACACACACACACACACACACACACGGCTCACGCTGTCAGCACACCCCCATCTTCTGCACAGGGTCAAGATGTGGCTGTTTCCATCAACCCAGGCCACAGGCCAGCACAGGCCTGGGCAGCTAGTCCACCCTAGTGCTGAGTGGGATGGCAAGGCCCCCGAGAGGGTCACGTGGCAGGACTCGCGCAGGGAGGGAGGCAGGGTGATTGGACAGAGCTCCTCAGCAGCCTGCAGGAGGCTGAAGCACACGAGCTTCTGTGAGTTCGAGGCCAGCCTTGTCTCATGTGCACAATGAGCTCTAGGCCAGCAAGGACTACAAAGTGAGACCCTGTCTACAAGCACAAACAGACAAGAAACACAACACCGTAAAAAGGACTCTGATTTGAGGAGAAAAGGGACGTTTGGCTGTGTCTCACCCTGCCATGCTCAAGCACCTGATAAGGGGGTAAGGGAGGAGCAGGCTCGCTGGGAGACAACTGCCGCTGAGCTACAGCTGCCCAAGGCCCCGGGAGGCACAGACTCCATTCCACGGGCAGGGTGCACAGGAGCAGGTCAGGCAGAGCACAGGGGGCAGAAGGAAGACAGCGGGGACACGGGGAAGAGAAGACAACCCAGGAAAGGTCAGAGGTCAGAGACCAGAAGCTGGGGGTGGAGAGGACCAGGCCAACCCAGGAAGTGAGCAAGAAACGGCTTCACAGGTGGGGAGGGAGGGCGGGCCGTGGAGACAACCCCAGCGTGTCAGTGCAGTCGCAGGGCCTCGGCCTTCCCTTCCCCAGCTTGTTCACGTCTGAAGGTGCTGGGAAGGGCAGGTGCTGGAGGCGGCACAGGAAGGACGCTGCCCAGCGCTCACGCCCACCCTACAGGAAGCGCGGTGAGCGGAGAGCTCGCAGCTCAGCCCGTTCCCGAAGGCTCGTGCCAACCCCTGTGAACACACTGCAGACAATCACATCAGCTGCGGGCTCTGGGGGGGCAGAGTGGGAACCCGCTCTAGCCTCACACGCAAAGCCTAGCTGACCTAGCTCTTGCTGAGGGCCACGCCGGGCACCCGCAGACAGGTGCGTGCTAGAGAAAGGGGTGCCAGCCCAGGACACCCTCAACGTCATCCTTACGAAGCTGGTCCTCCATCACACTGGATGCTTCTGCCCAAAACGGTGTGTTTTTAAAACCCTCTGCCTCTCTTTGGAATGAAGGCACTCGTGGCTGGCTAGATGGCCTTTGCTCCCAGCCCTCCCAGTGTGCTTCGCCGCACAAGCTCCGCGAAATCACACCTCGGTTCACACTTACCAATATCCTCTTAACACCGAGTCTAGCTCCGACCACCCACACTTACTAAATCAGAGTCTTGGACAGTGCTCTGGGACCTCTGACAGAACTTTCTCCTTTAATCCACAAAACTGCCCTGTGCAGCCTACTGCATGCGCGCCATAGCCGCCATTCACACACAGAAGGCTGGGCCCCGAAGCGCACACTCGTCCTGCCATAGATGGTTCGGTAAGAAAGCAAGGTGTTAGCACACACCGGAAGACCATAAAGCGCCGTGCGAACAGTGAGCCCAACTGTGCAAGGTGCTGCACAGCAGCGCGCTCACAGGCCAGCACCACGTCTCCTGGCTCAGTAATCTGTCAGGCAGGAACGGGGCCTTGTTTTGATCAGTGCTTTTATTTATTTGTTTTCGGTTAATGCTTTTTGTTTTCAACAGGAAGAAATGTTTGCTTGGCTATGGACTGGTAACTACAGCTTTGAGAACTGCCTGTGAACGACTTTCTCCTTCCACTAAAGTGCTTTTCTTTTTAAAACTTGTTGAAGACTGGTAAGATTTTTAGTGAAGGTGTGACCCTGCTTCCCACTCTTCCCCTCCCCCCCAAACCTTCCACGTCCACCCCAACCTCTTCTCCATTCACGGCCTCCTCGTATTATCACTGCACACATACACAAACACATCAACACACACAGTGAGCGGCTCCATCTAACGTTTCCTGTGTGTGTGCCATTCTGGCCCACGGTTCTGTGTGACCAGTCGGGGCCACATCTCTGGGGAGACTCCAGCACTCAGGAGTTTTATCTGGTTAGTTTTTAAAAGGCGTGACCAGAGACAGGCCTTCAGACAACAGCAGAGGACGAGCCGGGTCTCTGAGTTCACTGACTGCTCACGGCTCAGCACCTATGACACAGAACAGGCTTCACGGTGAGACGGGCGGCGGCCAGGGCGGCTCAGAGTTAAGGGTGAAAAGTTTCAGGCCTGGGCGCGAGCCTCAGCCCTTCCACTTAGGCCCTAGAGGACTTCCCCTTCCCGCTGGCGAAGCTCCCCCCACACCTGAGAATGTCACGTGTGCTGCACACATGCTGTCTCCAGATCTACACTATCAAGAGAGCCAGTCCTTCGTACACTAAGATACTAAAAGCTCACATTGGAAAGAACTCTGCACGCCGTGTTTTGAGGGTTTTTGGTTCTTGTTTTCTGGGTCTCACTGCGTCGCCCTGGTGGCCTGGCACTCACAGATCTGCCAGCGTCTGCCTCACAGCACTGAAATGGAAGGCGTGTGCAACCATGCCCAAGCCGCATGCATTTTCTTAACAACCTTGGGTGTGTGATTTTTTGAGACAGGCTCTCATTCTGTAGCCCAGGCTAGCCTCAAACTCATGGTGCTTCTCCTGCGCCAGTGTCCTGAGTGCTGGGGTATGGATGAGCACGGCGGCCTCCGACTCTTTCCTCTCTCCAGCAGTGTTCCGTACTGTTGTCCATCTTCCTGTCAGTGAATGCACACCCTAACAAGACAAAGAGCCGCCGCCGCCGCAGCGTCCTCGTGGGCTCAGAGTAAACATGTGGGGAACAGTTTCGCAAATTCTTTCCTCCTCATTCAACCAAATTCAGGGTATTACTCATGTCCACGCTGCCCCTAACATCTAAATGCTGGAGATGGGCCTCCACCCTGCTTCCTGTACGTGGGGACATTTCTGTTTGTTAGAACTCCAACAGGGTGGAGAGGGACAAGGAGGGGAGCGCGGGCCAGCCCGTTGTCAGGGTACTGACAAAGGAGGTTTACCTCAGCTGAGGGTGTCAGAGAACACCCTAACTCGGGTCTCAGGTTGCCTCAGCTAACACTGGACCTGGACGGCGAGGGAGGCCTGAGGCGCAGAGAGCAGCCCATCATTCTGTGCCCGCGCCCTCGGCCTGCCTGCCTTCCCTAGTAACACGAAGGAAGAGCCAGGGATGGCCTGACCTGGGTCCCTCCACTTCACGTGGCTGGATCTCCAAGGGGTGTGGAGCAGTGCTTGGCAAGGGCCTGACATCCAAGGAGAGTTTGAAACAACATACAGAGATAAGGTCAGCAAGGACGCAGGGACAGGCAGCCAGATGACTTGTCTGTCAATACCCAAGGCTGAGACCATCTGCAAACCCAGCCACAGTGTCAAACCTTTTGAAGAGAATATACTCTTGGCATATTCTGAGATCTGGACCATCACGACGCTGCCCTTTACGCGGCCGACGGCCCTGAATTAGGCACTCTCAATTCAACCCCGAGCGGAGACTTGGTTCTGGTATTCCTGCCCGACAAGCACTGTAAACTGTGGCCCAAGGCTGCTGGACTATTCTAAACCATGGGAAGCAAATTCTGCATTTGTGAAGAGTCTCAGTCATAACCGAAAACCACAGATCACATACAGCCAGGAATGTCACCAGTACTATTTCTACATTTATAAAGTCGCTTTGAATCAAAGCCTGCCGAGTTTGGGTGAAGAACTCCAGAAACAATCTGGTCCAACCCTGGCTTGGCAGAGCAAGCGCCCCGAGGTCCAGAGAAAGAGCAACAAACCAAGCGAATGTAAGCAGTGGGCAGAACACAGGCTTGCACGCAGGCCTCAGCCCGACTGCAAAGCTGATGAGGGACAGAGGCAGAACTGCAACCCATGCTCTGGACTGCCAAACCTTACAGATCAAAAACTAGACCCTACCCTCATGGAGTCTTTCTCCAGTAGATAATCCTAAGGCTCATGAATTAGTGCAGCATAACTCAAAGGACCTACAAAACTCCTGTCAATCTTTATAAAAGCAAACAAATGGGTTTTTTAATCAAAAATTTTGAATCACACATTATATTCTTAGTATCATAAAAAAAGCATTAGTCATGTAAGACACTATTCCTAGTTTCTAAAAATAAATTCTAGGTACATGGAGGTGAAATGTGTTAGAAGGCCCGAGACTCAAAATCACCAGTAAGGAAGGGGAAAAAAAAGAGAGAGGGGGAGGGAGGAAAGGAAGGAAGAAGTGCACATAAACTAAATTTGGCAGAATCTTGATAATTATTTAGTCCAGATGATAAAACAAAGGTTCAAGACTACCTTGAGTCCTCAGTGAAAACTGAGCCTTTCGTATGCTGTGGACATGTGATCAAGGCAGAGCAGACCAGCACTTTGATCTAAGCATGTGTGGACGCGCCAAGGCATGGCTGCCTCCTGAGAGAATCGGGATGGCCTCTTAGAGCCTCACAGGACAGGGATGGGCCAGGATGCTGTGACAGGTGCACCTGCTGGGGCTTCCTGGCAGACCCAGGAGCAGCGAGGGGAAGAGGGTAGAAGAAGAGGCTTGTGGGTAATTTTTAGTATCCTGAAACCTCTCCTGGACTCCTCCCCAGCACTGCCTCCTCCCTCCAGGCCAGGCACCCTCCCTGCACCTCACTGTCATCTGCATCCTTGTATTTTGTGATTATTTCATCGCAGACTCCATCAGACAAATCACCACAGACAGACAGACAACATAGGAGCTGAGACTCAGCAAGGTGTCTGCCAGCTATATTTAAGAGTGTCCAAGGAGAATGCAGAGCATTAAAAGTGACACTGGACCAAAACAGCAGAAGCACGTATGTCAACAGGCCATCAGCACACAGGACAAGGACTGCGGCACAGGGCGATGAGTGGGCACTGTTCCAGCTGACAGGAGGGGCCCTGGAGCTGGGAGGTTTCATCCTTCAGCTACGCTCTCCTGCAGCTTCAGAAAGCCAAGCTGCAATGGCGCTTCAGCAACACAAGTTAGCAGGAGTTATCACTGAGCAGGCCGCGGGGCTGTGGTGCGGTCTCCAACTGACCAACCTCCAGAAAACTGGAAAGTGAAGTCCCTGTTTATCACAGATCAGACTGAACTTTGGGGAATGCAGGGTGAGTTGGCAGGCTGGCAAACGACTCAGGCGGAGCAGACTGGACACGGAAAGGACACCAACCTCCACCACCATCATCCACGCAACCCTGTCTGCCCAGCGAGGGCATCCATGCCCACTAATGCCAGGCATCTGCCTGAGCTGGTAAACCACGCTCCCGGCAATCCCGCACACACAGCACCACAGAGGCCAGACGTCGCCCTCAAGGCTATCTCGCCATGTTCCACAGCACACCCACAAACAAGTCCCCTCCAAGAAAACACGCAAGGAGCTGCTAAAAGTTTCCAGCTGCCCCGCCGCTCCCTCCAGCACACTGAGCTCTCCAGGCACAAGCCCAGCGTCCGAGCGTGCCCTCCTTTCCAAAGGCAACAGGGCCGTCCCCGGCTGTGGAAAATTTGATGTTAAAACTTCACCTTCCTCACACCCCGAGGCCTGTTCCCCGGCAGCGCCGCCGGCGGGGTTCACCTCGGTTTGGCCTGCTCTGCTGGCCTCAAATCCTCACACTTCAAAGTCAATCGTACCAAGGAAGAAGCGAGCGAGCCCACCCCTTATCGCTCCGGACGCCGGGCAGAGCGAGCCGAGCATCCGCGGGGCCATCCCCACGCCGGGCGCCGGCGGGGCGGGAAGGAGCCCGCCTCGGTGCACGCCGCGGGGCCGGGCACCTGCCAAGCCCCCCGGCGCCCGCCCGCCCGCCCGGAGCTCCCGGAGCGCCGGCCAGGCCCGCCGCCACCTGCGCGCCGCGCTCACCAGCAGCACCGAGCCGCGCACCACCTCCGACACGCTCTGCCGCAGCTCCGCCGCCGTGCCCGGCTTGCTCAGCGCCCGGGTGAACTTCCGAGTCTCCGCCGACGAAGGGAGCGCCTGCTGCGCCATCCTCCGGCCGCCGCCGCGGGCCCCGGAGCGCGCCGTCCGGCCCGCTCGCGCCGCCGCCAGGTGCGCCCCGGGCTCGGGAAGCCGCGGTCCCCGCCGGGTCCTCTGGCGCGGCAGCCCGGGCCACGCCCTCCCGCCGCGTCACGCCCCGAGGTGTCCTCCTCGGGCCCCCGCGCCTGCGGTGCCAGAGTCCGCTCGGGACGGTCTTGCGTGCTGCGCCCGCCGCGGCTCCCCCATGCCACCGACCTCCGCGCGCGGCCGCCTCCTAGGGGCGGGGCGTCCGGCGGGGCGGGGCGGGGCGGGGCCGGCGGAGGCGGAGCCGGCGGAGGCGGAGCATGCAGGCGGCGAGGGCGGGGCCGGCGGGCTGTGGGGGCGGAGCCTGCGGGCTGTGGGGGCGTGGCCAGCAGGAGACTGGGCGCGGGGAGGACGGGGGCGGGGCCGGCGGGCGGGGACGGGCCCGGGACTCTGGCAACACCTCGGCCCCGGAGGGCGCGGACCCTGGATCCCCGAAGAGACCGTGAAGGCCCCAAGGTGCCCTCGAGGGCACGGGCTCGCTGGCACCACGATGCCCTGGACGGGGCGCCCGACAACGTGTCTTTATTATGTGACCCCCGAGGCTGGCCGGGCGGATCTGGGTCCGCCCTACAGCCCCGGGAGTGTGGCCGGCGGCGGGGCTCGCGGGCCGCCGTTTCCTCGGCTGCAACCGGAGGCCCGCGGGCCGCGAGGGCTGGTGTGACTCAGCGGCACCGCGCGCCGGCCCGGGTCACCGCTGCTGGCGGCGTGCCGCCCCGTCCCGGGCCGCCTGCCCGCGAGCCCCCCGCGGGGCGCTCCGCCTACGCGCATGCTCCGTGGCTCCCGGCCGGGCTCCCCGGCGCAGAGCCGGTCTCCGGGAAGGCTCCACGGGCTGGCCGGGCTGGCAGCCCGCGGCGGACGGCGGCTTAGGGGTCCCGGCGGGGTCGTTGCCCAGGACGCCTCCTGATCAAGTGTCCGGAGGCTTCTCGGAGGAGCTTGGAGTTGCGACCCACCTCACCCAACCCGAAACCTGGCCTAAAGCTGGTCTTACAGCGCAAGGGCGAAAGTAACTGGAGAGCAAGACGCCACGGTCCTGGCCTTCCGGCTTGCAGTTAGCCTCAGTAAATAAATGCTCGCTGGATTGGATCTTCCTCCCTGCGGAGTGGAGCCCGTAGGACGTAGCCCTGTCAGGGTGGAAGTATTTTTTCCTTGTTTACGTTTTTTTAGTTTTAGTTACTGTGTGGGTCTGTGTACCTGAGTGCGGAGCTCACGGAGGCCAGAAGCTTCGGGCCTCTTTTGTTTTTAATTATACACCAGATTTTTTTTCTCTGTGGAAACCTGGACTGGCCTAGATGTTTCTCAGCACAGCTGCGTGATGACAGAGCCGAGGCAGGCCAACCACACCCTGCTTTCTGTGGAGAAACCAAGAGCTTTGTCTCACTGCCCACAACTGTGTTTCTGTCTGAGCTGCCCTGGGCACGGAAGCCTGGCTGCGTGAACGGAGGTACTGACCTCCGTGAACAGTCTCTAAGAAGTCCAGCCAAACGCAAACCGGACACATCTGTGTCACGAGGCCCCCTTAAGACTGGAGGGAATCAGTCTGCAAAGATAGTGAATCTAGTTTTCCTTTCTCTGTTTGAACTTTATTCTCTTGAAACAGGGTCTTTGTAGCCTAGGCTGGCCTCAGATCCAGGGCAGTCCTCCTGCATCAGCCTCCCAGGTCCTAGGATTGCTACTGTAAGCTATCACACCTAATTACAAATGCTTTTTAAAATCCCAACCAAGTCCATAGTCGCACACCTTTAGTCCTGGCTCTCAGAAGGTAGCAATGGCAGATCTTGAGTTCAAGGCCAGTCTCATCTACATGGTGAGTTCCAGGACAAGTCTATGTAAGACTTGTCAGAGGCCTCTGTAAGATATGCGCTTTAAGGTACGCCCATGTTCTAATGATATTGGTTTTGTTCTGAAAGTGTCTCTAGTTAAGGCTGGGCCTGGTTCATGAGGCACCTGCCTCAGCTCCCGGTGCCGGGATTCCGAGCACACATTCACCACACACCCGGAAATAGAATTCTCTTTACATGTCAGACATAGCTTGAAAGAGAATATCTATTTTCAGGAAAAAAAAAAAAAACTATTGAAAGTAGGTACCCCTTGCTGGCAGTGGTGGCCTTTAGTCCCAGTACTTGGAAGGCAGAGGCAGGCGGATCTCTGTGAGTTCAAGGCCAGCCTGGACTACAGAGCGAGTTTCAGGACAGCCAGAGCCACACAGAGAAAACCTTTCTCAAAAGAACAAGACAAACAGGTAGGTATTCCTGGGAGCCAGTGAGATGGCTGCGTTAGGAGGACTGCCTGCTCTTCCAGAGGATAGACTTTAATTTCCAGCACCCACAGGGAGTAACTGCTGTAACTCAGCTCCAGTGGAATCCAGCGCCTCCAAGGCACCAGTGCATACGTGCACAGGTTTGCATTGCGGCAAACACACATAAACAAAAACTGAAAAGTAAATCTTGAAAAAATAAACCCACTTTTCAAGAGTAGGAACAAATTATAAACAGCCAAATGATAACCAGAATAAGTAGAAAATCTGAAGCACTACAAAAGTCCTCAGAGAGGCACTTTTCAAAAAGCCTAAGGAAGGTACACA
Source organism: Rhombomys opimus (assembly GCA_010120015.1). NCBI lineage: Eukaryota > Metazoa > Chordata > Mammalia > Rodentia > Muridae > Rhombomys > Rhombomys opimus. Next base: position 2,399,967 of record REGO01000110.1, read on the forward strand.
CATACAAAAGTTTTCTAAAAATAATAAACCAGGCTTGCAGTGTTATAGGACACAAGTTTTATATTCAAAAAGCATTTTATTTTATATGCTAGCAAATAATTCAACAAATCAGGAAAACAATTCAATTTATAGTACCATCAAAAAGAACATAACACTTATGCCCAAAACAAACTCAAGACTTGTACATTAAAAACTAGAAAATGTAACTGAAAGACAGTAGGAAGAGATTTGTCATGACATTGGATTACAAGATATTAAAATGAAACAATATGGAGGCACATGCCTATAGCCCAGCATGCAGGAGGCTGAGGCAGGACGACTATGTATTTGAGATAGCCTGGATGACCAGCATAAGTCAACCCGGAGACTTTGTCGCAAACACTAAATTGTTAAAATGAAAACAGTCCCCAAATTAAGTTATGTACAATCCCTATCAAAATTCCACTTGGATTTTTACTGCTAAGAAGGTACCATAAAAGTCACATAGAAATGCAAGAAACGTAGACTATCAAACAGTCGTAACAATAAAAACTGGACTACATGGTGTTGGCCTGAGGACAAAAATCCAAACCAGTGACAATAATTACTCATTCCAAAATAAAAAAACACAGCATGAACAGAAGCGCCATGACCACTGGACGCCAAAGGATGTTTTTAACAACCGGTGCTGACACAACTTAATATGCACACGCAAAAGAATAAGCCCGTACCTGTGCGCTGAACACTGTGTGCTGTGGCACACCAAAGGCGACTGAAAGCTAGAACTAGAAAGCACTTAGAATGGAGGCATACATTTTGATGAACTTGAACGAGACAATGGCTGCAGGCAGGAAAAGCCAAACTAAATGCAGAAATGGGGTTTCGTCTGAACGGAAAAAGTGTGTGTTTCCAACGACAAGCTGCACAGGCCCGGCCTCCCAGGCTAACTGCTGCCTCTTCGGGGTTTGCCGACCTGCTGGCCAGGGATCCACACGGCTGGGCGTGGTGGCTGACTTCTGGCCATCGGAAGGCGAGGAGGGTCACGGGACCTGAGTGTTCAGCGCCCCTCCCGACCAGACATGCGCAGTTCTGCCCTGGCTGCACATGGTCCCAGGGGGATCGGGGGAGGACTGGCGGACACGGGTGGGAGGCTCCGCGGAGGACGCCGTCTGCACAGCTGTAGGAGAGTTACCCGCGAGGCGTGCCGACCTTCAGTGTGGCTGCCTTCAAACCATCCACGCCTGCTGACCGTCCCGCGCCTTGCCCTGTAAGGAAGCCTTGTACCCTCATCCACTTGCTGGTGGCCTCTGTCACTGGCCTAGAGGAGGAGGTAGGACAGCTACCCAAGGGAAAGAGTTGTAGCAAAAGAGTTGTTTGACATTATCAGGAAAGTCAAAAGGAGAATATTTGTAAACACATATAATGAGCTGGTATCCCAATTTAATAAAGAACCCATAACTCAATGATATGTTAATTAAATTTTTAAAATGAACGACGGACCCATTTGTTCATTTTTCCTATTTCTCCAGGAGTACAAATGCCCCAAAGCACATGAAAAGACATCGCAAAACATCAGCCATTTGGAAAATACAATTAAAAAAACAATAGGATGCCTTTTTACACTCTCTATAGAGGCAGGAAGTGAGGAAAGGAATCGAACCAAAGCATGCAGATAATATGTACCGAAATGAGACTCCTCACGGGTTGTGGGTGGAGAGTACTACAAAATAAAATAGCTTTTTAGAAAAAAGTTTGGAGATTCCTCAAAATTTTAAACATGCAATTAGTATGTGGCTAAATAGTTTGACCCCTAAGCAGGCACACAGGAGAACACACAAAATAAGCACCAGATGTTTATAAAATTAGCATCACTCATTCTAGCCAAAAAGTAGAATCACCCAAATTCCATCATGGATAAATGGATAAGCAAAATGTGGTCTAAGAGGATTCAACTATAAATAAGGAGTATGCTGCTTCGTGTTATAATATACATGAACCTCAAAAACAAGGTTGAGTATAAGCCAGCAGACCAAAGGGCCCCATCACCCGTGATTTTATACACAGCTCTCACCTTAAAGGAATAAAAGATCCTGGAGTCAAATTTCAGTGACCATGGCCTCACATTCAGGTCTCCCCAAATTCCATGTTCCAACATGGAAGTAGGTGGTTTCGGCAAGTTGCATTGTTTTGCAGGAAAAAGTAAGGCATAAATGAAGGCAAGCTTAAAATACACTGGTGAATGTCACAGAGGTGGAACCTGGCAGAACAGATCCCAAAACTGAGGCGGACTAAGTCTCGTGCGACAGGCAGCTTTCCTCAGAGCGTCAGGGAGTTTATACTCTGAGGGCTAAGACAGGCAGCTTTCCTCAGAGCGTCAGGGAGTTTACACTCTGAGGGCTAAGACAGGCAGCTTTCCTCAGAGCGTCAGGGAG
>REGO01000110.1:2413086-2472246 GCA_010120015.1 Rhombomys opimus
TTCTTTTCTGAGACAGGGTTTGCGTAGCCTTGGCTCTCCTGGACTCGCCTTGTAGACCCGACTGGCTCAAGTTCCAGGGATCTGCTATCTCCGCCTCCCGAGTGCTGGGATTAAAGGTGTGCGCCACCAAGCTCAGCACCCCACCACCACATGGCCTCTGGTCTCTGGTTGAACCTGAAGCTCACCAATTGGCTAGACTGGCCAGCCACCTCCATTGCCCCCACCTCTCCAGGGCTAGGATGACAGGTGCGAGCTGAAGCTGCTGTGACTCCAACTGAGGTTCTCCTCAGCACACGGAGCCATCTCCCCTGCCCAGAGTTACCTTCTGAGCTTATAGGGGGAACATTTTCATCCACTAAGAGCCAGGAGGAATGAGTACAGAGGCAAAACATTGCCAGTCATCCCTAGAAAAGAAAACAGCAAGTTTTAGGAAGCGAAGAGAAGAGATGTTTCCCTCTTGAAACTAGAAGCTGTAATGACAGGGTCACCAAATTCCTAAATAATAATCAAGGAAATTCCATCTCCTGTTTTTGAGTGAAGGATTCTAAAGAGAAAGCTTCTGAGGTGCTTTTATTGGTGTCTGGGTAAAGATAGAAAATGCATGGCTATCAGATTAGAGAATGAAAACTCTGAGATTTCAAAATTTGATAAAATCCCAAAGATTGCCGAGGAATTTGAAATTTAAAATGCAATACTCTTTACATCATCGTAGAAATAAGCAGATGTTTAAGTCTTAAAACAAGCGTGAGCTCTGTGCCATGAAGACCGCAAAGCTGAAGAATGACGTCAGGAAGAACTAAACCTGGACAGACGGCCATGTTCATGGATGGGAAGACTCAGTAGACGTCAGTTCTTTCCAACTGATCTTTAGAGCCAACATGATCGAAACTTAAATTCTGACCAATTGTCTGGGGTTAATGATAGGTTGGTTCTGAAGCTGATTTGGGTGAGCAGTAGACAGACCCACCGCAGCCAGAACAGCCCTGAGGGAGAGCAATGAGGGAGCACTGGCTCTGCTGGACCTCAAGGCCTTCTGAAAAACCACAGTACCCAAGGCAACGAAGAACCATGAGGAAAACAGATCAGTGAAGTGGAGTGCTCAGGTACATAAACACAACAGCGGACATTTGACAAAAGGAGGAAGTAGTGGCACAGATCTTGGGGGCCAAAGCAGGAAATATTGCAAGAGAAAGTTCTCCTGACACTACAGAATGAGTGGGAGACCAGCCTGGGCAACTTAGCAAGACTCGCCTTAAAAAATCTTAAAAGCATAAAAGGGATGCAGAGATGCGTAAGTGAGCCATCTATCATCTCTGAGGCACTTGAACCCTTGCTCTCAAACTGGCACTGTTTGGGGAGGTTTACGTGACCTTGACGGAGGAAGTGTGTCACTTTGAGGCTCCAAACGCCACGGTGCCAACTGAGTTCACTCTTTCTGCTTCCTGCTTGGGGCTTCAGATACGAGTTCTCCAGGGAGTGCTGTTGAAGAGCAGGGAAAGGGCTGAGGAAGCTGGAGAGGTCAAGGACACCACAAGAAGATCTACAGAGTCAACTAACCTGGGCCCATGGGGGCTCACAGAGACGGAACCACCAACCAAAGAGCAAGCATGGGCCTGCCCTAGACCCCTGCACATGTGTAGCAGACGTGCAGCTTGTTCTTCATGTGGGTCCCTTAACTGTGGGAGCAGGGCTGTCTCTGACTCTGGGCCCTGCCTTTGGATCCCTGAGCTCCTTGTCTGGCCTCCTTGTGAGAGGATGCGCTTAGTCCTGCTGGGACTTGAGGTGCCAGGGTGGGTTGGTACCCATGGGTTGCCTCTCCTTCTCTGAGGAGAAGGGAAGGGGTGTGAGAGTAGGACTGGGTAGAGGGGAGGGAGGGGGCTGTAATCAGGCTGTAAAGGGCATACATAAATAAATGAAAAGAACAAATAAATAAGGTGGAGAAGGAAAGAAGGTGTGAGCCTCGGCCTGTGGCTCCAGCAGCAGCAGCTTGCTTGCACAGCACTCCCACATGTGGCGGTGATGGACCTCGGGCCTGGTCGCCTTGGCCACTGTTCTTTACCACAGCAATAGAAAAGGAACTGATACAGGCTGCCTCCTCTACACGACGCACTTGTGTCTGACCGGCACTGCTGGATATTGACCCTAAAGATTTAAACTCTGTTCACATAAGCTCCACACAGATAGTTTTATCAACATCTCTGAGGTGGATTGTTACTCTGTGCTAAAAATTAATAGGCTATCAAACATGGAAAAGCATGGAGTGATGTGGACACTATTAAGTAAATTAAGTGACTTTCAAGCTGTGCACACTAGCAACACAACTGGATGACGAGCTGAGAGTGCCCGGCCAGCCTGGGCTACAGAGTCAGTGAGGCCCTTTTGCAAAAAAAAAAAAAAAAAAACAACTTGAAAAAAACTGCTTCAGAAATATAGCAAATGTACAAAGAAACTGAAGTCATGAGGGAGCTAAGTTAAAAGACATAACTAAAAGCAATAACACAGGCACAGCCCAGCCTGGAAGAATGAGAAGAAGAGGTTTTGCTACATAACAGGCTCAGGTCTCACGCCATTCTGGAGAGGCAGTAACAGAGAGGTAGGGATGTGGCTGGGGGAACAAGTTTGTGGGTTCACTTGGCAAGGGGCTGCCTCCTCCAGGAAGTGCAGGGGTGAGGGCTCGGGGTGTGTTCAGACACGTCACGTCCCCTACGGCAGCGCAGACTGCTGCACGGTGGGCACTAGTTTCTCAAGCACTACTTTACTCAGGGTTCCCTACAGCTTTTCCATCGTCAGGAAATCCAGACGTCCAGGTAACCAGAAAACCACAAGCCCGCAAGCCTGCAAGCCAGCAAGCAGTCCTCCTCAGACTCCTTCAAGTGACCGCGCTGTTTTCCTCTGGGTGGTCATATTTATAGCCCTCAAAATCCTCAGACTTCAACTAATCCCAGCTGGCAAAGACCACACTCTGCCTAGACAATTAGCAGGTGTGGACGAACTAAAACCCCTACCGTGGAATTATAACAGAAGCATGTTTACATATCATAACCCAAAATGTCCATAGCACTCTTCAGAGGGGAAGAACGCACAGACAAGGAGTTGGAAAAATCAGTTTTCATTGTCTCTTCATCCCTCTCTTCCCTCCTTTTCTTCCCTTCTTTCTTGTCCTCTCTTCCTTCCTTCCTTCCTTCCTTCCTTCCTTCCTTCCTTCCTTCCTTCCTTCCTTCCTTCCTTCTTTTTTATTTTTTGACTTTCTGTGTAGTCCTGGCTATCCTGGAACTCATTCTGTGGACCAGGCTGGCCTTGAACTCAGAGAGCCTCCTGCCAATGCGCCCTGTGCTGGGATTAAAGGTGTGTGCCACAGCATCCATCTTTTCTATAACATTTTCAAAGGAAGCTAGAAGAAGTTTGGTTGCACTGTAACAGAAACACCCTCGCTCTCCCAGCCCTCTCCATCTCCCCACCCACAGTCTCTGTCTCTGTCTCTCTTCCTCTCTCCTTGAGAAATTGTTGATGCACATTTTCTAGGATTTAATTTAAGCCTATGAAGTTCACACCTGACAGGTTTCCAGCTTGACACGATGTGTGAGACACGCAGACTGGAGAACACAGCCTGCTCCTGTCTCCCTCGCTCCCCTAACCCTGAGACAGAGCTGGCGCTGGGAAAGGCAGGATAGAATGAGAGCCCAGAAGCCAAACCCTAGCAACCAAGCACAGGGAGGTGTTTCTCAGCAAGGCAAAAGCCGAAAGGGAGGGAAACAAGGGCACCGCGATGCTTGATGAGAGGGCGAGGCTGCTGGCACACTTCCTGCGGTCTAATTGCAGCTTTCCCCTCTGACCTCAGAGCCAGAGCAGTGAAGCGGAAGTTAGGGCCAGGAGGGGTGAAGATAAGCAGGAGGGAAGATGTGGCATTCAGTAGATTACGGCCAGTTTCATTACTCATCCGTTTCCTTAGAGGCAGCCGCAAAGACCAGGTGAGAACAGCGAGCGTCCCCCAGAGACCTGTCAGCTCCAATCTCATCAAGGCTCAAGGTGAGCACAAAATTCTCATCTGCTGGACCAGGCTGACACCACAGGCTCCCGAGAGAAGACGTGGAGGAGCACAGCTTCCTGTCATGAGGCGCTAAGTGGGCAGGAGCCAATGACTCCAGGACAAGGAGGAGAAGGTAATCCCAGGTCACTTCCACCAGGCTCCCTGGTGGGAAATCAAGGCAAACAGGAAGATGTATGGAGGAAGACAACATATGTGTGAAATGGCCTCTGTGCCTGCATTTGTCAACCTGCTAGTCTTGAATCAATATCAAAGCAGGTGTGGCCACAGCAGGAATCATGGAAGCATGTAAAGTTCTTTGTGGATATTAAAGGTTGTTTTTGTTGTCGTTGAGGTTTTTTTTTTGTTTTGTTTTGTTTTTTTCTTTTTGGTGCTGGTGGATAGAACCCAGTACCTTGTAAATGCTAGGCTTGGTGGTTTCAATACAAATTGCCCCTTAGGCTCATAGGGAGTGGCTCCATTAGGAGGTGTGGCCTGTTGGAGGAAGTGTGTCCCTGGGGTGGGCCCTGAGGGTTCAGACGCTCCAGCCAGGCCCAGTGTCTTGCTCTTTCTTATGCCTGCTGATCCGGATGTAGAACTCTCAGCCCTTTCTCGCACCATGTCTGCCTGCGTGCCACCTTGCTTCCCGCCGTGAGGATAATGGACTAGCCCTCTGAGCTGTAAGCCAGCCCAGTTAAATCTTTCCTTGTAATATGAAGCATTTTCTCTCGTAAGAATGTTAAAAGCCAGTCCTTCCAGAAAACCCAGGACTATGGCTGCTGTCTTCCCAGCGTTTCCTGCCCTTGGCACTAAGGGCGCCTTGGTCCAGGCAACTGTCTGTGACCCTGGCATCAGGTGTGTTCCCCTTGGTCCCTTCTCCACTCTATTTCCCCCAGGGGGAGTCACTACATCTCTCTCCTCTCTTCTCTCTTCTGTCCTTACTATTGATCTTCTTCCTCTTCTCCCCTTGGACTTCATCTGTCCCCATAACAATTGCCTTAAAGCATCTGACTCCCCAGGTGAAAGTCAAGTGAACTGTCTTCCAGCGTAACAGCACTGGCTGGTGTCCTTGAAGCCACAGAACCAGCTCAATAGCCATCTTACAAACCAGCTTCTCCGTCCTTGGATTCACCTCCTACTTTCAAGCACACATTTGCTGCACTCTCATTCAGTGTCTCCGTGTGGACCTGTCTCTGGCACCTTAAGGTGAAAGTGTCCACAAATGTTGTCTCCAGATTGTGTTCTGTCCTCGGTTTGTGGAGCCCGGGCGTTACAAAGCTCTGGGTTTTTTTTTTTTCCCCCTTCCCACATGGTTGCTTGCTTCTCAATTTGGGTCATTCTCTCTGTGGTGAGCATGATTCCACCTCTGGGTTCCCTGGCCACCTTTCAGGTTCTCCTATCCACTGGTCAGGTTCCCTTCACATAACCTGTGACTTCCGTGGTCACAAAGGATGTAAAGCCCTCAGCAATTGCTCCAGAACCATGCCTGTATGCATCCCACCATGGTGCTGGTGGACGTCCTTCTGAAACTATAAGACAGCCTCTAATTAAACACTTTCTCTTGTAAGAATTGCTCGGGTCATAGCGTCTCTTCACAGCAGTAGTGACTGCGACGGCCAGCAAGAAGGCTAGAACCTTGTTCCGACAGAGGCAGGTCTGTATAAGGAGATGAAGTTCTCAGCCACCACGCAAGCCTGGAAGTAGCTCTTTGCCAGTGAAGCCGCAGGTGGCTCTGCCATGTTGGCCAGCATCTGTACTGCAGCAGGCTGGTTGCAGGCCAGGACCAGTTAAGCTGTGCCTATATTCAGACCCACAGTGGTGCCATATAGACCTAGGATACTCCGAAGTTGGCTTTGTGATGCTGTGTTACTCAGCAATACAAAACTCAGCCGGGCATAGCACCAACACTGTAATCCTAACAGTTAGAGGCAGGAGGATTAGAAGATCAAGGCCGCCTCAGCTCTGATAAAGTTCAAGGCTAGCCTGGGTTCCTTAAGACCCTATCAAAATAAGGAAGAACAGAAGGAAGAAGGAAGGAAAAGGAGGGAGGAAGGGAGGGAGGAAGGGAAGGAAGGAGGACAGGAGGGAAATAAGGAAGAGTGGGAGGGAAGGAGGGAGGGGGAATGAGAAAAGAAGTAATATAGGCCTCTCTTTCTGGGCTCTTTAAATTTATAAAATGGAAAAAGTAAATGAGTGAATTAAAATGGCCTGGGCTTGGTGCTGTTTCAGAAACTGTGGAGAATGCCAGAGAAAGGAAATATTTCAGTGGTCTAGGAATGAGTGTAGAGGCTGCTGACGAGGGAAGCCCCTCCCAGCTGGCCACCCTGCTTATCCCATTGCCTGGAAGGGATGTCAAGTTTGGAAGGGAGGCCTTGAAGATTGCTGCACAGCTCACCAGTGTCAGCATGCCTGCCTGAGCCAGATCCATAATGAAGGCACAGAGCCATCTGGATGAGACACACAGCCTGGAAGTAAGCCCTAGGTAGACACAGAAGAAAGGCATGCCTTGAGGTCAGAGGATGCATCCAAAACTGTGACCTCATGAGCATCGAAAGCAAAGAGGCAGAGCGAGCTGCTTTGTCAGGGAGCCGACCACAAGCAGAACTCCCGGGTGCCACAGTAGGAGACCTGTGTCCACCCCCTGCTCAGTCACTTTCAGCCAGATCTAGCTGCTGAGCACTTTCTGGGTGCCGGGGGAGTATCTAGTCACTCTAGGGTGACAGATGAAAGTCAGGCTGACCCGCTGTTTGGAGCCCGGGGGAGCTCAGAACTCAGATTTCCAGCAGTGCGCCATCACGCGGCAGAGGAGTGGGCAGCGAATCAGAAGGCCAGTCCAGCTGCCTAGCTGGCTCTCAGGGGCCCTTCCTGTCAAGCCTTTCAGTGTGGGGTGACTGCCGGCCTCCACACCCATCCCTGTCCCCATCCGCTGTGCGGGCTCTGGAGAGCCAGCCTCTGGCCCTCGCTCTGGTATGTCAAGAGCTCCACCTGCTCAGACAGCTCCCAGCCACATGACTGCATGAAAAGTGTGAAGACAGCACAGAGCAGGGGGAGGCCGTGGACACGCCTACACATGAGGAGGGTCAGCAGCTGTTGCTCTCCTCAGTCACTACAGAAAATAAAAATTTACTCCAAGTATTCTACCCAATCATTTATAATCAAAATCCAGTGACGCAGGTGCAGTACACACATGACCATGGCAGGAGGGCACCGGGCACAGCCTGGGCTGCAGAGTAAGACCCTGTCCCGAAATAAATACCTAAAAGATTACACTTAAAGAAAGAAAGCTCTCCTTTTGTGCACAGAACAATTCTAAATTCCATTTGAAAGAGATTTCCCCCCCACGCCCATCACTTACCAGCGCAAGCGGGTCCTTGGCTGTCGGTGGTCACTCCTTGCTGGTCATCTCGGGGCTGTTCTGGTCTCATTTTGTGTCTCAGGAAACTATCTCTGACATAAGCACTTGAGCAAAGCAGCAGCAGATGGCTGGCCAGAGTGGTTTCCTTGAAAAGCTGTTGTCGGCTTGGTCTGTGGTCAAACTCTGACCTCAAAGTGGAAGTGATCGCACTTTCAAAGACTTCCCTGCAGAAGTGGGCTGACCTCCCCGCCTTCTGTTCCTCACCAGCATGGCCCATGCCTCAGAAAGCACACTCAACGCCGCACAGCTTGCTCTCTCTCCTCCAGGAGCCTGTTTTGCTGGAAACTAGCACGTTGACACAGAGCTTGATACAGAAGGCAGAGGTTTCTGGAGCAAAGGCTCATCAGTACGAGCACTGGCTGCTTTTTCAGAGGACCCAGGTTCAAGCCCCAGCACCCACGTGGCAGCCCACAACCATCTGGAACTCCAGCTCCAGGGCGTCTGGCACTTTCTTCTGACCTCCACAGGCACCGGGCCACAAACGCTGTACACAGACATCCATGCAGCCAAAACGCTCACGTACATAAAATACATCTAAAGAAAGCGGACATTAGAGGAGCCTACGCATTCCTGGCATCTTACGATGAGTCATCTGTGACAATTACAGTAAAGGTGGTTAAACGCCCTGAAACCCCACGTGGATGAGTGGTAGATGTCAGGGGTGTGAGCGCGCCGCAGCGCACCCGTGGAGGACAAACCCAGCTCGTGGCTGTTCTTCCCCCATCGTGTGGCTTCTGGGCGTGGCTGCGCTCGGCAGGACGCGCTCCCGCATGCTCCTCCGCCCTGAGCCGTCTCACTGGCTCTTTGTGAGCGTCTCTCTGTGAGCGTCTCACAGATCTTTTCGGTACACTGCACTCCCTATGTACATATCCTGTGTACGCTCCGCGCATGTTACTTTTGTAGTTTAACTGTATGGCTGTCCTGTTTAGTCGATATAATGCATATCTGCATCTTCCCGTTCACTTATGTGTAGAATGCCACGTCAGAACACACTCTGCTCTCCCAAGAGGATGAGCCAAGCGTCCTGCCACCAGCCGTGAGTCAGGTCCCATCACCATCAGAGCACAGTCAAGGATCCCTGGACTTTTACATCTTGCGCGCTAACTGAGCTCAGACTTGCAATCCTGGTGCTTGGAAAGTCGAAACACCTCGGAAAGGGGGAGGTTGGAAGCTGGCGTTACCAGGAACTAAAGCAGCAAGCCTGGCTGCTGTGTTAAACGCATGGATGTGGTAGGTATGAACAAGGCCCTGGTGGGTAACGCCCACTGACACGCAAGGTCTTGGGGGGATCTGACCTGCTCCCACATTCTTGACTTCATGACTTTCGTTCAAGCCCCGTTCAGTCATGGTCGCTGAAGGAGGAGCTGAGACAAGGCCCGGGGCAGGCCTGGGCGGTCAAGGACACGTTGCATGGATTGCGCCAGGGTGACTTGGAGCTATGTGAGACCTGCCTGTGTGGCCACACCTCACTCTGCCTGTGACCCCTCCAGAAACATCACATTCCAGGCAATAGATGGAATGTGGGGCTGACTCGGTAATTTGTTAGTTTTCCTCTAATTCACAGGCATTTCCCTGGCAAGCCACGTCAGTTCAGCACCTGGCCTGGTAAACTGTAAAAACAACAGAGATGAACCAGCTTGTGCACGTCCACAGGCCCATGGCCTCTGAGCGCAGCTGGCAGACACAGGGATAATTTTTAATGGATCAAAATACAAAATTCCACATGGGTGGTTAACAGTTCTGTGTAACATAATGGGTGCTGGCACACCACGGAAAGGAAATGTTACTGAACGAGAAGAAAACCCAACCTTATGGAACGGACACCTCTGAGGAGCTAAGGCCTCATGAAAGTGTTTGTTTGGATCCCTGCCTTTTCCGTGCACCCCTTTGACAGTGCAAAACTTCAGCCATGCCTGGAGCTCACTGAAAACTCCCAAAGTGGTTCAGTGGTGAAGACGATTATCAGCTGCTTGCTGTCATTTGGTAGGGTCTCTGGTTGTTCTCATGAGGTCTATTTTATTCCCTGATAAACTGCAAAATCTGAAGTAAGATTAAGTACAGACAGTCCTCTGCCTACGTGGAGTCCCCATCTGGGAATCAGCCAACTACAACCCCAAGCAGTGCCAAAGATCTTTATTTTTTATGGGCCTGTGCGTGCACCGTGAGTATGCAGGATCCTTCAGGGGCTAGAAGATGGCATCGATCTCCAGAACTGCAGCCATGGCCGGCTGTGAGTTGCTTGTCTGCTGGGAACCAGCCTTGGGCCCTCGGCAGGAGCGGCGAGGGCTCTGCAGTCCTGACTGCCAGACTCTGTCCACCACAGCAGCGTTGACTAGGGAAGCCACACGGGCTTCTGCTGCTGTTCTCCAGCACTGGCTGTGGAGGAATGGGTGAGTGGGGTCTGGGGATGGGGATTCAGTGTTCACAGAAGAGGAGAGTCAGCAAGTCTCCGTGTTCCCTGCGACCTGCCTCTGCAGCCTGGGGAAAATGAGAAAAGCAAGGGGTGTGACGACATTTTCTGGGAAAATGAGTAGAAATGAGGTAACATCAGCAAAGAAATGTTTTACAAATCATCCATAAGAAAAATTTAGTGATGCTCTTTAAAATTTTTAGAATGAGATAAAGTATAGGAAGCGGGAAGCGACTTTTCACCCTGCCTGTCTCACTTGATACATTTCTTGAACTCAGTGTGCCCTCTGGTGAGAGAGCTGCTTTTTCTTCTGCTTCCTATGGCTTTGGAAAGGGGTCTTGCTCTACCCACCTGCTCTATGCTGCTTTATTTCTCCTCTTGACTGATACTTGCTTGTTCTCTTAGTTGGGCCCAGGATGTCTGAGGTCTGCCGTTGCTTGTTTTTGGGTTTTGATGGTAATTTGCTTTCTGAGACGGGGATCGCACTATATATCCCTGGCTGGCTGGGAACTCAGAGATCCACCTGCCTCTGCCTTCCGAGTGCTGGGACTAAAAGTGTGGGCCACCATGCCTGACCTGCTTTGGAGTTTTAAGATTTAGGTAAAAATCTCTGTGTATCAGTGTTTGCATATTGTGTGTGCACCAGTGTGCGTCTGGTGCCTGCAAGAGCCAGAAGGTATCAGCTCCTGCTGGAGCGACCTGAGGAGAGCACTGGCTTCCACCCACCCAGAAGCTCAGGCAGCATCGGGCCAGTAGAGCTATCTCCCCACCTCGCCACCTGCCTCTCTGATGTACCCTCCAATGGATTTCAAACTTGCCTTAATTTGTGATATTCTTTGTTCTCTACAACAATAAACACTTCATGAAACTGCTTCCACACTGGAACATAGAATTTGGGGTAACATAAACATAAATCTGTGTTCCTGGGCCATGGGCACTCAGAATGCTCCAGAATAAACTATCTCTTACTCCCTTTAAGATGAGATTTGTGTTTGTTTTTGTACCAACTAAGATAACCCCTGACCTTGGAACAGAAAAATAGTAGAATTCAGAGTAGAAACAAGAGAACAATCTGACGAATCTAGAAATCCATCAAGAGAGGGCAGAACCAAAGCCTCGGAGGTGCCAACGTGTAGCCCAGGCGTGGGGACTATAATGGCCCAGGGCTATGGAGGAAGAGTTGAGGGAGCCTCAATCCCGGCACCTCAAGCATGAGGACGACACGAGTTGGTTAACTTCCTCCTCCCAAACTCTGGCCATACAGGGGCTCTCCACCATTAAGGGGCAGGCTTCGATCCTTGACTTAAGAGGTAGACCCCTCCAGGCCCTGAATATGCAGATGAGGCGCCAGACAACACCCCTGGCCAGTGGTGCACACCTGGCCTCAGAGACCCTCCCTCCCTAGGGGCACAGAAACTACCCCCCACACACACACACAACAGCAAACTCAATCTGTTCTCTGAAGCTGTTCCTGGGTGTGTCCATCGCAAACGCACTCACCACACTCTCGGCTGACAGAGATCCTGCATTGCACGAACCCTAGCTGGGCTAAGCTTCCCTCCCCCAGTCCAATTCGGTGTGCTACCCTGGGGGAGGGGAGGGCAGCAGGCACAGGGAACTCAGGAAACACCCGAAGTTTTACTTCACACATCCAATCCCAAGTCCTAAGTCTCTTCCTAAAAAACAAACCCATCTATTCTCTGCCTTCCTAACGTGCAAACCTGCTACCACCAACTAACTACAGGTAGTGAACACTCCCAGGGGTCGGTCTCAGAAACCTGAGACAAAGGCTAACCTGCTGCCTCGTAGCATAGCAGTGTGGCTCCCCGAGCGCTCCCAGCATCCCTCAGTACCTGTGGCTCCCCCAGCGCTCCCAGCATCCCTCAGTACCTATGGCTCCCCCAGCGCTCCCAGCATCCCTCAGTACCTGCGGCTCCTCCCAGCTTTCCCAGCATCCCTCAGTACCTGTGGCTCCTCCCAGCTCTCCCAGCATCCCTCAGTACCTGTGGCTCCCCCAGCGCTCCCAGCATACCTCAGTACCTGTGGTTCTCCCCAGCTCTCCCAGCATCCCTCAGTACCTGTGGTTCTCCCCAGCTCTCCCAGCATCCCTCAGTACCTGTGGTTCTCCCCAGCTCTCCCAGCATCCCTCAGTACCTGTGGCTCTCCCCAGCATCCCTCAGTACCTGCGGCTCCTCCCAGCTCTCCCAGCATCCCTCAGTTCCTGTGGCTCCTCCCAGCACTTCTCGCCCAGTCCTCTACCCTGCACTTCTCCCTTCCAGGGGCCGGGCTTCTGATTCTCTTCCCCGGCCACCTGATTGCTGTTTCACCCAGCAGTTTGGCTGCATCGATCTCTTGGCCCCTTGGTCGAGCACCACTTGTGCAGCTTCTCTCTTGCTCTTCCTCCCTCTCTCCTCTCATGATCTGGTCTGCAGGCCATATTCTGCCCCACTCTTCCCTCTGCCTGATTTCTCCCTTAAATCTACAATAAAAATCTTCTACATATGTTAGTCATGTCCTCCTCCCTTTAGTCACCCAGGACCCTGAACCTTACATATGTTAGAGGAGAGTTTTGTTATGCAGAGAGCAGACAGTTTAGTCATGTGCTCACTTGGGTTTAGTCACTTGCTCTTGGGTTTGATCAGAGCCACCAAATGTTTTCAGCTCTAGTAACTCTGGGCTTTCCCAACAATGCTCTGGTGCCAGGAGGTTAGGAGAGTGTACTGCGAGCTCCCAGGAAGCCTGGGTTTGTGGAGAGGTGTATGAGGCTGTGGAGAGCTGCTTGTTTGTCAAGCTGCTTTGTTATTGACTATTCAGTGAAAAACACCCTGGCCTTCACCTTAAGACAGGGATGAGAGGATGTTTCCACAAGTTCCTTAAAACTTGTTTGTGTGAACTTGGACCATGTCTGCTATAGGGAAGTAGTTTAAGAAAATAAGTTTGGCAGTTCCATGAACTTTCTTATATTGATGTGACTTGTTTTTGTTTTGCCTATAAAAAGGAATTGTGGAATAAACTCACAGCTGCAGTGTTTACTGCCAGTCCTCCTGAGCTGATCTCGTGTTAGTGTGACTTGCTTTAATTATTTCAGTCCTCACCCCCGCCCCCAACTGTTCAACTCTGCTGCAGGCTCTGACAGTTCATGCCTTGACCAATAGGGCAGGAGAAGGGCAATGTTTGGCACCGTTTGACCTGATGTTTCTTCTCTTTGTCTTCTGCTTGGGCACCCCAAGTCCTCCAATGATGCTGGGACCTCTGTGTAGTTGCCTTTGTGTTGCTGTGACCAAACTTGCCAACAGAAACCTGCTGGAGCCCACCGGCAGAACAGAACAGTTCTTGAGTCGGGAGTGAGGATTGAAAGAAAATTTAATAGAACACACAACACATGGGATCTTCCCGAGAGGGCTCTGGCAGAAACTAGTCACCTCACTTTATCCCAACAATCCCTTTTTAAGTCAGAGCAAAAACACCTCAGCGCAATGAATGAATTCACAGGGAAGTCGAAACTTCTCTACCTCACCACCTGTCTGTGTGATCCTCACAAACAAAAGGTGTGCACTTGACAAGACATCCCTCCTGCTGTCTCAAACAAAAGGAGATAGACTTGGCAGCTTATCACTGACTTCAGTGAAGGCCAGTGTGAAAGCATGTCTTTCCTCTGAGATCTAAATTACAAAGCAGCCTGGCAGACCAGCGGCTCCCCACAAAAACCATTGAGAGAAGACAGGATTATTTTATCTCAGAGGACTCTGTCCATCATAGTGAGAACAACATGGTAAGGTTCCTGGAACAGGACAAGTTGTGAATGACCCTTATATCATGGCTACCCAGAAAGCAGAGAGAGAAAATGTGAGTCCAGACTGGGGACTGTGCTATAACCTTAAACAACTACCTTCTGTCACTTAGGACCCAGCTCTAAAGGCTCTTTCAAAACAATGCCACAACCCACAGAATATGCACTCAGGCTATGGCCTGTGGGAGCCGTTGTTTCCATTCTCTGCCTAGAGGATGGGAGGACCGTGGAAGGTAGACGCCTGCATCCTTGAATGGCATGTAGAGCCGAGCCCTGGACTCTCGTCATAGTTTGAATGTGGAACATCCCTCAAAATCATGTGTTGTGCTTGGTCAATTAGGGCCACTCTTACGGGAAGTTAATGTGATTTTAGGAGTTGGGGCTTAGTTAAAGGAAGCAGGTTGATGAGGCAGATCCATGTTGGGGGGCTGTTTTAGTTACTTTTAAATGCTGTGACAGTACCACAACCAAGGCAAGTTACTAAAGAAAGCATTTAGGCTGGGTGGTCCTGGCACACACCTTTATTCCAGCACTCAGACGGCAGAGAGAGGTAGATCTCTGAGTTTGGGGCCAGCCTAGTCTGTGGAATGAGTTCCAGGACAGCCAGGGCTACACAAAGAAACCCTGTCTGGAAAACCAAAACCAAAACCAAAACAAAACAAAACAACACCCCCCCCAAAAAAAAAGAAAAAGAAAAAGAAAGGGGGGAAGCACGTAATTCAGGGTTCACGTTCTGGAGAGTGGAAGAGAGAGTCCATGACCCCATCATGGCAGGGAGCATGGAAACAGGCAGCAGGTGGGCAGGCACTGGAGCAGCCGCTGAGACCTCACATCTGATCCACAAGTAGGAGGCAGAGAGAGAGCTACCTGGGAATGAGTGTGTTTGAACCCTCAATCCTTCTCCAGTGACACACCTCCTCCAACAAGGCCACACCTCCTAATCCTTCCCAAACAGTTTCCCCAACTGGGAACCAAGCATCCAACTAGAAGTGAGCCTGTGGGGGCCACTCTTATTCATCCACCTCAGGGCTATTTTTCCCTGACACCTTCCTGATCTGTTCTCTGCTGTCTAATTCAGAGGATGTAAAGAAGCTTCCTGCCAAATATTCCTGACACCATGATATTCTGCCCTGGTACGTGGTATTCAGCAACTGCCTGCTAAGCTCTCTGAAGCCATGAGTCTAAATACATCTTTTTTTATTGGCAACATCAATGAAAAGCTGTGGTGGTTTGAATGAAAATGGCCCTGTAGTCTAGTATATTTGAATGCGTGGTCATCAGGGAGAAGAACTGTTTGAAAGGAAAAATTTTCAATGATTGGGAGGTGCGGCCTTGTTGGAGGAAGTGTCACTAAGGGTGGGCTTTGAGATCTCAGAAGAACATGCCAGACCCAGCATCTGTCTCTGTCTCTCTCTGTGTCTCTGACTCTATGTGTGTGTCTCTGTCTCTATCTTTGTCTCTGTCTGTTTCTGTCTCTCTCTGTCTCTATCTCTGTCTTTGTCTCTCTGTGTCTATCTTTTGCTGTCTCTTTCTGTCTGTCTCTCTCTTTCTGTCTTTGTCTCTCTCTCTCTGTGTGTCTCTGTTTCTGTCTCTCTCTTTCCATCTCCAAGTAAGTGCTTTCTTTCATACAGTTGCCTTGGTCATGGTGTCTCTTCACAGCAATGGAACAGTGACTAAGACAAAAGCTAAGCGACAGTAACCACCAACGCACACTGCACTGACTCTGGCTTTGGTTTAGACCACAGGATCTGAGTATTGCATGGCAGGTAGTGTACCCCTGACAAATCCATGCCGCACTGCTAAGACCTTACAGTATCGCTAATGTCTGAGCCCGGAGTCCCTAGCACGCTAGACACAATTGTCTCTCCTGTCGTTCTCCGACGCGGGCGCTACTCTTCACCATGGCACAGGTCCCCAGGCCAGTCTTTACTTCACTGTTGACCCATAGGGCACGGCTGTGAGAATACCGTTCAGCTGCGTCTGGTATGGTGTTACCCTTCAGAGGTCTCTGCTTTAATACTGTGTGCAGTTCAGCTCTTCAGGCGACAGTCACCTGCGAATGAGATCAAAGGGTTCGCAGCGGGAAAGTTAGGTCCTCCCAGGGAGTCGCTAGTCACAAAGGGAGGCAAATTCAGGCCTCTGCAGCTGCTGACTGGGCCTGAGCCTCACCACAGCTGGGTCTTTCCCCTCATTTCGTCCATGTGTGCTCTGGGAGTGAGAGCACACAGAAGAGCTGAGGCACCAGGACTTGCCACAGCATTGGCAGCCTCCCCCTCGTCTCTCAGGTTCTGGTCTTGCGTCCTCAGGAAGAGCTGTGCAGGCTGCATTCTGTTTGCCTAGGGACTGAGTCAGAACGCAAAGCAGCCATCCCAACACGGCGGCGACTGCACTCTCTCCGGCCTTCAGCTCAAGCACCCTCAGCAGACCTAATGGTGAGTGCAGTTTTCAGGCAGCTCACACCTACCGGAGGAGCTTCCGTCAGCCTTGCTGCATAGATTTGAGTGGTTCAACAGTAGAGTCAGGCCACACTGGGCTAGGCCCTGTCTTCTCAGTGTCTCCTGGAGCACCCAAGAGTGAAGACCATGGCTGCCGACAAGCCTGTGTGTCCGTGAGGGCTGTGAGTTTTCCAGCTCACTGCTGGCAGCTGTGAGGAATGTTGTGCAGATGGTTGCTCCAAGCAGAAATGTCCATGATGCCATCAAGATCAATGTGTCCCCAAGGGCATGCATGAATTTTTATGGAAAAACAAGTGCAAATTGCCTGGGATTTCCTGAGACTCTAGCATTCACATGCCTTCGTTCACACATTAATCTGAAATGCCTGTCATTCTTCTTATATAAAATATTGATTGACAGATAAATGATAGATCATAAAATTCTCTTAGAGATGTTATAATTCAGTCTCTCCAGATGGCAGTCACATGTGTAATAAAGCATAGACCAGGAACAATTTCAGGGACCCGAGTCACAATTTTCAGGAGGCCCCTGAAGGCCCCTACATCACAGATGTAGGCAAGTTCGTGCCTCTGCAGAGTAAATTGACGCTAAGAAGTATCTAACTATACAAAGGCCCCACGAGCACTGAAGTGTTGCACTAAACGGTTATCATTACAAATGTCTGTTGAACTTACATGTGTGCAGGGCTCTGCTCTTGGACACTGAGACTCCTCGTCGGCGCTCAGAGTCCATAAAGCATCTATCATGTATTTCCCAGGTAATGTCGTTCTTTCAAAGATGAGCTATTGGTTATTTATTTATTTGTGTGTATGTGCGCTTGTGCATGTGTGTCAGGTCCCCTGGAACTGGAGTTCTGAGCAGCTCTGAGCCTCCATGTGGGTGCCAGGAACTGAACTCCTGTATGAGCAGCCAGTGCTCTCTACCCTGAGCCATCTGTCCAGCCACCTAGATCTAAGAGAAGGTCAGGAGGTAACAGTTGAAACGTTGATGTGAAATGAAGCAGAGTTACTCACGGACAGGGACTGACTCTGTTTATGTAAGGAGGTAGGAGGCGACCTCGTCCTGAAGGTGCCTTTGATTGGAGGCTGAGATGGGAAAGACTGAGCTGTGAGAGGATAGAAGCAAGAGGGTAAAGCAATGAGAGTGGAAGGCACAGCACGGAGGGGTTAAATGTAGCCATTGACTCGAGGATACACCAGAGGAATACCGTGAGCAGCTGATATGCAGAAGAGGGGGCTCTGCTAATTTCACCAGACAAGAATAAGACCACCACCACAATTTTTGAGCCAAATTTGAAGCAAGCTTTATTATATATTGGCCAGGATGACGGACACTGGCCAGGTCCACACGCCAGATTCTGAGAGAATGGCCACGAATTATTTTATTTCAGTGCTTATCAAGAAAACCCGTGAAGCTATGTACTTCCTGCCTTTGTCTGGTTGGGGACAAGCATATATCCCGACACACTTATGTACCTCCTGTCTATGTGTGATGAAGTACATCCGGTGCAGGCAGAGCAACCAACCTCAATTATGGAAGTGAAAACACATGGCTTGTCATCTTACACGATGACATTCCAGGAAGTTGTCCCTGGACAAGCGGGGCTTACAAGTTAGAGGCATTTCGTCTGATTTACTGCGGTAGAGGTGCCAGTGTAAGACCTAGGGTCTCACAGCTCAGGAGTTTAAGATTGCGCCCTTCCCAGAAACTCCCCCAGACCAAGACTCGTTGCAAAAGCAAGAGGTTTATTAACCATTGCACAATGGGGTCACCCCTGTCAGTCAGCAAAGAGTGGCACCAGGAGACAAAGGCCTTTAGGTTTTTAAAAGAAAAATTGCGGGAAACTTGAAGTTGCAGTTTTGGCAATTTAGGATTGGATGAGGAAGCTATAAAGTAAGATAATTGGTTAGTCTTAGATGCTCAAGCTTGGCCAGTCCTGCCAAGTGTGGATGCAGCTGCAATTGAAGGTGGGGGTGGTTAGCTCATCCTTGAAGATTAGGGGCTGCGGACTTTTGGCTGGAGGTCAAAAGCTACTCAGAAAAAGTCTGGGTTTGTTGCTAAGAAACGCTATCTCAAAGACAAGGCTCTGGTCCTTCTTTTTGCTGAGTGAAGGTCATTGCTTGCTTGCCTTTTTTTATATCTGTCCTCACAGATAGGGTCACATTCCTCCATTCTCTGGAAAGGTACTAAGAGGCTTTAGCTTAACCTGGACCTAAAACTCAAAACTATAGGCTTTAGAAGACATACAGGTTACAAAGTTAGTCTAACCCTTTCACCAGGGATACCTGATTTACATGCTCAGAACATCATTTCCATGCAGTAGCAGGGCCCCATCACGAGAGGGAGAAGGAGAACACAGTACCTAATTATCCTATGGGTGGGGGGAATCTCCAGGTACAGTCAGAGGCCACTGGCTGAAAGCCAAGACACACAGGGTGGGTTTCTCCAGGAATCCCCAATGCTTGCTGAGCAGGATTCTTATCAGGAAAGGGTCGGGCCTGTAATCTTCCTGGAGGACAGGATCTGGAGTTCCCCAAGTCAGGGAGAGAGACCCTCCTTTGAGTAACAGAGTTTATCATCATAGACCGAGCTCAGAGGCTATCTGGAAATGCCGGACCAATAGAGGCCCACACACATCAAAAGTTCCTGGTCAGCTGGAGCCACACAGTGAGACCCTGTCTCAAAAAATAAAAACAAAAATAAACAGCAGCAACAGACCCACAGAAAAACACAAAGGATTGGCAGGGGCTAGCAAGATGGCTCAGCAGGTAGAGTCATGCACCACCGAGCCTGACAGAGCTGGAATCCCAGAACCCACTCAGTGGGAGAAGAACAATAACTCCTACAGGTGGCCTTTGACCTCCACACAAATGCACTGTGACACACCCCCTCCGATGCACTTAGACACACAAAGTAAAATTTAAAATGGTTTTATAAACGGTTCTATGAGCACAGCTGGGAGAGATTTCCACAGGATGCAGAACATATAAAAATGCCTCCACGCCGTCGAGACAAAGGTGCCTAAGTATGAGAAGAACCAAAGAGGGTGGCATGGCAAGCATTCCCCAGAGGAAATGCAAATGAGCATTAACATAGGAAATAATATTCAATCTCATTAGTAATTTGGAAAAATGCAAATTTAATCTTCAAATGAGAACATTTTGCACCCACCAGATTGGAATAAATTTTAAAAATCTGATGATACCAAGTACTGACAAAGAATAGAAAATGTAAGAAATACCATTCACTGACTGTGGCTGTAGGCTGAGATTTGCCACCAAAACTACTTTACTCAAGGTTCCTAACCTCTTCTCCCTCCCTTCCACCCACTGACCAGAGGTGGGCGAGAAAGCAGGTTATTAGGTAAAGAGGGTTGTGGACCTTTTTAGAAGTATTTCTTGGGGATGAGTCCACTCTTCGTTGTCTGGACACCAGCAGTCCAGTCCAAAGGCCAACACCACGCAGAAACATGAATCAGCACGATTCAGAAGATCGGGACAAGGCAGAGAAAGCTGCAAGACTCAGTTGGATTGCCCTGAGAAGTTCTCTCTAACTTTTCTCTCTGCCGAGTCCAGCGTCGAAGCACTAAGATAAGCACAGAGATATTGATCCAAAAGGCAACGTCCCATTGTCCGCGGGCTTCTACCTATCTCCTCTCCTCAGAGTCCACCCACGGATGTTCTCAGGGGCGAAGTCAAGCCCCTCACAGGAGAGAGCTCACAGCAAAACATCACGTGACTCTCACAAGCCAGCCTCCAGCAGAACATCCCACGCCCTCTCACACAACAGCTTCTAGTAAAACACCACATGACTCAACTGAGTCTTCAGAGAAACCGGAGACTCCCACTATAAACCGGGAACTATCAAGTTGGTGGTCTGGGGCGAGAGAGATGGCTCAGCAGGTAGGAGCTTTTACTTCCTGTCTTAGCCAGTGTTCTCTTGCTGTGAAGAGATGCCACGACCATGACAGCTCTTATAAGAGAGCGTTTAACTGGAGCTGGCTTACAGCTGCAGAGGGTTAGTCCATTTTCATCATGGCGGGAGCATGGAGGCGTGCAGGCAGACGTGGTGCTGGGGAAGGAGCTGAGAGTTCTACATCCGGAATCCCAGGCAGCGGGAAGAGAGAGCCACTGGGCCTGGCTTGGGCCCCTGAAACCTCAAAGCCAGGGACACGCTTCCTCCAACAAGGCCACAACCACTCTCACAAGGCCACACCTTCTACTCCTTTCAAATAGTGGCACTGTCTGGTGACCAACCATTCAAATCCACAAGCCTTTGGTGGCCGTTCTAATTCATAGTGCCACACTGTTCTTGCGGTGGAGCCAAATTGGGTTACTTCATTAGACAGGTAACCCCTGCTTATACCCTCAGCTTCAGGGCATCTGATACCCTTTTCTGGCCTACATCGGCAACTGTACACACACACACACACACACACACACACACACACACACACACAGTTCATGGTAAACTGTTTAAATTGGTATAGTTATTGGGGAATAATTTTGACATTATCTAATAAAATAAGGATGTGCATTGCCTGAACTGAGCAATGTTCTTCCAGAGAAATAGTGGCCCATAGGCACAGGTAACCCAAGAAAGATGACAATAAAAGCCCTGTGTGGGATGGCAAAAGGAAAGAATATAAGTGGCATCCAGAGAACAGATATCCAACAAGAGAGTCCAAGGCAGCCGGGCACTGACGCTGTATTCTCAACTCTCCAGAGACGGAGACAGGAGGATTGATCTCATGGTCAGACTAACCTGTAAGTTCCAGATCAGTTTTGGGCTAAACAGCAAGAGCTTGCCTCAAACAAAACAAACCAGAGGAGATTTGCTTTTGTCCCAAGTAGTTAAAACAGCTGACTTTCCAGGTGACTCCCATTCCTTCACATGTGCAGTTTCTTAGAATAAGGTCATTTGGCTCTGTATTTTTGCACTGTTCAACTGTGTAATTTCTCAAACCAGCGTACCTCAAACCCAAACACAAAAGGGATTAAGACATGCTGGTCTAGCCAAACAGGCACAAAGAATAAAATTAGTATTCAAGAGGTGAACATGCAGCTGGGCGTGATAGCGCATGTCTTTAATCCCAGCACTCGGGAGACAGAGACAAGCAGATCTCTGTGAGTTCAAGGCCAGCCTGGTCTAAATAGTGAGTTCCAGGGCTACACAGAGAAACCTTGAAAAAAAGAAGAAAAGGAATGAATCTGCTGCATCTATGTTGTAGTTGTTTCTTTTCTATTGCTGTGATAAAGCACAGCGACCAGGGAAACATAAAGAAAGCCTTTGCGTGGGCTCCCAGCCTCACAGGGTAGAGCCCACGGCAGCAAAAACGCCTGAGAGCTCACATTTACAACCACAAGCAAGATGCGAGAACCCGCTGGGAATGGTCCTCCTCCAGCAAGCACACTCCTCATCTTCCCCAGACAGTTCCACCACCTGGGGACCAAGTTGGGGCTACTGGGGGCTCGTCTCCCTCAAACCAACACAGGCAGAAAAAAGAACTCTTCCTGAAACACTTGAAAGGAGATACTCGTAGACTAAATCTTGTTTTCATGTGTAATACCCGATACCGAACGGAATCTGGAAGTAGGCGCCTCTTCTGCTCGATCAAGAGCCACTGCATTAGCTACTCTGTGCACACCACTGTCCTAGCTGGCACTCAAGGAGGCGTTCTCTAGAAGACGACGTGCCCGCGCCGCCTCCCTCAAGACCGTGCAGTGGGCAGGTGAGGGACCAGCCATAGGAAGAGGTTCACCTCAAGGCGGTGTGCATTTTCTTTCCAGAATCCTAGCCCCTGATGCTCCTCCACGGGAGGGCTTCCACGAGGTTCGGCTGAGTCCGAGCTTTTTGATCCATTTGTCTCGGTTCTTGAATTCTTTTATTAATGAAACGAAGAGGCACAGAGACAACCCTGATTCTCCAGGCACCATTTGATGCCTCTGCTGGGACTCCCGAAGACTTACACCAACATTTCTTTCTGCCTTTTAACTCTTCAATCAACAGAGAGAACGAACCTGTTCCCACATTCTAGGTGGAAACCAATCCCTGGGAAGTTTTATTCTAAATATCTCAGTTTCTTTATTCCAACATGGAGGTTCCGAGTGTGGATATCTTCGAGCTCTCTTCCTCCCCCACCCTCTTATTTTCACATCATGGGTCAATAACACGAATGCCCTGCGCCTGTGAGGAGAGGAGTCCGTGAGGAGTCCACCACAGCTGTTTCCAGGGAGGGGACGGTGATTCTCGACCTCAGAGTGTATCTGCCATATCTCTTTGAAGTGCCCTCTATTACTTTTTTGAAGTAGAGAGATAATAGGAGCAGGGCTGAGGGTGTCAATCATACCCACAGCCCAGGAGAAGGTATGGACGCAGGACTCCAAGCAGGGCACCCAGCCTGGCCACCCTTGCTGAGCTGTAGACAACCTCCGAGAGAATTCAGGTTAATTGCTGCTAAAATTATACTGAGGGTTTTTTTTTTTTCCCCGCTCTTTGTTGTCGTAAGGAAAAACGTAGGAAATTCTGCAAGTAATTGCTTAATGAAGAAGGCAAAATCAAGAGGCCCTAGAAAAGCGATTTTTTTTTTTCCTTTGCTGGCAAGCTCTGCCCTCTTTGGAGTCAGTATTTAAAAAGGCAAGAGGATACCTGAGCATCTCTCTTCACTTGCAACACTGTTGCTCTCGGTTTGGGACAGGAATGTCTGCTGCTGAAGGGTGGACTGTCTGGCCTGGAGCGGGCTGACCTGTGTCTCAGTGTAGTTTGTATGTTGATGCCCTAAATCTTGGTCCTTAAGAATACGGCTGTTTTAAAGACAGTGCTGTTAAAGGGGGCCCTTAGGGTTAAAGGAAGTGCTCAGAGGACCCCTGGTCCAGAGAGGCGCACAGAGGCGGAACCATGTGACAACGCAATGAGAAGCTGGCCACGCCCAAGCCAGAGAGAGGGGTCAAGAGACCCGCCCCTCAATCTCGGGTTGCCTCAGGGGAATAACAAACTTTCACTGCTCAGACACCTGGGCTGAGCCGCTGGTTTCAGCCTCCCTGGCAAACTAATCCAGGCGCCATCCCACCGCAGGGGTCTCCTCTCCCACCCTTAACGAGTACCCTGTCAGGACAGTCTCTGTACTAACCACCCTTAAACTAGAGGGCGATACCTCCCCCGCCCCCAGAAAGCCTGTTAGTAAGTATTTTAGGCTTTATATAAATAAACAAAGCTCCAACAGCTGGAGCTGACCTCAGCCTCCCGGTGGAGCTGGTGGAGCTGAGGAGCTGGGGCCGTATTTTCAAGCTTTGAATGCCAACAGGTAAAAAGAAAGACTGTTATGCAGGCTCTGGTGTCATAGGTTAAATAGCTATTGCTAACATCAAAACGGGAAAGAGTCCAAGTGTCAGTCAACAGTTACATAGGTAAGAAAATTGGGACCTAAGCCTTGAGAAAGAAACACACTGATACATGTTACAACATGGATGAACAGTTAAAAACATGTGAACTGGCCAGGCAGTGGTGGCACACACCTTTAATCCCTACACTCGGGAGGCAGAGGCAGATCTTTGTAAGTATGAGGCCAGCCTGATCTACAGAGAGAGTTCCAGGACAGCCAGGGCTACACAGAGAGACCCTGTCCCAAGAAATCGAAACCTAAACCAAAACAACAGCAAACCAAAACTGTTAAGGGAAAGAAGCTACACAGAAAAACAAAACAAGTATGTTCGCCCTTGTCTATGAGGTTTGTAGAATGTGTCAAATCTTAGACTGTAGATCAAGGAGAGCCCAGCATGGGTGGAGGGGAGGGGGGAATGTAGGTTAAATGGTAAGCGTTTCAGCATGGGATAAAACGTTTAGAATATTGGGGCAACGCCCAGTACGGACTGAATCCGGCGTTGTAGAAGGCACAAAGAGTGGCTGACAGTAAGCTGGATGCATAGTTTAACTTTAAAAAGTTAAAGAAATAAAGGCAGCCCAGGAAGGGAGCCGCGGCTGTTGCTCAGCTGCTAGTCTTCACCTGTGGGCTCGAAGCCCTGGGCTCAGCTCCCACAATCTAGGTGTGGTGGTGCGTGCCCATGACCCCAGCTTTCCAGCGGTGGAGGCCTGGACCAGCGCTCAGGGCTACTGTCTTACTTTGTTGTCTGTGGCTGAGGTAAAACACTATGGACCAAACACAGACCAGGGAGACGGTGTTCGCCTAAGGGAGACTAGGTGTGCAGCTCCAGGCAGGCACTTTCCTCAGAGGCCGTGGAGAAGCGTTGCTCCCTGGCTTGCTCTCCAGGGCTTGCTCAGTGACCGACCCTTCTCATACAGCCCAGGCCCACCTGCCCAGGGCTGGCACCGATCAGCAATCAGGGAAATGCCCACATGCCTTTGCCAATCTGACGGAGGTGATGCCTCAACTGAGGGTCCCTCTCCCCAGTGTGCCAAACTGACAAAATTTCCTCACAGCTACACAGGGAGCTCAAGGCAAAAGTGGGATACAAGCGAACCTGTCTCAAAAAGAAAAGCTGAAAAATACAATGTCAAAGCAGCGGCCAGATAGACAGTGGGGAGCGGGGGGGAAAGATGTGTGCCAGAAGTGTCCGTGTTAGGTGGGATAGGTAGGCCCTCCCACCTTGCCCACTCAAAAGCAGACAGCACACCGTGACCAGGAGCCTGCTCTCAGGGTGGGACCGGATGTGCAGGGGTCCCTTGTCCCCGCTCTGCTTTGCCTCTCTGTCACTGTGACAAACACCATGACTAGAGGCCCCGTGGGGAGGAGAGGGCTGGTTTGGCCAGGTCACCAGGAGGAGTCAGGGCAGGAGCAGCAGCAGGACAGAGGTGGGAAGAATGGAGGTCGCTGCCTGGCCCCAGGCACACATCATGGGAGCCTGGGAGTCTCAGAGCCACAGCTGCGTGTAGCACAGCCGTGTGTACCAGGATGAGGATTAGACAGTGAGTAGGATTACTTCAGAGAGTGTGAGAGAGGGGGCGGGGTGGGGTGGGGGGTGGGGAGGCTGGCTGCTGGGGAGACAGTGTGAGCCCCGGGACCCCACTAGGGGGCAATCGTGCCCTGTGGCTGAGGGCATAGGTTCTGCTCAGCTTGTTCCAACTTCGGTTTCTCCACTTTACCCCAAAACCTTCCTTTCTGGGCTCCTGTAGGTGGAAATTACACTAGCACGGCTAATACGGATTTACTGTAGACGAGGAGAGCTGTGAGTCGGTTATTCGGGTAGCCAAAAGCGTTACTGTTTGGGTGACTAACAGGATTGGCCACCCTTGCGTGCCCTGGAGTGTTGCTGTGCGGGGGAGGAGTTCACTGAGCAAAGCCTGGCCAGTGTTGCTCACCAGGGCACCGAGCTATGAGTCACTGGGGAAGTGAGGAGACACTGAAGGAGCAGGCAGGGCGCCCGCCTGTTTCTCTAGCTTTCATCTTTAGTCCATATTAGATATGTACATGCGGTAAAATGTGCACAGCATAAAATTTGCCAGCCTTCCACTTCAGGTGTAGAGCTGAGTGGCGTCAGTTAGTGTCATCACTGACAGCCGAGGCTGGCACCAGGGCCGAGCTGTAACTGGCAGTGCGCCCCCTAGTTACCTGCCTCTGTCAGCCATGTCTCTAATCCAGACGTTCCACAACCTTCAAATCCACGCAGCCTCCCGCCAGCTCGGGGCCAGGTGCACAGCACAGGAGCCTGTGAGGAACATTTCACACTCAAACCCTAAGAAACACCGTCACACAACGCCCCCTGGCCATTGCTCCCACCGCTTTAAGGATGGTTTTAGCGCGTCTGTATTGCTGAAAATCCCAGCATACCAGTTCTCTGTGTGCCTCCAAAAGTAGTAAAAGGTGAAATTAATCAGCTGGAAGAGAACATCTTTCATTGAGTAAGTGGTGACTTATTGTACAATAAAAAGTGTGTGTGGTGTGTGTGTGTGTGTGTGTGTGTGTGTGTCACTCCAGCCTGCTTCCCTCAGTCCGTGCCTGCAGACATCTGAGTGCACCCTGACCCACTTAGACCTTGGCCAGTAGTGATAACACAGTCATAAACAGGCTACAGGGTGGACCAAAGGAAGGAGAGTGCATTTCTGTTTCCTCCTGGTTTGGGACAGCCGGAGGCTTGACTCCCGACTCCCTGACGGCCAGGATGCCGGGGCTGCGTTGGCTTATTCTTCAGGATCCCTCTGTTCCGGGTCCCAGTCTCTCGCTGTTGGAACAGCCGTAGGAACAGGCTGTCCCTGAGCATTCCTGGAGAAACGGGCTTGCTGCTTGCTCAGCTCCCTTGCTCAAAGAATGATCCTGAAATGGTGATAACAGCAGGAAGCTCTTGGAGAACCTTATGAACGTCTGTTTTAAATGTTTGCTAATTTATCTAGTACTAAGGAAAGTCCTGAGGCAAGCATTATCTTTACCACCATCCCCTGGAGACGAGCAAGGCTCCCTCGGTGCGGGAGCTAACGGAAGCTGCCGCCTGCGGAGGGGATTCGCTTTCCTTTGGGGCTGGCCATTGACAGGACCTGTGGGTGCCCGGGTGGGTGACCCCACACACGTGGGCACGCAGGCAGCACGACTCAGAGATTGTTAACAACCAGGAGAAAAATGACCTGAGGTTGGGAGGGTCATGGGGTAGGG
Organism: Rhombomys opimus; assembly: GCA_010120015.1. Classification (NCBI taxonomy): domain Eukaryota; kingdom Metazoa; phylum Chordata; class Mammalia; order Rodentia; family Muridae; genus Rhombomys; species Rhombomys opimus. The sequence continues at coordinate 2,439,782 of REGO01000110.1, forward strand.
ACGCAAGGAGAAGCCGGAGGGAAGCAGGGCTAGATGGAGATGACCAAAATATAGAAATGTGCGACGTTTACAGAGAGTAATTAATAATGGGGCTGAGGAGACAGCTTGGCAGTTAAGAACATTTGCTCCTCTAGCAGAGGATCCAAGGGTGGAGGGGTTCAGGAACCCTTAGAGGACTGGCTAGGGCGAGCAGGGCGTGGCCGGAAGCCAGGCCCTCACATCCGTGCTCACCAAGAGGCTGCGGCCACAGCTAACGTTCACCCTGACAATATGTCAAGGTACATGACACAACCATCTGTCTATACCTTGGTGTGTAACACGCATCTTTTGAGATAATTAAAATGTATGATGACAACATCTAACTCCCTTCTTTTCAATATCACTGTCATCGAGGCACTGGCTTTCTCAGAATTGGTGTGATGGAGTCTTAGCTAGAATCCCTGTTTTGTTGTTTTGTTTTAAAACAGGCGGTTTTGTAGTCTAGGCTGGCCTTGAACTTCTGGCCCTCTTGCCTCTACCTGCTGAGTGGTGTAGGCACCACTACACCCAGTTTATGAGTGTTCCGGATGAGCCCAAAGGCAAAGGCAGCACTCTCCCAGCCGAGCTTCATGCTCCTCCTGAGCTGGAAATGATATAAACTAATAGAAAAGGAAGCTCTAAAGTGTATTTGCTTGGAATCATTTTTCAAGGGCCTTACTACACAGTCCAAGCTTGCCTTGAACTCTTGTTTTTGTTGGAGACAGAAGATCTCTCTGCATGTCTCCATGGCGTGCCTAGAACTTGCTAGGTAGATGAAGCGTCCATCGTCTTGTCCCTCTCCCTGAGCTGTTGGAATTACTGCTAAGCACCACTGTTGCTGGCCTGACCTGCTTTGTTCTGCCCGAGCCCTGGGCATTACAAACAAGTGCGATCATGCCTGCCTTGAAATAACTTTTAAAAACACTATCTTTTATCTTAAAAAGTCAGGTGGATTGTTTTCCATGCCAAGTCAACCTTTGGGTTTCTTAGCACATCGAGGTGGAGTTTACCAGTTGCCACGATGAATGTATCCCGATCAATGGCTTTTATACCTCTGGGTAACTCACACAGCATTTACAGTCTCTGGTGTCAGAATAATAAGGAAAACTGGAGAGGATTCAAAATGGAAGTGAGCATATGATCAAAAGGTTGAACGTTCAGAAATACTTAGTCTGGAGAAAAGAAGGCTGAAAGGTGTTTGGAAAGTGAGGACTGAAAAGGGTACTGAGCAAATTTTGGGTCGCTGTAGGCTGGGGGTTGGCTTTGCTGGGACCCCCTTGTGGCGTACCAGCAAAGGAGGAAGATCAAGGAGACCAGTGCAGGGCAGAAGGACCAACAGTGGAGTGTCAACCCGAGGAATGGCCACAGACAGAGGCCAGGAGGACACCCGGAGAGCCAACGAGGGTCAGTCACGTGCCACACTCCTGCACACTCTGGCCTGGGACCCCCACAGGGTCTCCCTGAGGGCCACTCTTCACCTGGCAGGTGCCCAGAGAAAAATCTAACAACAAAACAAAACAAAACAACACACGAACATCTGCGGGCTCACGAAAGCCGTGTTGGTATCCGTGTTTCTCCTCAGCTATTGGCTGGGTTTGCAGTGTTCAACCACTCCCTTGGAAGTCCTGCAACCCCAGCAGGGGTAAGAAGCATTGGACAAATCCAGGTTTTAATCAGTTCCAGCTTTACACACATGTGACATGATTGTTATATAAAGGAGACCCTCCCAGTGGTCGCACCAGTCCTCCCCTGGAGCACCATTCATCCTCAGCACTCCAGCACATCCACAGGGATTGAAGGGTCCAGGATCCACCCGAGAGGAAAGTCTGCGCAAGGACTGTAGAGAGCTGAGGCCAAGCTCTGTCCGACTGTCGACACAACCTGGGGAGGGCTGTGACTGGCTAGTGTCACAGTCAGAGCACCCAGTGGCATGCTCGTGGGCCCATCACAGAGTGCCAGAGGACAGTCAAGAGTGCCCTCCATTTGGAGAGCCAAGTTCATAGGCACCAACTCTCAGCAAGGAGCTCAATAAGACTGGCATTCTAAGGCAGGGTATGGATAACCAAAAGGAAATGAGACTATGTGTTAGAGTTTTCCAGAGAAACAGGACGGTGTGCGTGCGTGCGTGCGTGCGTGCGTGCGTGTGTGTGTGTGTGTGTGTGTGTGTGATATTGGGGCAGAAGAGAGAGACAGAAACACACACACATGGAGAGAGAGAAAGAGAGAGAGAATTTAAGGAATTGGTTTCAGGGTCTGACAAATTCAAAATCCCATGAGCCTGAGAGGTTGAGGTTGAGGCAGGAGAATTGCTGTGAGTTTGAGGGCAGTCTAAGCTGCAGAGCAAGCACAAGGCCAGCTGGGGCTGCATAGCAAGGGCTGCACACCCTGTCTCAAACAACGAATGATAATGATATTGATAATCATTATCATTTAAGGTCAAACCCAAACCCAAACAACATAAGCAAGCTGGGGGCTGGTGATGGTTCAGGGGTTAGCACTTGCTGCTTTTACAGAGGCCCCAGCTCAGTTACCAGCATCCTTCTATGGCGGCTCGCAACTGTTGTGCGCCAGCTCCGAGGGAACGGACATCCTCTTCTGACCTCTCCAGGCACCTGGTGCACTCATGGTACACATACATATATTCAGGCAACACATTTCCACACACAAACAAATTAATTTTTAAAACATTAAGAAAAAAATTAAGCTGGGTCTGGTGGCACATGCCTGTAATCTTAGCACTTGGGAGGGAAGTAAACACAGGAGGTCAAGAGTTCAAAGCCCTCATTAGCTATTCACTGATTTTGATTGTAGCCTGGGCTACATGAAACCCCAGTGTGGAAACAACCCAGCCAGATGTATCTGACACACAGCTGCTTGCTGAGCCTGAGTGTGTAGACAGGAAGCTCACCATCACAGTTACAGTCAGAGGAATCACAGGGTCAGTTGTTGACTTGATGCACCTGGGAGGAAGGACCATCAGTTGGAGAACTGCGTCCGTACGACTGGTCTGTGCTGAGTAGGGGCATGTTTCAAGTTACTAATTGATGTAGGAGGGCCCAGCCCACTGAGGGCAGTGCCATTCCTGGGCAGGTGGGTCTGGGATGCATAAGACAGACAGATGAGCAAGCCATGGGGAGCAAGATGTAAGCAGCACCCCTCCATGCTTTCAGCTTCTGCGCTGAAATTGCTGCTCAGGCTTCCTTCAATGACTGACTGTTAACATTCGAGCCAAATACTCCCTTCCTCTGAAAGATAACATTGGTATAGAATCTTTGAATAGCGATACAGAGTAAAGGTTGTATTTGATTACACTGGTACAAGTGTGGGATGTGGGACTGATTCAGATGGTCCTTGGCAGCAGACTATTTGCCTCATGTGGGCTCTGAGAAGAGCTCTTTGCCAGCTGCAGATAGTTTAAATCAGAGGACTCCGGAGAGAGAATAAATGCCAGAGCACAGAGAGTATTGGAGAGCTCCAAGAAAAAGAAAGGCTGCTGCTGCCTCTCCCTGTGGCTCCTGGTTGCTGTTGTTGCAGTGAGACAAGAAGTTGAAGATCTCCTGAAAGGAGGATTGGACTGCCTCCAAGGAAGCCGACAACCCCGACCAGTGGGAATCAGCTAAGAGAACTGCACCTCCCTTCCCACTAACCCTTTCTTTGCCCTACCTGGTATTGTGGTGTCGGAATAAGTGTTTTTTAAAAAGTACATCTATAGTATTCTGGTTACAACATTGCCGGAGCCGGCGGCAGATTCAAACAGCTCCTGAGTGGGGAATGAGGATTGAAAAATAAATAAATAAATAAATAAATAAATAAATAAATAAATAGCACGAGACACAGGGGATCAGCTCGAGAGGGCTGTCAGTAAAAAACTGCCACAGCCTGGTTTATTCCACAATTCCTTTCTTTAGTCAGAGCAAAGAACCTTGATACAATGAAAGGGTTCATCCAGAAGTCAAACTTGTTTACCTTGACCACCTCTCTGTGTGATCCTCACACAAACAAAAGGAAAGAACTTGGCAAACAGCCTCTTATCTCTGTCTCCAGGTGAAGGCCAGGGTGAGAAGATGTTTTTCACTGAGAGCCCAATAACAAAGCAGCCTGACAGACAAGCAGCTCTCCACAGCTCTCCCTTTTTCATATTTTTTAAATTGACCATAACTTAAGAGCTATGGAGCAGAAGACTGTGCCTGTCTTAGGTTGTCTCTCTTGAAAGATACTCCTAGCCATCATCGATACATGAATTCCATCATTCATGCCCTGTCTTAGGTTGACTATACCTCAGAGAGATCGTACTCTTTGACTACAAACCTCCGCTAAGGTAGACGTGGAGTTTAATCTTATGCAGATTGGCTTTAAAAGGCCCTGATGAATGTTTTAATTACCACTGGTAGGAGACCTGCTCCTAATAAGAGTAATAAGCCAAGTCCTGTAACGCTTCATAAAAGTGACGTAAAAATGAACCCCTATCAGAATACCAAGCCTGAGAAACACTCACAGGAACCATAATAAAAGAAGGCCATCAAACAACCAGAACCTGCTGTCCATTTGAAAGCTTAGAAATACAGTTTGTTAGTTTACATTGATGGCAAGAAACATTAAAGTTTGAATCTTGTATAAAAATGTTAAGCATTTCCAAACAACAAAGCATAAAGAGAATTTACAGAGACAGTTACAGGGCCTCCCGAGAGTTTCTGTGGCAAGCTTGCAAATAAAGGTCTGCTGAGAACCAGAGTCAGACCAAAGTCCCACAGTCAGTCCTCTTTCCCATCCTTCCCGATTTTGTTGAGAATTGTCCTGATTACCACACCAATCAAGGCCAGTCACACTGTATCTAAGAGGTTTCTCTGCACAACATCTTAGAGTGAAAAACAGGTGGGTTAGGAGCATAAGCCCAGTACAGCTCTCCATTCACCGTCAGCACAGAATTCACCATGGTCATCAGCAGGAACATCCTCCTTCAGGGGAACATCTCCTGCAAATTTCACCAACCTTTCTGGGATCCACCTGGCTCCTTCTGCATCCTAAAGAAAAACACAAACATGCCTTCTTCCCCATATTAATACAGGGTAGGGACCTGCCATATTCCAGTAATCAGATCTTTTCATTTCACTTGGGCATAATTAACTTTGGTATTAGGGTGCCACAATCAATCAGCCACAGAACGGCCTTGTAGATCCACATTCAAAAAAAAAAATTAAATAAAGAGAGCATGATTAAGATTTGGGGATATGACTTCCCCTTTCTATTTTTTGCAATTGGTTCTTAAGAAATCCAAGGGCATGCTCCATAATGCTTTGGCCTTGAGGATTACATGGAATACCTGCTTTATAACTTACATTCATTTGTGTACAAAAAAAGGAAAAGCTTGACTAATATATGCAATACCATTATCAGTATTTAGAATGGAATACTAATTGTAGCAAAACATTGTAAGCAATCTTATAACATGTTTGGTGTCTTCTCCTGCTAAGGGAGTTGCCACGATAAATCCTGAAAAAGCACCAATTGTTACATGAACATATTTTAGTTTTTCAAATTCTGGGATATGAGTTATGTCCATTTGATGTACGGAATGGCTCCAACTCCAGGTTTTAAGTTTAAGTTGACTTTATGTTACAGATTTTAAATATCCCAATGACTAATAATCTATAACCAAGACATATAGAACATGGTAAACTTATACATTCAAGACAGACAGACAAAACACCTTGCTATTTTTTTAATCCAATTTTTATGACCACAGAAGCTCTGTAAGCAGAATTATTACCTTTCTTACCAGAGAAACTGAGAAGCTGCCTTTTGCTGTAGTTGTTCTAGCTTGAATGATTTTAGCTGTTGCTTGACACTACTCAGCAAATTCTGACTTCCACAATAAATGATCTCCTCCTGTCAAACATGTCTTGCTAATTGTTTCCAGTCCCCTGGGCAGAGGGCCTCAGTAGACAAGGACTCTAACAGAGCTTGAGTAAAAGGTACTGTAGGGCAGGGGTGACCCCATTGCGCAATGGTTAAATGAAACCTCTTGCTTTTGCAACGAGTCGTGGTCTGGGGGAGTTTCTGGGAAGGGCGCGATCTTGAACTCCTGAGCTGTGAGACCCCAGGTCTTACACCAGGAGGAGGGTCCAAGCCTGCAATCAATGAGGGAGTTGGAGTGGAGGACTGAGCCTCATTTTTTCCTAGTAGTTAATTCTCCAATATTTCTGTTTATTTCCTCCAAGCCCCATTCCAACTTTTTAATTTATTTTTGCCAAGGCTCAAGTTTTTTAACACTTATAGCCTGAATCAGAGGATATCTCTCGGAATCTTCCAGCTCTGCAACCTCATCAGGATCTAAGTAATCCTCAAAGAATTCTAATAATAAATGATTATCATCAGGAGAAACATTAACGCTTCTGGAGGAGCCAATGGTTTAATCTCATTTTGTCTCGAAGCCTCCCACCTTTCTTTCCTTTCTCTCTAACTCTGAAAGTTTCACTTTCTCAGTCCCCATGCCATATACACAGACTATCTCTAATTAAATTCTATACAAAAAACATGAGGCTACTGCCTTGTCCCCTTTTTACTCTCAAATTTTACTCCCAGATCGCCCTTTTCTCTGTAGTTTATGGTCCAAGCTCGTGGTGTCCTTCATTGCATCCCCATCCCCATATCTTAGGTCCCTGTTCAGTCCCTGTTCAAGCACCAAACTGCTAGGCCTGCCAGGAGAGTCAAACAGTTTCTGAGTGGGGAGTGAGGATTGGAAAGAACACTTAAAAAAATAACCCACTACACACAAGATCAGTTCAAGAGGGCAGCCAGCAGACACTGTCACGCCTGGCTTATTCCACAATTCCTTTTTATAGTCAGAGCAAAGCACCCCCATACAATGAAGGGGTTCATGCAGAAGTCAAACTTGTTTACCTCGACCACCTCTCTGTGTGATCCTCACACAAACAAAAGGAAGGAGCTTGGCAAAACATCCTTTTATCCCTGTCTCCAGGTGAAGGCCAGAGTGAGAACATGTTTTTCACTGAAAACTGAACAACAAAGCAGCCTGACAAACAAGCAGCTCTCCACACAACACACTGTGTATTAACTCTTGTTGAGGTATTGTACCCAGGTGACTCTTAGGGATGCAATCTAAGTTCCAGTCCTTTTAAAAGATGCCATTCCACTGTTTAGGATAAGTAAGTAATGCAAGGCAACATTTAGTCAATAAAATTCATGTCATGTCAGACACTAGTCTAGTTTATCACAGAAAGATGCTACTTATGTTGAGAAGATAGTAAACAGCCAGAAACAGCACTGTTTGCCTGTTCAGTTGTGCTATAAATAGATAATTATTATGCACTCTGTAAGTGTTTACAGAGATAGGTGGTCTTCAGAAACCTCCGAGACCTACAGAATATGGCATTTATAGAGGTTTTTATTATTTTAAGTATTCTTTGACAATGAGACATGTCAGCTCTTTGCAGTCTCCCCTTCCAACTTTGAGGAAGATGATGAGCATTGAAGAATCTCCTTATGCATTTTGCTTCTGAGAAATGGGACCATCTCTCACTAGAAAGAAAAACAACTGGACCTTGAATAAGGGCCAGCTAAGAAAGAAGAACAAGTCAGGCAATTAAGGGCTACTAAATCTTGAGCAGGGGCCAGACCAGATGACCCTCAAAAGAATGCAGGAGCTTGTTTTAAGATAAGGGGCCCGGGACTGGGAGAACTGTCCTTGGAGCCATAAGCTGCCAGCCGCTAAACCTGGAGATGGGAGGACTGTCCTTGAAGCTGTAAGCTGCCAGCTGCATAACTGCTATCTTTTTTGCTGACTAGACAATGTAAAGGCCTGATTTTTTAGGTATAAAAACTCTGTGCTTTATGTGCTCGGGGTCGTCTCCTGCTTTGAAGGGACGACCCCCATCGCGATCGGAATAAACTGCCTCTTGCTTTTGCATCGAACCGCAGTCTGTGAGTCTCTTTGGGGAGGGAGCCGTACGGAGACCCTGCGCCGGGAGTGCAGGTTTTGCACTTCAATGTGGCAGGCTGCCACTGGGCAAGAAACTGCTCTTGCCTCAACTACTGATGATTTATGCTGTCCAAAATGGACAAACTTGTATGCAGGAAGGTGGACTGCCAAACTTTGCAAGGACAAGGTAGGCTAGTTCTTCATAATTCCTGTTTCACAAAAAAAGGTCTGTCAGATAGACTGGCCAGACTGCCAAAAGACAGATGTGCCAACGTTGTGGAGGAGTTTGGGGGGACTGTGGATGCAGTCAACTTTCTCTGCCAATTGTAAAGTTTTAGAAGCTGCTGCTCTGTGCTTCCTGCATGTTCAGGTAATACTCATTCTCAAGTCTCTGATGGTGTTGAAGCCTAGATAGTTACAGTCTCACGATTAAACTTACGCTCTTTAGGGTTTAAAATGTTTTTATGTCTAAGAAGTTGTTTTTAGGTTGGTAATGCAAGTTATGATAGAAAATGACTTAGGATGTTGGGTGTGGTGGTGCGTGCCTGTAATCCCAGAACTCTGTGAGGCAGAGGCAGGTGGATCTCTGTGATTTGGAGGCCAGCCTGGTCTACAGAGTAAGTCCAGCCAAGACTACATAGAGAAACCCTGTCTTGAAAAAAAACAAAAGAAAACAAAATGAAACAAGAAGAGGTAATGATTTAGGTACAGAACTCTAAACTTACCAAGATAGGATAGAGAGTAGAGTTCTTTCTCCACAGTTACAAAATACACACGGACTGGACATTGTGAATGTAAATCTTACCTGAGTGTTTCATGATTATTATTGTGTATAGTTTATTATAAGAGCCTTTCATTGGTCTAAAAGGGGGAGATGTAGGTATAATCTCTTGCATACTGTATGGATTCCTCACTTGCTAAACAGCTGATTGGCCTATGGCTGAGGCAGGAAACAGGAGGGGGAGTTCCAGTAAAGAAGGAGTGAATGCTGGGATAGAGTGAGGAGTATGGGAGTTTGCCCCAGACACTGAGGGGCAATGCATGAAAGGGGGGCAGAACTGAGCAGCCACGTGGCAGAACGTAAATAAATGGGATGTTAGTTACAAGCAAGCCAGGGCACACCCTAACTATATTGGCATACACTTTTGTTAAGTATCAGACTGGTTATTTCTGGGAACAAGGGCATGGTATAAAACACCTGTTTACCCCATCTACATGGAGGAGTAGAGATGAAAAGCATTCTTGCTCACAGTTGAGCGGAGGACACAGACGAGAGCAGGGTGACCGCGGAATAGCACATCCTAACTGCTCAAGGGCAGTACAAGGCCCAGAGAAGCTTAAGGAAGTGAAGCCCAGCAGAGTGGGGGTTTCTAACTTTTTCCTTCCTGCCTGGGCCTAGTCCCTGCACTGCAGGCTCAACACAGACACTCAGGGTGAATATGGAAAGGTGGAGCTCCGGAACTGATGGCTCATTAAGGGATGAAGACACAGGAGCTTTCTTTTGGAGTAGTCTGACCAACAGCGATTTCTCTTCTTCCCTCCCTGTATGTCCATCTGCCTCTCACAAAGGCACTGCTCAGTAGTCACTGACCAGTTCAGAGAAGGGCGAAGGCTTCTTCATAGAAATCTTTAGCAGAGTTAAAGAAGTGACGTCGCTGCTTCCAGCTGACTCACCTGCAAACAGGCTCTCAACCTTCACCACGTGAGTTTGTGCAGCACTTAGCACAGGCATCTGTTGTTTAAAGTCACTGTCCTAAACAAACTGCGGGCTGCTTTCAGCAAAGGGTACCACAACATGTGCCAACGCATCCATTGCTGTGGGCCGGAGGTGTGGAAGAGTTTGTAACTCAAGATTAAAGCCATGCACAAACAGGCTGTAAAAACTGATTGCATGGGAAAGCCAAGGCAGTAGGTTGACCACATTGCTTGCTTGCTCGCTCTTTCTGTTTTTTTTTTTTTTTCTTTTCTCCCCTTCCTTCCTTCCTTCCTCTCCTGTGTAGCCTTGGCTCTCTTGGACTTGCTTTGTAGACCAGGCTGGCCTTGAACTCACAGATCTGCCTGCCCCTGCCTCCCTGAGTGCTGGGATCACAGGAGTGTGCCACCGCGCCCGACTACATTGTTTTCTTAAAGGCAGGTTAAATTTAAACAGGCTGAGTTCACAGTAGGACAGAAGGTTAAGTACATAGTCTTAAATGACTTCAACTTTGCTGTGAAAGCTGAGAGAAATCAGTCTTTTGGGCATCAAGGAATATTTTAATGAAAAATGTACCATTATACATATGAGGAAATCACAGCTGCAGCTTCAAGCAGCTGTGGATGTGGTGGACATTCCTGCAGGATGGATGTGGTGGACATTCCTGCAGGGTTCCTACCTGTGCGAGGACTCGCTTCTGGAGCGCGGAGCAGCTGTGGAAGAGCGTGAGGGCTCAGCGGAGACGCCTGTCTACTGCGGATGAAGTCTCAACTTGGCTTTTAACCTCATAGAAATGTGATGCTGAGACCTGGAGAGAGGGAACTTGGCTTGCAGACCGAGTAGAGCACATGGAGGACGTAGCAATCTCACAAAGATGAGCTGTGTTTTGAAGAACACTGTGACGAAGTGTCACAGAAAACTTAGTTTCCTATTCTGAACCTGAGATGAAGAAGCCAAGGAGAGAGATGTGCGAAGCCCTAGGAGAAGTGTCCCTGCTGCTGGGTTGCTGTGCCACTAGATGGCCAGAGCACCCTGAGCGGGGCATCTCTAACTGTGTCCAAGGTCAGAGCACCCTGCGCGGGCATCTCTAACTATGTCCAAAACCAAGGCTGGGCTGGAGAGATGCTCAGCAGCTGAGCCCTTGCTCCTGCCGAGGACTCGTCTGATGCTGAGGACTCCTGTGGTGGCTCTCAAGTCTGTGGTCCAGGGCATGGGATCGGATGCCCAATTATGACCTCTCCAGGCACCAGACACACACAGGATGCGCATACAGATGTACAAGCAGAGCATTCACCCGCATAAAAACAAATCTAAGTGAAAGAAAGGAAGGTGCCATGTTACCTCCCTAGCCACACGGTGTCCCCTCAAAGACCTTGTCTTCACTATGGCATCACTTTCCGTACAGCTCTGACCTTCCCACCCCACCTCTTTTGGGCTTTTTGAGATGATCATGAGGAGAGTTAGCCTCAACAGGACATCTGGTCCACCCTGATGTGGGAGGAAGAGACACCTTAGCTCACGAGGATGCCACTCACCTCATAAATGTAGTAACATTTCAAAAATTTACAACACAGAGCCCAGGGCGCTGCCTCCCTCCTCCTTCCGGCCATGCCTTACTCTAATAAACTGCTCAGAAGACTAGAACCGAGGTGACGCCTTCACACGGCAACATAAGCCCACTATGCACGCACGCGCGTGTGTGTGTGTGTTCCATTTCTAGAACTTAAAAAGGACCCGAGACCACATCCTTTGCAGTGTGGTGGGAAACAGACGAAATGGAAAGTACAGGGGCTCCAGCAGAGTGGCGTGTGCTCTCCCGGTGTACGCTGCAAAACAAGGGGGAAGGGCAGACCACTGTCCGCGGCTCCTAAACACCCGAGCTACAGCACCCGCAAGGAATCTCAGCTCGGAGAAGGCGACGCCACGGCTGGACAAATCCTGAAGGGTAAATGCAGGACTCGCAGAAGATGGCCTTGCCTTCTGCTGGGAGGCCTTACCACATCTAAGCGTTTTCTCAGTCATGGCTCTCAGCCTTGGGCTCGCCCAGTGCCTAGAGCCTCCGTTTACTCACTTGCTTGTAGGAAGTGGCAGGGCATCGCCGCAGCTTGGAAGTAAGCCTCAACAACTATGGGAGTCGGTGGCTAAATCCTCCTAGCCCCTTGCCTTGTGGTGGGCTTCCTGCACAGACCCGGGTCTCAGGGAATCAGGCCAGTTTGTTACAATAACTCATCTCAGGAGCTTCCTGTTCTCTCATTGAAGTCTCCTAGGACCAAACAAAACTGGGTGTATGTACAACTTTGTCTCAAGGGCCTATGAGAGACCCAGACTGAAACAGAAAGCAATAATATGAAATACTTCAATTTGTACGTGAAACGTAATGAGGTCTAATTCTGTTGAGAGGAATGCCAAATAATACTTTATTGTTTTTGCAGTATTCTACTGCCCTGAAACCCTTTCCCCTCACCCTTTCTGTATGTGCACTGGAAGAATCTAATTCATTCTGATTGTCTGAGATAGTGTCTCATTGGGAACCCCCGACTGCATTTGTAAAACAGGCTGGCCTTGCCCTCACAGAGACCCCCCAGAATGCTGGCACCAAGCCCAGCCTATGATAGCTATTTTTAAACAAGGTCTAATGAAGATCTTAGCTAAATCCACTTTTAGTAATTATAGTAACTGAGACTTTTGAATTCCAAGTAATTTTTTGGATTAATAACATATCCTGAAAACATAAGCTAACTTGTTACATCCTTTGTGAGTGGATTGTCTAGTCTGCAATTATAAATGCACTTTTAGATCTAGAGTTTTAGATTTCACTACTTCCTAAACTAGCCTGAAAATTAACAATGTATGCACCTGCAGAGATGGTTCAGGGGTTAAGAGCACTGGCTGCTCTTCCAGAGGACCCAGGTTTGCCTCCTAGCACCCACGGGGTTCACAAACACCTGTGACTCCAGTTCCAGGGAACTGTTGTTCTTTGCTGGCCTACTCTGGCTCCAGGCATACGCGTGATGCACATACAAACATGCAAGCACGTATGTGCATTAAATAAAAATGAGCCTTTTAAAAAATTAGGAATATGGTTCCAAGCCACTGTCCTCAGAGCTAGCCTTATCTTACACATAGGAGCTGTGAAGAAATCTGAAAATAATTAAACTTGTTGAAAATGTTATAATAAATACCAGCCTTGCTTGTAGCTTAATAACTTCATTTAACACTTCTGATATAGGTAAGATATATATAGATATATATATCTCCAACTGTATCACTATTTGCTTTTTATTTATAGAAACAAAATTATACACAAATGTTAAAAATTATACACAAATGTTAAAAAGTAAATATTTTAAAACAATTATTTTTGTAAATGCTTTATTTCCTATGCAGAACAAGACAAGCAAACCTCTCTTCACAGCATAACCAAGAAGTTAATTTTGTTAAATGTGCTAATACTGTCCAATGACACGTGGGCCCCAGCAGGGTTCTCGTGACCCAGGCTCTCAATGACTGAGTTACTGACCTACACAGTGGCCACGGCTACTTCCTGGTGTTTATAAACCTAGGGGTCCAGCTGACCAGAACTGCTGCTCTGAGGTTGGGCATTGACACTGGAAGAGGAAAAAGTGTTTCCTGTGGAATAATTTTCAGGAGTTTCAACTTTTGACAACTCTAATGTTGGTATATTTGGAAATGAATTTCCACTTAGTGTTTTCATTTCCTGTGAAGTATGCACTTGTGATCAGGTTTTCATTTTGGTGTCAGTCACTACATTCAACTGCAACAAAACTGCAGTTCATTTCATAGCTGACTGTCTACCTCTTCAGGATTCACACAGATCCTTCCAAACATACCAGTGTTCAATAGAATGAGTAATTTTATTCAAATTTCTTCCGATAAGATAATAATCTTCTATAGTTGATACTAGTTTACCATAAATCATTATTATCTCTAATATATAGGACTTCAGTCCACAAGATTAAATTTCAAAACAAAACTTTAGCAACACTAATGTGAGTTTGAAGCTTTCCATAAATCTTTATAAGCTTTCCCTCTCATCTCTTTATTTAATCATGGTAGGGTCATTTCTTAGATGAAACAGAAAAAAAAAAAGCATCCAATACACACCAAAGGTTCAGTTTTGACACCAGATACTTTCCTAGGCGAATCATTTTAAGGAAGAATGCTTTTATTGTCTGGCTCAATACACACCAAATGTTCAGTTTTGACACCAGATACTTTCCTAGGCGAATCATTTTAAGGAAGAATGCTTTTACTGTCTGGCTTAATAGCCCATGGGGCTTCCTGAGCACATTTTAATTTGTTGTGGTGTTTTGGATGAAGTATATGAAGAAAAGCTCACCCAGAGTAGACCTGGAATTTGAAAATTGTTTAGATTAAATGGTAGCTTTTTCTTTCTTCATGCGATGTCAAAGTGGAAACCGTTGCTCCTTTAAGACTAGTTACGACTTGGGAACACCTCGTTTGCCCTGCAGTTCCAGCTGATTTATCAGGTGCTGGTTAACTGGGAAGTCCCAGAAAACCTTTCTACTCATGGATGAATAAGAACGTTAGGAACGTGTTCTAGCATTGCTGCAAAGACTGTCCAGGTCTTCTGAAGACCCTTCTGAGGCCCCAGACACGCTGTACAATTTGAGAACCGCTCTACTGTGGGCTACAGATTTTGTGGGAAACCGCTTCTGTGAACATAACAGGCCTTTGCACAATCATTTCCCTGCAAAAAAAAAAAAAAAAAAAGAAAAAAGAAAAAAAACCCAACTGGATGAAATTAGGTTAAATGTACTTTGTGCTTTTGACCCAGCTGAAAACAAAGGCTAAATGGCAGAAGATTACTCATGCCTTCACATTGTGGAATACTGACTAACCTTGTCTACTGAAGTAAGTGTTAGTATTTAGGCAGCCTGCTTCTGGGTTGCCTAGCAACCTATGATGCCGGGTAGCCACACCTGGCAGGTGTGGTTCAGTTGTGGCATAAAAGGATCAACCAGCCACTTTGTCTCTCTCTTGTCCTCATGCTCTCTCGCTCTCCTGCTCTCTCCCCTTTCTTTGTCAGAGTACTCCCTCCCTTCCCCCATCATCTCTCCTCTCTCTTCATCTCCATCCAATAAACCTCTTTCATATAAGATCTGCTGTGCACATCATCATTTCATGGGTCCTAACATTGGTGCATTGGCTGGGAAGGGCTCTCTTGGTAGCACCTGGTCTGGTCATGCCAGGACCCCTTTATTCGGACCATGATGTCTGCAACAGATTTTTTTCTGCTCTACCTATCCCCAACCACCCATATGCTCACCACTAGACCACATATGCCTTAAAACCTACACCTTTTCTCAACCGCCCTGCCTTACCGCGCACACCTGTCCCTCTGCTCAAGGCTGCTCAGAGTCGGCATTCTGCCAGATGCTCCGAGTACCAAGCCCTGGGGACACATCGGACACTGACACTGCACCACAATCGGCTTGGGGAAACTAAAACGCTCATGCCAGATGCTGAAACTGCCACTTTGTACACAGACACAGAATGCTTCTAAACTATTGCTGTTAGACTAAAACAACAAGCCTCATTTTAAGTCGGTATGAATTTTTATACAACTTTAAAGTTATATTTTTATATTTTTCAACCCTGGTTCAAAGTAAGTTTTATATAATGATAAAATTTCAAAGTTATAAAGGTCTATTCAAATTAAGCTAATTTAAAATGTATGTCTAACTGCCTATGTCTTTATCAATTCCTAAATTAATAAATGCTGTTTCTCCTGCCATGAGCTGCCTATGATCCAGATTCACCACTAAGCTTTCTGGCTAATAAATTTGGTATAACAAATTCAAGTGTAATTTTAAAATTTCTTTATACTGTTCTACTATATTGTTGGTTTTAAAACTCATAACTCAGGGGTTGCTATGTACAAGTTTTTACCAATACTCTAAGATGTATTAATTTTAGAGACATTTCTTTATGTTAAAACTTGATCATTGTATTATATCTTCGCTATCAAAAGGTTAAAATATGCTTGGTCTTGTTTTCTAAAAATGGTATTATTATTAATCTATTGTATAGCCTTAGATTTTTATAAGTTATGAACTTGTTATATACTAAATCACACAAAAATTGTTATGCTCTCACTTTAATGGACTATATCTATGACTTTTAAGGCTCCAACTTAACAGTGACAAAACCTAAAGTCCTAATATTTGATGGTTAACGAATGCAAATTAATAGTCAGTCATCTCATAGATGATCAAGTCCTCTAACATGTCCAAAAATATATTGATAGTCCTACAGCTGCAAACATGGTCTCACTGCCATCTTTAATAAACAGCTGAGGATGGTCATTGAGTCACCATACAAGAGTTGGTAAAAATAATGAGAAGAGCCTTCCCGACAGGCTCATCTACAGCAAAAACTATGTTCTTGACCTTGGCTGCTGCTGTGAGGGTGATGGCATTTCTGCACAAAAACAAAAAACAAAAAACAAAAAACAAACAAACAAAAAAACCAAGAGGTCTGCAATGCCCCATCCCGCCAGAGTATAGCCAAAAGTCAATTCCACCAGATGATGGTTTCAAATGCAGCCAAAGGGGGCACTGGTCCCGCAGCTGCCTCAGAAAGCCACCCACTGTCTGTTGGCAGATTGCCCTCTGGAAGTCAAATGCTCCCATGCAGGCTTGTCCTCTTTGCCCAGCCATGGAGGCTCAACCAGCACAAGAGCCATAGACACTTCAGGCCTTACAGCTCCTTGGCTTGGCAGAGGACAAATGGCTCCTAGATTCAGCGACCTCCACCACCCTCGCCCAGCCCAGGGTTAACATTGCAGGTCTGTTTTGGCCTTACACTCAGGCCCCATGGACATATTGCCAACTTCTGTCTTGGGAGACTTCAGATGCCTTCTCAGTTCTCTTCATATGCAGGAAACCAGGCCCTAAGCCCGAGTCCTAGAGTAGCTATTGACAGGCCTAGACACAATATGCCTTGTTGCCAGACTCAGGAAACAGGCCTCACACGTAACCTTTTACTATCCCTTTAGCTAAAGGACAATAAATGTTCATAGCAGTCTCACCTATGTCTCATGGTAAATAACTAGATAGGCCTAAGAAAAATGTTGTTTGGGGGTCTAAGAAAATGTTTTAAGGTTGGTAAACACAAGTTATAGATGTTGAGGGTCTACGAAAATGTTTTAAGGTTGGTAAATGCAAGTTATAAAGGTTGCAAGGTCTAAGGTAATTTAAGGTATCCTAAATAGGTAAAAATGCTTAATATTTCCTCCTGTTGCCATGGTACTGTTATATTGACTGTCCAGAGCTTTGACCTTTATCAATAGAGCTCTGATTTATTAATCTAACTCTAATACAAAACATTCCACTATACCACCCACTATCATGGTTCCAAGCTCAAGATTTTAAATCTCCATAATGTGTACTTATACTAGAGGTTAAGATCAAGTGAGCTTTTGTTCCTTCTACTTCACAAAAGGCTTCTGCCTTTTCAGAGCTCACCTTAAGGAATGGTTATGCTGTTAACACAAATGTGTATGTCCACTGCCTTTTCTACAATGTGTATTTCAGTGAAGATTACAATTGTGATGCTAACATGTCTAAAGTTTTATCTCCTTTGTTAAACTTAAAAGTAATTCTTGTAAGCTGCAGGAAATCACCTGAATCCAGCTCTCAGATCAACTGGGCTCCAGAGAAGTACTGCACTTATTGCCTATCTCAGAGGGTGGTATTCCCCCCCTTTCCCTGGTTTTGGAACTTTCCTTTCCTGTCTACTTGCTACATTCCTATATCCAACACCAGCTGAGTGGTGAGTCTGCCCTTCTGGTTGGTATCCTACT
Organism: Rhombomys opimus; assembly: GCA_010120015.1. Taxonomy (NCBI): domain Eukaryota; kingdom Metazoa; phylum Chordata; class Mammalia; order Rodentia; family Muridae; genus Rhombomys; species Rhombomys opimus. Next base: position 2,457,281 of record REGO01000110.1, read on the forward strand.
GACTGCTACATTCGTACACTCAACACCAGCCATTTGGTGAGTCTTCACTTCTGGTTGGCACAAATGCTTCCTACCACTCTGGCCAACTACATTCAAACCCTTCATCTAGGACCTCCTTCTCCCTTGGGTAAGACCTTCCCTCTATCCCCCTCTTGCTCATCTATGAAAACCCTAGCTACATAAGCCATGTCTGCTATGGGCAACTGTGCCCTGGGTCTCTGGTCAACGCTGACGAACTGTTGGAACAGATTGTACCATACTACTCTACTCAGTCAACCTTGCTCTTGGGATGCCTTGGCAGGTCACTGACTCCTACCCGCCCAAAGGGAATAGTCTGTTCACCCGTTCCTCCAGATTCTCTGGGATATATTCTGGAGAATTTCGGTTTCTATATCTAGTGCCTGCTTTAAGGGCCTCAAGGCTAAAACACTTCTGTAACCAAACTTGGCCTCAATTTCCTTACAAGACAGATCCAAAGCAAAGCCGTTTTAACTAACTACTGCCAGTGATGGGTAAATGGAGGTTCCCATGTTCAAGTCTCTTTGATGCAAACCTTCCATCTCTGTTCACTCTCCCAGAAGTTCTAAATGTGCACCTAAAGAAAATTTCTGCATAACCTACTTAACTTTGTCTTCTGCCTATGTATATGTTTCAGTGTTTCCTATATCCACAACAGTGCCAAAGCAGCTATCACAGTCTGACCTCACGACTTCCATCAAGCTGGACCTGCACTCTCCCTCCCAGTCATGGGTGTTCTTATAGACCCTGGACAGCATCAAAACAGCCTGTTCTTCCTGGACTTGGCCAGCATTTCAGCCTTTTGACCTCCCTACAGCGCCCCCAGTGTCAGCAGGAAGCAGCCAGAAGAGAATCTACACCTGTTATTCACTTATTAACAAAAGGCTGGAATGGTGTGCTTCAGGACCAGGACAAGCAGCTCCAGGTTCTCCCAGCATTCCTCAGTCCCTACCTGCTGCCTTTCATGGCTGGCAACTGTCTACCCCGAACTTTCCAGGGCAGGGGCTTCCCCTCCTCTTGACCATGTAATCTGGACATTTTGTTGCTATTATTTTTCTCTCTCTTACCCCCTTTCTCCTACTAAGAGATGCTTCCAATAAACCTAAGTTTATATACTTTAACTTGTCTTACAGGAGAAGCAGCCCAAGCTCATTTTTTTTTTTTAAATTATAGAAAAAGGGAGGAATGTTAGTATTTAGACAGCTTGCTTCTAGGTTGCCTAGCAACCTATGATGTCATCATGTGTCGCCAGCCAGGTAACCTGACAGGCGTGGTTAAGTTTCTCCTTAAAAGGTTCAACCAGCCACCTTGTTGCTCTCTTGCCCTCTCCCCTTTCTGTCAAGGTGTCCCCTCCCTTCCCCCCAGCATGTCTCACTCCCTCCTTCTATTTCATCTCTACCCAATAAACCTCTTTCATAGAAACTCTGCTGTGTGCATTATTTTATTGGGTCCTAACGGTAAGACCTGTTGTAGTCTAGTAGCCTAAAGCCAGATTTAGCACGGAACCAAGCCCCGCAAATTCTCAAGATTTCTTCCAAGTGCTCTGTCCATACTTCTGTGGTATGTCGCTTCAATTTCCCTATTGTTAATTTCCCATTGTTAAAGAAAGAAAAACCATTTTCTACGTTTTCAGGCTCGCACTCATGAGAAACACTGGGGCCTTAGCAATTAGAAATCTCACTCAGCAGAGGTAAAAATAAGACAGCAGTGCCTAGTGCAAAACGGAGGTCAGGTGGATGGTCGCACTCCCGACTGGAGGGGCAGCAGGCACGAGCGGCCCTTCCCACCCTCCGCCTGCACCCTGTGGGGCTCGGTGGGCCACCGGAAGCCCGGTTCACCGAACTCCACGGCCTGCTCGGAAGTACTGAGCATGCGCGGGAACCGCGGCCGTGCTGTCCCGGGAGCCCTGGCGTCCGCTGACCCCTTTCCTCTCCCGGTACTACCGGAAGGAGCGGACCCCGCTGCACGGACGCACTTCCTTTCCCGGCAGGAAGGGGCGGGTGGCCGGGTGCCCGCCCCCCAGGCCGCGCATGCGTCTTCCTCCTGGCGGCTCCGGAGCGCCTCGGCGGGCCGCCTGCGCTCCCTGGTGAAAGTGCGCCTGCGCGGTCGCTGGGGTCCTCGCCACCTCCGCCTCCCCTCCCCCTGACGCCCCGCGGGGGCTCCGGGCCCGGCGGGACCATGTTCACCAGCACCGGCTCCAGCGGGCTCTGTGAGTACCGGCTCCTCCGTCCTCGGGGCGCCCCTGCTCCGTCCGGGCACTTGTCGGATCCGGCTGGGGTCCTCGCCCCCGCGCCCCAGCCTTGTCCGTTCTTGCTCTCGGGGGCCGCGGGCGCCGCCCCCACCGCAGCCCCGAGGCCCGCGGGGCCGCCGCGTCCCGCCCGCGCCGGCGCCTCCCGCACGGCGCGCAGCGGCTCCTGCCCTGCTGCAGGTGGGCTGGGCAGTTGGGGTCCGGCCGGCTGCCTCGCCGATCTCGTGGCCCGGGCCCACGCACGCTCTGCACGGCTCGCGTGCCGGGCCGGAGGCGGCCCCGTGGGGGCGACGCTGGAATCCTGCCCGGTCCCCGCTCCCCCGTCATTCACGCGGGCTGCCGCGCACCCATCTGATTCCTGGGGCGTGTGAATTTCCCCCTCCGCGCCGGGATCTGGCCCCTCGGTTTTAACTTGCTCGTACTTCTTCCCCATTGTCCCTGAAGACTTGCTGGGGGCTGGAAAACGGAGCGCTGTAAAGTGAAGTTAGAAGTCGTTTGGCAGGAGAACGCACGCTTGGTGCCTGGACGCGCTGCACTTGACCGGAGCGTCGCGGTGGTCAGCAGGTAGAGGGCGGAGAGGCAACTTTTCCCCACCGCGCTGTGTTGAAATGACTTCAGAGGGTGGACTCTTAACAGTGTTTAGATTAGGTGCTGTCACACAAGCTAAGTTTGAACAGGCTGCAGTTTGCACTTACACTGTCGGAACGTCCCGTCTCTGCGGGTGAAGTCAGTGCTGCCTGAGCAGAAAAGCCTGGCACTTCCAGATCGTTCTGTTGTGAATATCAGAGAACACCCCTGTCACACAGCCCGAGGGAGTAACTCAGGGCCCAGGGCACACTTTAAAATCGTCACTTCTCAGCTTCTCAGGAGTTGAAGTGGGTTCAGTGTTGTTTAACCCCCCATATTTAATAGCTAATTTAACCTAGGAACTCCTTCACGAATTGGCCCCAGAGTCTGTCAGAGCTAGTGAGTTAATCTTAAACTACCATTGGGATGAATAAGGTGGTGTGGCTTTGCTAGGGTTACAGAATGCGGATGAGACAGTAGGTGTCCTCAGCGATAGTTGTCCTCAGTGTATTGAGGCATCCTTTGGCACCAGAAAATACACAGAAACGCTAAGAAGTGAGAATGGCTGGGGGCATGGCCTAGTGGGTAAGATGCTTGCACCGCAAGAATGAAGATCTTCGTTCTAATCCCCAGTTATCCATGTAGAAGCCAGGCATGGCAGCATGTGTCTGTAACCTCACAGATGAGCTGTGGAGGCACAGCTCAGACTGGTGTGCTGGCCAGGCAGTCTGGAGTGTCCAGACAAAAGGTGTCTTGGTTGAGGAAGACAGCCCAACATCAGCTTCCACACACACACTCACACATGCTCACACTCTCTCTGATTAGCAGCACTATGTGTTATGCATTTGGTTGTAGTCAGATCCGAAGCGGCACAGCCCCGGAAAGGTAGTGCTTGTTACGGTGGCACAGTGTTGAATTCTTGCGGCCAGCTGTTGTTGTCTAGGGACGGGCTGAGGTCATAAGCTCCCCTTCAGCTCTCTTGACCTGTCTAAAAGTTTTGTTCAAGGAGGAGCTGGTGGGTAGCTCTCCCTCTTATGTGTGTATTTACCGAGTATGCAGACCTGTGAGCGGTGTTTGGCTTTGGAAGCACCGGCTGGGCACACCTCAGGCTACCTGCCTGTGATGTTGGTAGTCGGCGTAGAGGTGGTTTTCCTAGGTCAGCTGTTGGGCAGCTCCTGAGTGTTAGTGGCTTTTCCTGCTCCAGTGCTTTTTCCGAGTGGTGTCCTTCATAGGCGGTTGCGTGGCTCTGTGGCTAAGCCAGGGGTCTGCTAAGTGTCCTCAGAAAGGGTGATGTGTGTCTCTGCCTAGAGGTGGGGAGCACCTCTCTTGAGAGACATCCTTGCCATCCTGCACTGCACATTTCTCACGTTGGAATGCGGTGGTGAGGTTGCTTTAGTGATAATAACACTTAGCACCAACCCCAACCCCAGCAGGTTGAAACCTTGTGTGGTTTATATAGGCAGTGAAGTGGTAAGCAGAGTACAGAAGCCCGACATCCAACAGGTTGAGACGCACCTAACGAACTTCCCAGTGTGTCGTGTGCAGCGAAGGATGCTTCAAGCTGTGCTGGAGTGCTGCTGTGTGTTTTGGGGAAGAAGCCTGGTAAGTGTGAAGGAGCCAGGCATGCTACAGTTCATTCAGAAAATTCTTTTGAAGGAAGGAAGCAGCATGCACAGAGACGGAAGCTATAGCAAGCCGCAGCAGGGTTCTGCAGAAGCTTGTGTTGCGAAGGCAGCGAACCAGGCGGGAGGGCATTGCTGACCATTTCTTTGAAACAGTTTTGCTCTGTGCCAGTTAGGATTGGGTAAAAGTGCTTGTAAGTAGTGTGCACACTGTAGTGTAAATCCCACACACAGACTAGTCCTGTCGCTCTGAGCTGCATTGAGTAGTGCACGTAATCACTGTATTCATACGCATTCGCATCACAGCGTGTTTGCTCTGTAGAGTGCACCTGGGAAACATGAATTACACGGTTAATGTGGTCCAGGTCTAGTTCCCAGGGAATTCAGTGTCCAGAGGAGAAAGGATAGCTGCGCTCAGCAGGGTGGGTTTATTGCCGGTGTCTGGTGGGGAGAGGCTTGGTTGTTATGATAATTTGCTAGTGCAAGGAGCAGTGTTTGAGCTGACATTTTGAGAGGTATGGATTTGTTGGGCCTAACTGTGGAGGGGGGCTGAACGTGGCAGGGCAAGGGCGAGAGGCAGGAAGTAAAAAATGAGGAGCTTGTTGATGGCCAGAGTGAGCAATCCTGAGGTGAGATCATCAGAGCCAGTGGACGATGTGAGAAACGGGGGCCAGGACCTGAGGATGTTACGCTGTGTACAGAGGGAGAAGCAGCCAGTGTGGGGAAGCAGAGGAAGAGTGGCCATGTGGTGTGTGTGTGTGTGTGTGTGTGTGTGTGTGTGTGTGTGTGCGTGCATGTGTGCATGTGTGTCTGTGTGCTGTGTGTGTATGTGCTGTGTGTGTATGTGCTGTGTGGGTGTGCTGTGTGGGTGTGTGTGTGTGTGGGTGTGTGTGTGGGTGGGTGTGTGTGGGTGGGTGTGAGACGATACCAAGGAGAGGATAGACAAATGCTGCCAACATTAAAAACGAAGTCTGAAAAGTGACCTTTTTGGAAGGAAGGGGCACACCCAGATCCTCTCCAGAACAGCTTGTCCAAGTTGTCTAGGAGATAAGTGAGATTAAGGTGACCAGGGAGTGAGTGGATGAAAAGAGGCGACAATGAGCTGGAGATACATTTCCTGAGTATGATCACAGAGTTTGGGGAGACAACACAGGGATGGGGGCTGTGACACCACAGGCTGTGCTTTGAGGTGGTTACAGGCACAGGGAGGACTTAGGTCTGGAGAGACATGAGGGTGCGTCTATACTGTTGGAAGAGACTGGGTGGGGAGTATGAGCTTGAGTTAGGAGAAAACGAAAGGACAGAGATGCTAGAGGAAGTGACAAGGTGAGTGACCATTGTGAGGCACAAATCAACTGCTGGGCTGCCAAAGTGAATTCAGGTTCCTTTCTGGGTCCCCCTGGAGTGACTGCAGAAGGGCTAATTTGGGAGCCAGAATCCTTCTGTCTCTGTGTTCTGAAATCTGTCTTTAAAGGCTCCCATGAGAGTCAGCTGAGAGTCAGGCAAGGTGAGAGGTTGGCACAGGAAGGTAGAGAGAACACCGAGTCCTGAGGAGATGCGGCCTAATGGGAACACTAGAAACGGGCAGTGTCCTGCTTTGCGTTCTCTTGCTGTGACGAGGGCTCCATGATTGAAGGCAGCAGGAGGGAAGGGTGTGCGCATTTCACAAGTGGCTACAGTCCCCGTATCGGGACAGGAGCTGAAGCAGAGGCCTACAAGACTGCGGTTTACTGACGAGCTGCCACAGCGTGCTCAGCTGCAGTTCTTCAGAGCTCAGGACCACCACCCACAGGATCTGGCCCTCCCACAACAGGCATTAAGCAGGAAAATGCCCCCCAGCCGTGCCCACAAGCTCACCTGTGGGAGACTCCCTGGAACTCCCTCTTCCTCGATATGTCTGTGTTCATGTCAAGATGTCAAAAACTGACAGTCTGAACAGCATGGGGACAGACTGAAAGGTGTTGAGGCAGTCAGAGTGCTGGTCAGGCGTTCGGGGTTGAGGGGAGAAGGGCTCCCAGGTGAGGGGTTTATGCAGTGGACAGCTGCTCAGGTCGTGGGGCCACCATTCAGTGAAGTAGGGAATGCAGCAGAAGAAATGCTATTTGGAGGATGAGCGTGGAAGTGTCCGAAGTTGCAGATGTGCAGGGGGCACTCATGAGCCTGGTGAGGTAGTAGTGAGCCTGTGAAGACAGTGCATTAGAAGGCCATCCTGTCAGGTGTGGGATGGGCAGGAGGAAGCAGCAGAGCAGCGGTGGAGGGCATCGGGCTCCAGTCCAGTCAGACCTGCTGTCCTCAGTGTAAATGCATGGCCCTCAGCGCCTTCATGCCGTCCCTCTGTGATGGAATTCATCCCGGCACATCAGTCTTTGCCTGGCACTTCTGACACGGCTGGGCTGTCCTCAGTGCAAGTGCATGGCCCTCAGCACCTTCATGCCATCCCTCTGTGATGGAATTCATCCCGGCACATCAGTCTTTGCCTGGCACTTCTGACACTGCTGGTCTGGACCCTGGAGTTACGTATGCCATTTGCAGTTCCATCTAGATGCAGCTGCTGCTATTTCTGGCTTGCTGTGTGTGTTGAATTAAGGCTCCAACCATGTGTTAATTTTAGTGTCTGATCCAAGCTGAGCCATAGACACAGTTTCTCTCTTAGGGACTTGGCCATCCCTGTGTGCTATTTCCATCTAATCTCTAGCCTCAAGGTTGTACCACAGCTGTCATAGCTCACACTCAGCCCAGCCCAGCCCCCAAGCAGAAAACAAAAATCCCAGAAAACAAAACAAAAACAAACAACACAACACGGGAAAGCAGAACTATCATCTGGCCACTCCTGGCCTTCCAGCTTGTTTATGCTCACACTCAGCTGTGTCCCCCTACTGGCAAGGTGTTTCCTCCGAGGCCGCCATTGCTGTTCTTAGTCTGCTGACAGAACCAGCCTGGCGCTTGCAGAGCTGTCAGCTCTCGCTTGCTCCTTGACGCAAGGTGCATGTTCACGAGGAACACCCGTCTGTCCTTCAGAGGACAGTGAGGCTGCGTGCTGGCACCTTCAGGTTTGCGAGTTTGCTGGGCACACATGTTAACTGCTCTCTTCTGAGCTTTTTCTGGCAAACATGGAAGCGTGCGTCTCCACTGACTTCCATGTGCCCAGGGACCGGAGCCTGCCATCTTTCCTCTTCTCCTCTTCCCTCCACTCCTCTGCTCTCTGTGGTCTCTTCTCCCAGCTTTGCTCGGCTCTCTGCACACGGCCAGAGTGCTCTGGGCAGAGCGACTAGCGGCGTGTGACATCAAGTGGTGCTGCCCACTCCCCACCCCCTTAGGATTTTCAAGCACTATTTTATGTGCGTGACTGTTTGGCCTATATGTCTGTGTGTGCACCACGTGTGTATGTGCCTGGTACCGGTGGACGTGAGAAGGCAGCACTGGATTCCCTGCTGATGGTGGTACTTCTCCTCATGGTTGTTTCTGTACTTTTTTTTTTTTTTTTCCAGACAGCATCTCCTTTTGCCCGGATGAGCTTCAGATGTTCATTCTCCCAGCCTGGAGGGTGCTGGGCATGCCAGGGTGAGACGGTGTACCCAGCCTTAGTCCTCCACTTGGTGGAATGCTCTCTGATTTTTGGCCCCGATTCTCTACCCCACCCCCACCCCCATCCCTCCTGAACACATCTCAGTGTCTTTTCTGCCCACAGAGAGTGCTGGACTTGACTCATTCCAGTGGGTCCTTAGGCTGGAAGCCGCACCCCTTGAGGTGACAAGTTGTGCTGGTTAATTTTTTGTCAGCTTGTCACAAACCTAGAATCAAATTGGAAGAGGAACCCCGGTTGATAACTTGCTTCCCTCAGATGGCCTGTAGGCAAGTCCTTGAGACATTTTCTTGATTAGGGTCTGATGGAGAGGGCCCATCTCACTGTGGGTGGTGCCATCCCTGGGCAGGTGGCCCTGTGTTTATAAGCAGGGGAGCAGGCCAGCATCAGCCCTCCTTTCCTCCAGGGGCCCTACCTCAGATCCTGCCACCGGTGCCTGCGCTGCCTTCCCTCCGTGGCGGGCTGTGACCTGGAGTTGTGAGCTGGAGCAAACCTTCCTCTCTAGGCTACTGTTGCTCATGGTGTTTCTCACAGACTCGGAAGCAGACCAGGGCCTGAGTGCACCCGAGGTATAGTAGAAAGAGATGGAGGAATCCATGCTTGGATGGCGGTATAACTCTGAGCAAGACATAGCTGGACTCAGACCTTTGAAGATCCAAAATACCAGGGTGTCCTGCTGACACAATTCTAAGAGCCCAGGTCAGTGTGGTCAGTGGAGTTACCCCTGCTCTGGACTGTCCCCGGATCCAAACTGTTTGTGTGAGAGCCTGGAGTGAAATGCTGTTGGCTTGATGACCCAAGGTGTATGGGTGTCAGCTGCACTGTGGATATATGTGGGCTCCTCCTCTGTCTAAAGGCCATTTGCTTCAGTGTCTGTCCCCACATGACGAGGGCCACATCTGACTTTGGTACATTTATCCTGCATTCCTTCTTACATATGCAAGAATCTCACCTGTGCATTCTTTCTTACATATGTATTCTGGGTGTTGAGTACTTAGTTGGTGGACGCTGACTGGAGCTGTGCTTGGGCTCGCTGGATTTTAAAGTGCACCCGTTTGTGGGCGCACTGTGCCTGTGAAGAGTGTTGTTAGGTCCAAGACTGTCCATTCCTTTTTTTTTGTCTGTTGGGTCAACTTAAAGACCATTTTTATGGGCCAGTCATCTTCTGGGTTCTCCAGACCAATACCAGTAAAACCTAATGTGCTTAGGTAGTAGAGGCCACGGCACAGAGGCTCAGTTTCAGCAGGTTCAGGCATCTAACTCAGTGTGGTCCCAGTGGAGTGTTCATTCAGAGCAGCGCTTTCCCTTCCCCCTTGCTCAGGTTGGGCCTGTCGGCACTTCGGTGGAGTGTGCGTTTTGGTGTGGTTCACACCCTTTCATTAGGCAGCTGCCCTTGGGTTTTGGTGCTGTAGTGGACACTCATGCCATAGTTAGTGAAGCTGTCAGTGTGACATCTGGAAGAGGGCCCGTCCATTGAGGGATTGCGTCTGTGGGATTGGCTTGTAGGCCCTGGACATGTCTGTGAGGCCTGCCCTACCTCTCTTCTCCTCCCCCCCTTCCCTTCCTTCCTTCCTTCATTCTCCTACCTACCTTCCTTTTCCTACCTAGCTACCTACCTTCCTTCCTTCCGTCCTTTTTTTGGTTTTGAGACTGGGTCTCTCTGCGGCCCTGGCTGTCCTAGAACTTGGTATGTAGATCAGGCTGTCTTTGAACTTAGAGACCCACCTGCCCTCGCCTCCTGAGTGCTGGGATTAAAGGCATGCCCACGGTGCCTGGCTTTGTGAGGCATTTTCTTAGGATTGATGTAGGAAGGCCCGTCCACTGTGGACAGAGCTATGTGCAGAGTCAGCGGAATGAGAGCCTGGGAGCAGCAGGTAAGTCAGTAGCTCCCTGCTGTCTGCTTCAGTCCCTGCCTGGGCTCCCTCCGTGATAACCTGTAAACCAAGTTAACCCATGTCACTCCAGGCTGGTTTTGGTTATGGTTTATCACAATAGCAAAAAGTAGACTAGGATAGCTCAGTTTTATCATGTTTAGTGTGTTTTGTGAGCAAAGGCTAGTTTAGCTGGGTTTTCAAAGGTGCCTTTAGACTGCATTTCTGCCCTAATCAGATCTGGCTTCTCCACACCCTGTGCATTGCTTGTAGAGCACACTTCTCGATTTCATAAAAGCTTTAGGACTGTACTTCTGAAATGCCAGGAAACATGCTGCTTGTTTATAGATTTCAGCCAAGAAGGGAAAAATTAGACATTAACCAGAGTGGGAGAAGCTCAAGAGAAGGGTATTTCTGTAGATTGATAAATTGATAAATTAGCTACCCTTTAGAAAGTTTAGAAATTAGAAATACAGCTACAAGTTTAGTTAATTTTATTTCTCTATTCTTTTCTTACACATTTATGTTTTTATTGTAAAATAACTGATTTTGTTTATAAAACAATGAAGCTGGGCGTGGTGGTGTACACCTTTATCCCAGCACTGGGGAGGCAGAGGCAGGTGGATTGTAGGCCAGCCTGGTCCACAAAGTGAGTCCAGGACAGGTAAGCAGCCAAGGCTACACAGAGAAACCCTGTCTTGAAAAACCAAACCACACCACAACAAACAAAAAAAACCAACTATATGTTCATCAAACTTCTAATGTGTAGAAAATTACCGAGAATAAATGGCATTTATTGACATACTGCAAACTAAATAACCAGTAAATAAAATAAAAACAAAACAAAACAACAAAAACCAAATGCATTACATTGAATCCTTACTTTGTTAGGACTTTATTTCACCCAGCAGAATCTTTCCTCTCTTGCTGTTTTTGTTTGTTTGGTTGGTTGGTTTTGAGACTATGGCCTTAGATTAGCCTGGAACTCAGAGATCTGCCTGCGTCTGTCCTGGACTGACAGGACGTCCCACCATGCTTGGGTCCAGTAGAGTCTTTCTAGTTCAGTTGGGACTGTGTGTGTTCCTTTTGTGGTGTTCTGGCTCTCCTCTAACTGTAAGCAATCTCTAATGTGCTGTTCTTGAATAAGGAGGCTCCTCCCCCTCTCTGCACTATGGCAGTAAAGCTGAGCGCTTTGATTAGAAAATGCTCCTAGAAGGTTAAAGGAGGAAGGCTGCACAGCTGATGGGACACCCATCTCATGTGCTCAGGACTCGGAGGCCATCCCCACTCCTGTGTAAAGGCAGATGTGCTTGAGCCTGGCTGTGCTGAGGGTCCGAAGGTCAAGGTCATCCTCCATCCTAGGGAGTTTGAGGTGTTTAGGATCTGCCTTTAAAAACAAAAACAGGGTTAGCTGGGCCCAGGGGCACACGCCTGTGATCCCAGCATTTGGGGAGGCAGAGGCAGGCAGGTCTCTGTGTGTTTGAGGCCAGCCTGGTCTACCAAGGGCGTCCAGGACACCAAGGCTACACAGGAAACCCTGTCTCAAAAAAATGGGCGGTGTTAGATAAAACATACAGCAGTATGTTGTCGTAACTTTGGACACACAGCGCCAAATTCCAGCCCTTAAGGCTGGCGCTAAGTTAGGGCTTGGTAAGCATTGGAGAGAAGACTGCTGCACTCACACACTTCCTTTTCCCAGCTGCCCTGTGAGGATGGTGAAGACAGCTGCTGGGTTTCTCACTGCAAGCCAGTGTTCTGTCTTGAGAATAATTCCAGGCCCTGAGGCTGGTGCTCTGTGAGCTGAGACTGGACCCCATTGGTCTGCTAGTGGGCTGCTCTTCTGCAGCGGGGCCGGGGTCAGCTCGCTTTCTGGGGAGACATGCCTGCGGGTTCCCTCCTCCTCAGTGTTTTCCTTCTTCCACCTGATTCGCACTCAGCTCCCATCAGTCTTAAGGTTAGTAACAAAAGTGGAGCCCACGTTTCCTCAGTTACTTTCAGATGCACTTCTGTATAATTTGATACAAGGAACTTGGAGAGTAATTTACTTTAGCATTTCGGGCCTATGCTTTGGAAATGGTGGTTCCAAGCGGGCTTGAAGTTTTGGCTCCTATTTATGAGGATAAATGAGAATTAAACCCTCATTTATTTTGTTGTGATTCATTGAAAATCTTGTAGAGGTGTACAGCGCATCTTAACCACACTTCCAGGTGCTCTAGTGTGTTTGCTCTGCGTGTGTGGGCCCGTGTGCGCGTGTGGAGCCTCAGGTGCTGGTCTCCACTTGAGGTCTCTGAGGCAGGCTCTCTCACTGAGTCTACAGCCTCCATTTAGCTAGGCTGCCCGTGAGCTTCAGGCATCTGCACATCTCTGTGCTCCACCTCCCCACCCCCAGCTCTGGGGTCACAGATTTACTGACCCTGACTGAGCTTACACGCACAAGGCTTTACCAGCTGAGTCCTCCTGGCCTAGTGTTAGGACTTAAGTTACCATCCTTCTTGCCCCACACCCAAGCTTTAATGTGGCATGACAGTGGAGACAGTGCTAACATTTGCCTGCGCTGTTAATGATTGGCTGGGGAAACTGATACTCCCCCGGCCCTTCACAACCTCGTAATAGAGAAGTTGTTTTGCCCTGGGGAGATGGCCTGGCCAGTCACAGGGTTTCTGTGCAAACCATGATTCAGGAGACCCACGGAGCTGTCGGGGGACATGGTGACATAGTGGCTCCTCTGCCACTCCAGCCTGGGAAGACAGAGAAGGCTGTGCATTAGCTCCGAATTAGATGGCAGACGACGCCTCAGAGAGCAGGATTTCCTACGCCAGCCCTGGCCTTCCACACCCACCCACCATGTGCACACGCACCTGTGCACAAGCGCAATACACACACAGACACAGGAGAGTTCTGTCTGTATCTTGGTGGGCAGAAAGGAAACATCAGGAGGAGGAAGGTGGGACAAGGAGGGTGACAGGAACAGTGAACAAATCACGGTGACACATGGAAGAAAGCAGAGTGAAGCCCGATGTTTTGTGCTCAGTTAATTAAAAGCTATTCTAAGCCAGGCTTGGTGGTACATACTTTTAATCCCAGCGCTTTGGAGGAGTTTGAGGCCAGCCTTGTCTACAGAGGGAGTTCCAGCCAGAGCTACACAGACAAACCCTGTCCGGAAAAACAAAGCAAAACAAAGCTGTTTTAGCTTATTGACATTCTCAACTGCTTAGACATTAAGCACTAAATGTAAGGCAAGCAAACGATTATGCTGACTGACTCCATCATTCATGTAATTGCTCCTGTATAGATTTTATCGCATGGATATGTATACGTGTAAGCCTTTTCCCTTTCTCCTCCTCTTCTTCCTTTCCTCCCTTCAACCCTTCCTATGCCTCATGTCCCCTCTCCCTCGCAAACTGGAGACCTCTTTTCTTATTACTGTTTTTATGACTGTTGCTATAATAATAGGGACGTGTCCCTCTGCAGCAGCAGCCATCTTCCTCAGCTGCTCTTTGTGGAGGTGCGGAGCACAGGCAGAGTCCCCTGTGTCACTGTGCAGGCTGCTGCGCCGCGCATTGTGTCATAGCTCTCCTGGCATGTACTGGAGACTGAGTTTCTCAGTAGACTTGTTGCTCATTTGGCTCCTAAAATCTGCTGGTCTTGCTTTCCTGAGTGTTAATATGGTGCTCTGTGTGTTGGCAGTGCGTGCACTGGGCAGGCTCCCTATCGCCACGGACCCTTATGGTGTCCGTGTGTGGGTGTCTGTGACAGCTCCACTTATGTCCGCTTGTGGTTCTCTGTGGCGGCTCTGCTGGAATGCAGCGGGGGTTGTGCTGTAGGTAGTTGTGGGCTCTCTTCTGCGTCCATGACCTCACTGGCCCTGGGCAGGTGGCCAGAAGTGATTTTCCTCCTATAGAGCGGGCCTGACGCCCAGCTGGGCAGCTGCTGGTTACTGCCAGCACGTAGCAGCACTGTTGCACCTTGAGGATATTTGCCATGCTGGTCGTTGCCGTGGTTACTGCATGTCACAGCCGGGCTGTTGATTGTGCGGATGGGGCTCTCCCTGGCAGCTCACATGGTACTGTCCACACTGTGGCATTTTCCTTAGACCTGGCTGCAGTTGCTGCTGTGGCCCAAGTGGGTGTTGTCTCCGGGGACTCTCAGCCGCTGTGAGGGACGGGGCCTCAGTCCAGCGTCGGTGCTCTTGTGGGAGCGTGTCCAACCAAGTGGCCTACCTTCATTTGATAAATATACTACATATGCGCACTGTATTCTGTGTAGTTTTAGGTAAGTGCAATTCCCTGAGGTTTTAGCAAACGTCTTGTTGTTATTTGTTCTTCCTCTGCCCTCTCCTTATGTGAACAGTTTTGAAAGCAAAACCGGGACAAGCAAGCATTATGTCCTCCTTTAATAACCCTAAATGAATTTATCCACACCCGCAATCACCAAAGCTGGCTTGTGATGCACCTGTTTTGTCTGATAAGCTGAAGCATTTGCTGAGAAAGGAAATTGCTCAGATGTGTAGTGTGGGAAGAGTTCTCACATGGTCACCTGCCCACCCAGGCAAGCATCATGGAGGTAGTGTGGCTTTAGCTTTCGGTAGCTATGTGTGCTCTTGGCCACCAGACAGACACACATAAGTGTGTGCACTTGGTTTAATACAGAGAAGTGTTTGAATGTACATCCATGCCCTCTCAACATTAGATATTTGAAGTCACAAGTTTGAATGGTTTTAGCATTTGCTCATACTAAATTGCTCCTCTCCAGTGTTTTCCATTGAGAAGCTGTTAAGATGAACATTTCTGGATGTTAGGATCATGTTGTTCATTTTCTTCTGTCCTTCTTGGCTTCTTTCTTTCCTTTTTTGTTTGTTTTGTTTTTGTTTGTTTTGTTGGTTGTTTTCCAGTGAGCAGCAGGCAAGCACTTTACTCCTGGAGCCGCACTCATAGTCACATTCTTTTTTCTTTTCTTTTTTTTTTTTTTTTGGACAGCTTTATTATTTGTTTTTAAAGAATTCTTATTTTTAAAATATTTTATGTGTATGAGTGTTTTGCTGCATTAGTATCTGTGCG
>REGO01000110.1:2472556-2483907 GCA_010120015.1 Rhombomys opimus
ATCAAAAGGAATAATCGCAGGTGTGGAATATCAGGGCCAAGGCAGCTTGGTCTGTGCAGCACGCCTGGATGGAGCCAGGTGCTCCTCCACGCCTGCCAGTGGTGGGGAGCTTGTGTTTCCTACTCTTGTGGGGCAGGTCTGACACCACACAGTGGTGTCATTGAGCATGGTAATTGAAACAGTTTTGTCAGCCAAGCGATTAAATGTTACTTTCTTGTTCTCTTCATCTGTGGTTCTTTGTACTCCCTGGAAAGTCAGTGTTTTTCATGTTTTTGTGTGTGGGTTAGCCATTCATCTTACATTTTTGATTTCTATATTTCTCATATTTTTATAATTTTAAAGAATGTACATACAGTTTTGTATTGTTTTTTCTTTGTGTAGCCCTGGCTGTCCTGGAACTTGCTCTGTAGACCAGGCTGGCCTCCAGTTCACTAAGATCTACCTGCCTCTGCCTCCCGAGTGCTGAGATTAAAGGCGTGCACCACCATTCCTGGCCGCAAATATTTCTTAATTACTGACTTTTGGCATAATCAGTGGACTCCACTGTGGAAACGAGCCGGCTCCTTGAGTTCCAGGACAGCAGGGACTAACTACACTGGAGGCTCTGTCTCGAAAGAAGTCCCAGGGACACGCCCTCGGTGCTGTCCTAATTTCCTGTCATAAGGACGTGTATCCACTGTGATTCAGTGGAAAGCCTTCCCTGCTCTGTCTGTGAAAACAGAAATTGTGAGCTCTTGTAATTCTTATGACTGTGTGTTGATTGTGCAACGAGGGGCCATGGTTGCACTGGACAGAAGGAAATGATCCTGTAGGTCCGAAAGCCTGCGCTGTAGGAATCTCCCAGGCCTTTTCCTGTACTGTCGCAGGCTCGTTTCTGCTGCTGCTCCTGCCTGAGTCTTGGGTCATCTCCAGCATCTTCCTCCCGCTGGAGTGAACTTTATTTCTTAGTATCTGTATGTGCCTGCTTGTCAGTGTATGTGCCGTGTGTGCACAGTGCCTGTGGAGAGAGACCCCTGGAGCCCATGAGCCACCGCTGGGGGTGCAAGGAGAGGAGCCCGTGTCCTTTTCCTGTGTGCACCAGCCGGTGTCCAGTGCAGCCATCTTTCCAGCTCTCCCCACTTTTTTTTTCGAGGCAGAGACTCTCACATTCCAGGCAGATTCTCCTGCTTTAACTTTCTAAAGTTGCCTTGATGCCCCTGCCTCCACCCGCTAAGTCCCGGGACTGCAGGCGTGCTGTTTCCCTTCTGCTTGATGCGTTTCTGGGGAGTGGATGCCAGCGCTTCGTGCCGGCCAGTCAAGCCCTTGGCTGGCTGAGCTGCTCACCAGTCGTTTGGGTGGGCAGAAGTTGGCAAATGGCAGTGGAGACCCTGGGGGTCATTCCAGTCAGGTGGCTCAGCTCTCTGGACTTCCCGGGCGACGCTGACTCAGCTCTCTGGACTTTCTGGGTGAAGCTGGCTTTCTTCTCCAGCACCCATTCTCTTCCCATCTCCCTCACTGTCATGTTTGCTGAAAATTGAGTTACCCCGAGCTCACCTCTCTGAGACCCCAGCCCTGAGTGTGCAGCTTCCATTGTAGGACTTTCTTTGCTGGTCGAGCCTTCTTTCCATCTCGGCTGTTTGAGAGAAAGGATGTGGGAGTAGGCCAGGGAGGGCTTCATTCCCACGGATGTGCTCAGTGGCTGCTACTAGTAAAGGAAACTCTGAACAGGGCTGGCCGCAGTAAGGCTGTGTCTTCCTTAGACGCAGCTGTATTGAAGAGCCAGTCTCACAGTGTTCTTACAAACGGGGCCCTAACAGGTCAGTCTCTATCAGAGCACAGCAGGAAGCAGCAGGATAAACTTTGCAGACTCAGGTGACTTTGTTTTGTTTAGAAATGTGGCTACATTTACAGTTGCCATCTCCAGTTACCAAGCGACACTTTTTATTGTAGCCATAGATTTCTCTTTAAAATCAGGCATGCAGAGTGTGGGGACTTGTAACTGATGGGGCAGGGGGGAAACAGTTTGGTCAAGGAGAGATTAAATATTGCTTTCTTGTTCTCTTTGTCTGTGCTTCTTTGTGAGCCTGGTAACGTGAGGCTCAGACTTAAATGGTTTCTAGGTTTATTCACTGGTGAAGCTGTTCCAGGGAGGCTGGCCGCTCATGGGCCAGGCTCTCTGCTGTACATGTCACTTCCCTGTGGCCTTGCCCAGTGGGCCATGCTCATCTGTAGGATAGTAAAGGGTGTCCACCTGTCTGCCTCTGTCCTCCTGTGTCCTAGCTACATCTTTGTAGCTCTGGTGTCTGCCCGGCCTTCCCTTTTGGGTTGATGGGCTGAGTCTTTGAATGCCCGGCACTTAACCTGGCTTGTCCCCACTGTTCCCCACAGCATTGTCACGGACTGTGGTCTGACCATTTCTGTTCTTCTGTAAATTGGCGGTGTTGATGGGTGCTGGCCTCAGCAGTGCTTCCACAGATAGGGGATGGGCAGGCCACATGTCTCCATGACAGGGAGGGCTGTGGGAAGAGGTTGGGGACAAGACTGTTTGCTGCCACTTTACAATGGGGGCTTTACAAATGTCCAGATTTCTGTTTTCTCCCGAATGAGTGAGCTGGCCCTGTCAGGGCTGAGAGTTGCCTGGCAGCAGGGTCTCCTGAGTGTGTGCAGCTGTCTCCACATGGGCGCCCTGGCTTCACCACACATGCCTGCGCTCAGGCTCCTAGAACAGTTTCCTGCCACCCACCTCAGGTTTCACATTTTGAAATTCCATTTCCTTGGCCCTACAGTTTCTCGTACAGGTGGCGTCTGGACTCGCCTGTCAGAGTTGTTCTTGGTTGAGGGACTACCCTGTGCTTAGGACTCACCCCTTTCACTTCAGAGTTAAGTGATTGTAACTGTTTCTCACGTAATAAGCACTTTTAGCAGTCCTGCTTTTTATGACTGCTGAAGGGGTTAGTGTTACACTAGATAAGCCCAGGAGAGTTGGGCACAGTGCCATCACCAAGCAAGACTGGGTGCTTGAGGCGGCTGTGGGCCTTTGCGGGTTGCCTGCTTTTCCTGGGCCGCCCTGGCGTTCAGTGCTGTGTCAGAGCATCCTTAGTCTGCAGCCCGGCCCTAGCTCATGCTGGCTACACGCTTTGCATAACACTGTTTGTCCAGAGGGCGAGTCCTCTTTCCTGGTGTTTGTTCTCCTCTAGGACCTTAGTACTGTCTGCAGTTTATTTTCCTGACACACTTCACAACCATTGTTACATTGTTACAGAGCTAGGCTCCTGCCTGATTTTGTGAGCACTTGTGTGTGGAGCAGCCAGTGAGGCCTGGGCGTTGGTGAATTCTCCCAGTGCATGGGGATGGAAGACCATGGGTGGCTTTTAGTTTTCTGAACCTCAGATACTCGGGAGGGCTCTGACCCTGGGCAGGCTCTGTGGACATGGTATGCAGTCCGCATTCCGCTGGCTGCAGCGTGCTCACTGAAGATGCAGCCTAGCCTTCTTCCCGAGAAGCTGCATGGCCTGGAGCTAAGACCTGGGGGCAGCTGAAGCACCTTCCCAGTGTGTGGCTTACTGTGCTTTTGTTTAGTCCCTTCTCTAAAAACTCTGTGAGAAAATGACTTCATGAGAGTCTAAATCGCCCCGTTTTTGTGGGAACCCTGAGAACGTACCCACTAGTTAAGCAGTAGTGGGGAGATGAGCGGTGTGGAAGGATATGTGGCCCTTCCCTGCGAGGGTGTGAACCACACTGGTTTTTCATGCACTTTTGCAGGCCACACTTGTGGGGGCAGGTAGAGCTGTCAGGTTGCTGCTCCCCCGTGTGCCTGCAGCCAGCATCCTGTCACAGCCCACAGGGTGAAGCAGAACTGTGGCTGGAGCCTTCCGTGCTCTGAACACTCAGGGAGCTCAGCCTCGAGGCCCGCCTCTCCCGGCACTGCTGTTGTGTATTTGTGTCCCCGCGCTGGGAGGCCGCCTGGCCTCGCTCTGCTGAGCCGTTGTAGAGGCTCCATTTGGTCTCTCTCCTCTCTGTTGCTGTTACCTATTTTGGTATTACTGCTTTAAACTCACTCACAAGGAAGCTTTTGTTTGAAACCCCACTTTGACTTTCCTGGGTCTGTGTCTAGGAGTGGAATTGGTGAGTCATGTGGCTGTTCTATGCTTGACTTGTTGTGGATCAAAGTTTGGCCTTAAAGTGTAAGATAGTAAATACATAAAGCATGTTTTCTTGATAAATATTAGGAAAATTGTTTTTTGTAGTCAGGCAGAACTGGGTCCCCTTACTCTCAACTTGTGACATGGCCCAGTCACTGAATCTTCCAAGCCTGCTTGTTCACCAGAAGTGTGAGCACTGAGCTCCCGCCCAGGTCATGACTCAAGAGACAGGGGAAGGCTCTCATCACGACTATGTGTGGGGTAGTCCACCGGAAGACATGGGAAGGCTCTCGTGAGCACTGTGTGTGGGGTAGTCTGCCGGAAATGGAGCTGTGGTCGTTACTTTGTGGGGTTAGGGATGCAGCCACCTGAGCCTAAGTGCTGTCAGCCAGCACAGATAATAGTGGTGCACTTCGGCCATATCAAACAGAAGTCCAAAGAAAACGTAACTTTTGACGTAAATGGAGTCTCTGTTTAGATTAATGTGTTGCCTGCTCCGTCAGTTCATAGCACCATGTCTTCAAAGGTAAAGAGATGCCTGTTAGAGAATCCACTTTAGGTTTTGGTTTTTAGAGACAGGGTTTCTCTGTTAGCCCTGGCTGTTCTCTGTTAGCCCTGACTCACTTTGTAGACCAGGCTGACCTCAAACTCACAGAGATCCTCCTGCCTCTGCCTCTGCCTCCCGAGTGCTGGGATCACAGGCATGTGCCACCATGCCGAGCTGAGAAACAACTTTTTAATTGTCGTTTGTTTACTGCGTGGGCTCCTACATGCAAACTTCCTGACTCCGTTCCCCGTTCTAGGACGTTTACTTTGCTGGAACTCTGAGCTTGAGGGTGTGATGACCTTTTTTCTCAATAAGTAACTAGTTAAAAATTTCTGTTAAAACAGATTATTTAGAAAACCAAAATATCCCATGAATAGACCATGATTGCCATTGTTAGTACATCTGTTTATGTACTATCTTTTTGTGTACTATTTTTTAAAAGTGTTGTATGATAATGGCACTAACACTATTTTTAGGACCATCTTTCTAAGGCATGAAATATTTTTTAAATAATGTATTTATTTTTATTTTATGTACATTGGTGTTTTGACTGCATGTATGTCTGTGTGAGGGTGTTAGATTTCTTGCAGGAGTTAAAAACTGTTGTGAGCTACCACGTGGGTGCTGGGAATTGAACCCAGGCCCTCTGGAAGAGCAGCCAGTGCTCTTAACTACTGAGCCATCTCTCCAACCCCAGCATGAAGTGTTTTATACTACCTGTTTCTTAGTGTTGAATGTTATTCCACCTTACATCTAGACCATAAATTAACTTAATCCTCACTGTGGAGAGATGAGGTGAGAAGCATAAAGCCCTGCCATAGCGGGGGGTGCCAGGAGATGGTCATCGGGTGAACAGTTGCCCGCAAGTGCAGCTGAGTGCAAGCGCTGGTTAGACAGCGAGAGTGGGAGTCTACGTAAGACTTTAATGACTGATACCATGGCCAGGTAGACACTGCAGGACACAGTCTGAAAGCATACACAGGTGGCCTCTGATTTCCAGCTAAGTGCTCGTCATCCCCGCACACTCACATCGTGCTGGTTGACATTTTCAGCTTGGCACAAAGAATTTAGGCTTTATTTCAGCAATCCCACAAAAAACTATTACAAAGAAAGTTCTTTTAAAAATTGAAGTGCGACAAACTGAAATATTTGCCCATACCCCAAATCACTAACTTCATTAGCTATCTGATAGAAGTCAAAAAAGAAAATCAAACAATTATTGAAATAAAAGGCAAAATAAATGTATTTTTTCCTGTTTCTCCCCAGTGCCTAGAGACATTATTTCAAAGCTAAGTTAGAAGTTCTGTTAAGATTAACTATTTCAAGCCATTAAAATGCTATTTTTATGTCACTGGGAAGTTACATTTTCAAAACTCTTACTTACTCTAGAATACAGTGTTTACATAAAAGAACACATTCCTTCTGCCTCTGGTCTGCAATACAGCATTGACAGAAGGTCTCCCTTTCCTGTTAGCCATGAAGACCAAACTCGTGCGGTCACGCTTATGTGGCAAGCGCTTTTCATTTCTTGTGAGCCTTCGGTAACTTCTTACCTAAGTGTTTACTTTTGATCTTGAAGCAGTTTATTTCTGTGAAAGATGGTTCTTCCTGCGTGTATGTGTGTCCCACAGGGGCAATGCCCACAGAGGCCAGCTCTGGAGTTTCAGATGGCCGAGAGCTGCCATGGGTGCTGGGAATCATATCTAGGCCCTCTTCTGGTGTTCAATTTCAGTGAAGTGTAACACACACTGTGCAGCCATTACTCACATTTAAGTGCACATGTCGGAGAATGAGGCCCATCCATATGTTTGTGTAAAAACCTCCAGAATGCTTTTTTCCCAAAAGGAAATAAACTTTTTTTTTTTCCTTTTTAAAATTTACTTTACATACCAAGGGTACCCCTCCTCTCCTGTCCTCCAAGCTTTCCCCTTCCCTTTAGTCCCTCCCCCCCTTTCCTCTCCCCCGGAAAAGGAGAGCCCCCTCTCTAGCACATCAGTTCACATCAGGCCTGAGCATATCCTCATCCCGAGGCCAGGCAAGGCAGTCCTGCCAGGGGGAAGTGATCCAAAAGCAGGCAATGGAGTCATGTTAGAAACAGCCCCCTCACCAGGCACCCTATATGAAGACCAAGCCACCCATCGGCCACATATGTGCAGGGGCCTAGGTCCAGGTCATGCATGTTCCCTAGTTGATGTCTCAGTCTCTGAAAGCCCCCATGGGACTGGTTTAGTTGCCTCTGTTGGTCTTCTTGTGAGGTTCCTGTCCTCTCCAGGTCCTTCCATCTTTCCCCCAACACTTCCACAGGAGCCCCTGAGCTCTACCCCATGCTTGACTGTAAGTCTGAGGATCTGTTTCAATCAGCTGCTGGCTGGAGCCTCCCAGAGGACAGTCAGGTTAGGCTCCTGCCTGCAAGCATCGCAGAGCATCATTATTAGTGTCAGCGTCAGGGGCTGGCTCTCCACCCTGGGGTGGGTCTCAGGTTGGGCCAATCACTGGTTGGACTTTCCCTCAATCTCTGTTCCCCTTCATCCCTGCACTTGTAGGAAGGGGAAATTTTGGATCACGGGTTTTGCTGGTGGGTTGTAGTTCTCCTCCTTCCGATAGTCCTGGCTAGGAGGTGGTCACTTCAGTCTCCATGTACCCTCCCCTTAGGACTCTCAGCTAGAATCACACCCTTATCCTCCCAGGAGCCTACCCTGTCCTAGGCCTCCAGCTTGACAAAGAGATGTCCCCCCTTCTTGTTTCCAGCACTCTCACCTCCCACCCCCGTTCTCCCCACATCTGACCTCCACCCTTGTTTCCCTCCCCATCCCACCTCCTGTCCAGTTTCCCTCTCTTCGTCCACTTCTGCTGTCTATTCTATTTCCCCCTGTGAGAGACAGTCTGGCACCTCCCATTGGCCCTCCTTATTACTTAGCGTCTTTGGGTCTGTGGATTGTAGAATGTCTATGCTGTGCTATAGGTCTAATATCTGCTTATAAGTGTGTACACACCATGTGCCTTTTTCTGGGTCTGAGGTTACCTCACTCAGGGCGATCTTTTTTAGTTCCCACCATTTGCCTGCAAATTTCATGATTTTTGTTTTTAATAGCTGAGTAGTATTCTGTTGTGTAAATGCAACACAATTTCTGTACCCATTCTTCCACTGAGGGGCATCTGGGCTGTTTCCAGATTCTGGCTATTACAAATAAAGCTGCCATGAACATGGTTGAGCAAATGTCCTTGTTGTGTACTTGAGCCTCTTTTGGATATATGCCTAGTAGTGGTATGGCTGGGTCTTGAGGAAGTGCTATTCCTATTGTCTGAGAAAGGCCAGATTGGTTTCCAAAGTGGTTGTACAAGTTTACATTCCCACCAGCAATGGAGGAGGGTTCCCCTTTCTCCAATCCTCTCCAGCATGTATTATCGCTTGAGTTTTTTTTTATCTTAGCCATTTTGATGGGTGTAAGATAGAGTCTTAGAGCTGTTTTGACTTGTATTTCTCTGATGACTAAGGACATTGAGCATTTCTTTAAGTGTGTCTCAGCCATTCGATATTCCTCTGTTGAGAATTCTGTTTCACTCTGTACCCCAACTTTTAATTGGCTTATTTGTTTCGTTGATGTTAAATTTCTTGAATTCTTTGTTTATTTTGGATATTAGCCCTCTGTCTAATGCAGGGTTGGTGGAGATCTTTGCCCCATTTGGTAGAGGCTGTCATTTTTTTTGATGATGGTGTCATTTGCTTTACAGAAACTTCTCAGTTTTATAAGGTCCCATTTATTGAGTGTTGCTTTTAGAGCCTGAGCTGTTGGTGTTCTGTTCAAGAAGTTGTCTCCTGTGCCAATGAGTTCCAGGCTCTTCCCCACTTTTTCTTCTAATAGATTTAGTGTGTCTGGTTTTATGTTGAGGTCTTTGATCCACTCAGACTTTAGTTTTGTGCAGGCTGATAAGTATGGATCGATTTGCATTTTTCTACATGTAGATACCCAGTTAGACCAGCACCATTTGTTGAAGATGCTGTCTTTTTTCCATTGTATGGCTTTGGCTTCTTGGTCGAAAACAGGTATCCGTGGAAGTTTGAGTTTATTTCTGGGTCTTCGGTTCAGTTCTATTGATCGACCTGTCTGTTTCTATGCCAGTACCATGCAGTTTTTATAACTGTTGCTCTGTAGTACAGCTTGAGATCAGGGTTGCTGATACTACCAGGAGTTCTTCTACTATACAGAATTGTTTTGGCTGTCCTGGGCCTTTTATTTTTCCATATGAAGTTAATGACTTACATCTGTAAAGAATTGTGTTGGAATTTTGATGGGAAATGCATTGAATCTGTAGACTGCTTTTGGTAAGATGGCCAGGTTTATATTAATACTACCTATCCATGAGCATGGGAAGTCTTTCCGTCTTCTAAAATCTTCTTCAGTTTCTTTCTTCAAAGAGTTGAAGTACTTGTCATACAGGTCTTTTACTTGCTTGGTTAGAATTACACCAAGATATTTTATGTTATTTGTTGCTATTGTAAAGAGTACTGTTTCTCTAATTTCTTTCTCAGTCCTTTTCTCACTTGTATAAACGAGGGCTCCTGACCTTTTTGAGTTAATTTTTTATCCAGACAGTTTTCTGAAGGTGTTTATCAGTGGCAGGAGTTCTCTGGTAGAATCTTGGGGGTCACTTATGTATACTGTCATATCATCTGCAAGTAGCAATACTCTGACTTCTCTTCCAATTTGTATCTCCTTGATTTCCTTTAGTTATCTTCTTGTTCTAGCTAGAACTATATTGAAGAGATATGGTGAGAGTGGGCAGCCTTTTCTTGTCCTCATTTTAGTGGGAATGCTTTAAGTTTCTATTTAATTTGATGTTTGCTCTTGGCTTGCTGTATATTGCCTTTATTGTGTTTAGGTATGTTCCTTGAATCCCTGATCTCTCAAGAATTTAAACATGAAAGGGTGTTAAATTTTTTCACAGGGCTTTTCAGCATCTAATGAGATGATCATGTGGGTTTTTTCCTTTCAGTTTCTTTATATGGTGGATTACACTGATGGATTTTTGAATGTTGAACCATCCCTGCATTCTTGGGATGAAGCCTACTTGATCCTGGTGGATGATATTTTTTGATATGTTCCTGGATTTGATTTGCAAGTACTTTATTTTATTTTTTGTCAATGTTTATAAGGGAGATTGGCCCGAATTTCTTTTTTGTTGTGGCGTCTTTGTGTGGTTTAGGTATCAGGGTGACTGTGGCCTCATAAAATGAGTTTGGCAATGTTCCTTCTGTTTCTATTTTTTGTGGAATAGTTTGAGGAGTATTGGTATTAGTTCTTTTTTGAAAGACTGGTAGAATTCTTGCTAAAACCATCTGGCCCAGGGCTCTTTTTGGTTGGGAGGCTTTTGATGACTTCTATTTCCTTGGGTGTTATAGGTTTATTTAATTGTTAACCTGATCTTGATTTAACTTTGATAAGTGATACCTATCAAGAAAATGATTTATTTCATTTAAGTTTTCCAATTTTGTGGCGTGCAGGTTTTTGAAGGACGATCTAATGGTTCTTTGGATTTGCTCCGTTCCTGTTGTTTCATTTCTGTTTTTATTTATTTGGATACTCTTCCTCTGTCTTTTGGCCCAGGGTTTGTCCATCCTGTTGATTTTCTCAAAAAACAAAAACAAAAACAAAAACAAAACAGCTCTCGGTTTTGTAGATTCTCTTTATTCTCTTTGTTTTTATCTTATTGATTTTAGCCATGAGTTTGATTATTTCCTCTTGGGTGTGTTTGCTTCCTTTTTTTTTCTAGAGCTTTTAGGTGAACTGTTAAGTTGCTAGTGTAAGCTTTCTCTACTTTCTTCCTGAAGGCACTTAGTGCTATGAACTTTCTCCTTAGCACTGCTTTCACTGTGTCCCATAGGTTTGAGTATGTTGTGCCTTCATTTTCATTGAATTCTAGGAAGTCTTTAATTTCTTTCTCTATTCCTTCCTGACTCAGTTGTCATTAAGTAGAGAGTTGTTCAGTTTCCATGAGTTTGTAGGCATTCTGTTGTTTCTGTTGTTGCTGAAGTCCATCTTTAATCCGTGGTGGTCTGATAGAATACAAAGTGTTATTTCAGTTTTCTTCTATCTGTTGAGACTTGCTTTGTGTCCAAGGATGTGGTCAATTTTGGAGAAGTTTCCATGAGGTGCTGAGAACAAGGTATATTCTTTTGTGTTTGGATGGAATGTTCTGTAGATATCTGCTAGGTCCAATTGACTCATACCGTCTGTTAGTTTTGTTATTTTTCTCTGTAGTTTCCGTCTCAACGATGTGTCCATTGGTGAGAGAGGTGTATTGAAGTCTCCCACTATTAATGTATGGGGCTCAATGTGTGATATACATTTTAGTAATGTTTCTATTATAAATGTGGGTGGCCTTGCATTTGGGGCATATATGTTTAGATGTGAGTTGTCATCTTGGTTGCTTTTTCCTTTGATGAGTATGAGGTGCCCTTCCCCATCTTTTTTGATTAATTTTTTTGATTAATTTTATTAGATACTAGATGGCTATTCCAGCTTGCTACTTGTGTCCATTTGCTTGGAAAACCCTTTTCCAGCCCTTTATTCTGAGGTAACGTCTATCATTAGTGCTGAGGTGTGTTTCTTGTCTGCAACAGAATGATGAGTCCTGTTTGTGCATCCATTCTGTTAACCTGTGTCTTTTTATTGGGGGTTGAG
>REGO01000110.1:2484725-2507881 GCA_010120015.1 Rhombomys opimus
TAGTTCCTGTTCTCTTTCCTATGTTTTCCATCTCCAGTATTGTCTTGGATTGTGTCTTCCTTGTTCTGTTTCCATTTTTAGGTCCTGGACGATTTTATTCATTTTCTTCTCTCATTTGGTTGTATTTTCTTATATTTCTTTAAGGGATTTGCTCAGTTCCTTCACCTGTTTGATTGTTTTTTCCGTGTTTCTTTAAGGGATTTATTTAATTCCTTCACCTGTTTGGTTGTGTTTTCCTGCAGTTCTTTAAGGTATTTTCTTTTCTTTTTTTTTTTTTAAGGCCTCTATCATTTTCATAACCGCAGGTTTAAGATCATTTTCTTGTCCTTCTGGTGTGATCGTATTCTCAGAGCTTGCTGTGGTGGGGTAGCTGGGTTTTGGTGGTGTCATATGGCCTTGGGCTTTGTTGTTGGTGTTCTTGAGCTGTCCTCTAGCCATTTGGTTGACTCTGGTATTAGCCGGCCTGGTGGTCTCCGATGGTGATAGGTCTCTGGGGTTGTAGGTAGAGCTCATGGTCCCAGATGTTCTCAGTCCTCTGGTTTTCCTGCTGCTCCCTGATCCCTTCTGGTCTCCAGTTCCTCAGATCTGCTGCTCCTTGGGCTGTGCTAGTCTAGGGGCCATAGACCGGGTGGGTCCTGGGGGATGGCTCAGGCCAGGGAACTCTCCAGGACTCTTTTTGCTCTCAGAACTGTAACTGTCTCATTAAGCAATTCCATAGCGCCAACTGCTTTTTTCCCCCACCATTTACTTTCTGATTTTATGAGTTTCACTGTTCTAGATACCTCATATAAAGAGAGTCATGGGATGTTTGTCTTCTGAGGCTTATTTCACTTATGCAGTGTCCTCACCTTCATTGATGTGTAACATGGGTCAGAATTCCTTTCCCGTTCATGGCTGAGTTAAATCGTGTTGTGGATATGTGGCAGTTTGTTTCTGTCTGCTTATTCATCAGTGGACAACTGCATAAGAGCCTGTTCTCGTCAGGGCCCTTGTTCTCGTCTGAGCCCTTGTTCTCCTCAGAGCCCTGGTTCTCCTGAGAGTCATTGTTCT
The DNA here is from genome assembly GCA_010120015.1 of Rhombomys opimus. Classification (NCBI taxonomy): domain Eukaryota; kingdom Metazoa; phylum Chordata; class Mammalia; order Rodentia; family Muridae; genus Rhombomys; species Rhombomys opimus. Next base: position 2,485,776 of record REGO01000110.1, read on the forward strand.
CATCAGAGTCCTTGTTCTCAGAGCCCTGGTTCTCCTCAGAGTCCTTGTTCTCCTCAGAGCCCTTGTTCGCCTCAGAGCTCTTGTTCTTAGAGCTCTTTTTCTCCTCAGAGCCCTGGTTCTCCTCAGAGCTCTTAATCTCAGAGCCCTTGTTCTCATCAGAGCTCCTGTTCTCCTGAGAGCTCCTGTTCTCAGAGCCCTTGTTCTCAGAGCCCTTCCATCTAACATCTGACTGCCTTTGGGAACCCTGGCTGAGAACTGTGAGCATGCCACACTCAGCTGCTGTGCTCTAGTGGAAGAGAGGTGGGAACTAATAGCTGTGCCCTTAGAGTTGTGACATGGCAGGCTTCTGGCAGTCACAGGCTGCTGAGCATAGGTCCACTTTAAGCGCTATAGAGAGCTCAGCGCAGGCAGGTGCTGTTGCAGGCTCCTTGCAGACTCGAGGCTGGCCCGCAGCCTCTCCTGTCCCCTGTTGAGCAGCAGCTTCTTCTCTGCGGCCTCCTGACTGGACTCCTGTTCTTGACTTCCTGGGGTCTTAGTTCAGCTCAGGTGCCCGTGTACCATGGCTGGCATTCTTCACCCCCCCGCAGCCACCCTGCCACCTCGGCAGCTGATGCCTGCTCGGCCTCCAGGCTCTGCGTGCTGCTCCTGTTGCCTCGCTGTGCAGCCCTCCTGCGTGCAGCACCTTTGGCCTCCGGCGCTCCTCTTGCCTGTTGGCTTTTCTTACAGTGTGCTTTCCTCTGACAGATCCCCTTCCCCACACATCTGCAAGGCCCACTTGCCACCCCCTGCGCAGATCTTTCCCCTGGCCGCCATACAGAGTGACACCCACCTGGTCCACTAGAACTCTGCCCCCAGGCGCCAAGGCCGAGGGCCAGAGGCCTGGTTCTCAGGAACAAGCCTTGCTCCCCACTGGGAACGCTTGGGTGGAGTGGGCCTTCTGTGATGACTGGCCACCATGTTGAGCCCTCATAAAGGAAAAGGCATGAATGGCTGCTAGCTCTATGTGTCTGTGGAGGTGGCATACTTAGGTTTCCTTGGCTCACTCCTGCTGTCACCTGGCAGGGATTAGGAGCTCCTCCTTATGCCTGGAAGCCTGAGGGTAGGAGGAGGGTCACAGCCTCAGGTGTTGCCTGCTCAGAGTAGGACCAGGAGACAGCCAAGGCGCCTCATCCAGCGAGTCAGGGCACAGTGACCTGGGCAGCAGCCAGGAGGAGATGGCAATGGAAGGAGGAGGCCAGGCAGCTTTCTAGAGAGCTGCGCTGGAATCGCTGGGCAGAGAATTGTCCAGTGGCAGGCTTGGGAGCAGGAAATGGCAGCCAAGCTGCAACTTCCCTCTGGTCTCGCTGAGTTGCTCAGGAGGCGACAAGGTCCGAATGGCTCTCTGTCACAGGGACAGGTAAACGTGGGAGAGGAGCTGTCGTTCTTTCAGGGTGTGCCCGCACCCTGCGAGTGCTGTCTGGTTCTGTCACAGTAATGAAGCAGCCTGGGCTAGGAGAGAAGCCGCTCAGCAGTGGGCCTGCCTGGTGGGGGGCTGTCGCTCTTCGGCCTTTTAGGGGGTGTGGGCAGTGCTGGGATGGGGCCCAAGGCTTAGGCATACCGGGCAGGGCCTGCCACGGACCCTCATGAATTCTGACTGCAGCTGAGTTCTTATTTCCCAGTCTGCAGGCCAGCAGGGCTGAAACTTCTCTGCTCAGGACAAACTCGGCCGGCCGCACTCCTAGCTGCGTTCCCAGCCTCAGGGCCCTGTGTCCTGTGAGGCCTGAGGCAGTAGGGCGCCCTAGGCAGTAGGGTGCTCTGGTAGATTTGGGGTCTGACAAGCCTTGCTGAAGAGAGTGTGCAACACTGTGGTAGTTCCGGTGTGGATGTGTGCAGGGCCTAACCGGGGAGGAAATGGCTGGCTATTTCTGTATGCTTGCACAAACACTGTAACCACAGCACCAACTGTAAGGGACAGTCCACCCTGCAGTCCACCAACTGCAGGGGTCCACGAATGAGATAGTGAGCCTGGAAGGGTGTCCTCAGCGCCGTCCCCATGGCCTGGCCGTTGGCAAGCTGGCCCTGTCCTCTGTCTGAGGCCGATGCTCTGTCCCTGGCTTTGGCCTGTAGTGTAAGGCGTGTGCACTCCCTTCTGTACGTCACACCCTCGTGCAGTCAGACCTGAGGGGAGCCCTGCGGGCCACAGTGTGGGGACACTTTCTCAGGCTGTGGGGGACAGTGAAACATCTGGAAACGTTTCCCAAGAGAGCTGAAGCCCCTGTGTGGAAGAGGTCGTGGGGTGGGCAGCAGTGGGTCTGGAACAGGAGGGTCCCGACTGGAGGCTTGGGGGGCAGGGAGGAGCTGCAGCCCTTCCTGGGAGGTAGCGGAAGTAGCAGTGCGTGGCGTCATCTGAGGGAAGAGCCACTTGTGAGATGCCCTTGGGACCATACAAATGGCTGCATTAGCTGTGACGTAAAAATGTGTGCTGTCCTCATAATTTTTGTCTTTGTTGTTGGGGTTTTTGTTTGTTTGTTTGTTTTTGTTTTTTGAGCCAGGGTTTCTCTGTGTAGCCCTGGATATTCTGGAGTCCGCTCTGTAGACCAGGCTGGCCTCAAACTTGCAGAGATCCTCCTGAGTGCTGAGTTAAAGGCGTGTGCCACCACACCAGGGTGGTCTTTATGGGCGTTAAAGTTTTTTCTTCAGGGCTGGTTCAGTGAGTAAAGTACTTGTGTACAAGGTAAAGCTTGAGTTCCGATCCTTGGTACCCGTGAAAAAGTCTGCCGCTGTGACTCCAGGCTGGGGTGAAGAAGGGGCTCTGGGGGCTGCTTAGCCCGTTGTTTAGGCCAGGCAGCCAGCTGCAGCTCAGTGAGGTCCTGTGCGACTGGGCGGTACAGGGGGACAGCCTCCGAGTGCGTGTGTCTGTGTGTGTGTCTGTATGTGTGTGTGTGTGTGTGTGTGTGTGTTTGTGTGTGTGTGTGCGTGCACGCGCTTGGGGGAGAGTGTCCAAGCTCCAGGTCAGTGGGGCGCTGTGTCACTAAGGTAGGGAGCAATGGACAGGGCTTACCCTTGCCTCCCACATGGACATGTGTGGGAAAGTGCACCCTCGCACACACGTGCACATGTATGCCACACACAGTTTCTCGTTGTTGAGATATATATTTGTTTGTTTGTTTGTTTGTTTTTCAAGACACGGTTTCTTTGTGTAGCTCTGACTGTCCTGGAATCTGCTCTGTGGACCAGGCTGGCCTCGAACTTTCTTAGATTTGCCTGCCTCTGCCTCCCGAGTGCTGGGGCTAAAGGGGCCGCCATGACTAGAAATATATATATATTCACGAGCCCAAATATATATATATTTGGGCTCGTGAGGTGGCTCTGCCACTAAAGGCACTTTTCTCTGCGTCTGACGTTGGGGTTTAATCCCTGGCACCCACATTCACAAGTTGTCTTCTGACTCTCACACACACAGCAGCAAATCCTTCTCTTCATAGTTACAAGTGCCTGGGGAATGCAAAGTAGTAAATTAACATTTAATACATGAAGCTTATGGAGAGTGTTGGAGGCTCGAGTTCAGAAGCACTGAGCTCCGTCAGAGTGCTCCAGACAGCATTTCTGAGGACTTGGGGGCTACTGTTCGTGTGAGTCCGCCCGGGTTCCAGTATTTTTGTTCCTGCTATATCAGTGTCGTGTGTGTATCTGGGGGTCGTGTGTGTGTGTGTGTGTGTGTGTGTGTGTGTGTGTATGTGTTTTCACCGACAGTCTCGGTGTCTTAGTTCTTGTCACCATGATCACATGTTGGTTGCCTGTTGCCTCCGTGACAAGTGACCCTGACGGCGCTGGGACAAGGCAGAGGTCCCATGAGCCCTCACAGAAAGTCTGACCTGGCTCACCCTGGTCGCATGGAGAAGCTCAGGAGACCATGGCAGCCAGCAGTGCTGGCCCAACACCCCTGGCCCCGTGGGTGAGCCTCGGCACGCCTGGACCAGCTCCTGGCAGTGTGTGGTGTCCCGTGAGAGCCCTGAGAGCGAGGCCCCTCCAGAGAGTGTGCCCGCCTGGCTGTCCTTGCTGCTGGCACAGGCCTTGGAGGAGCTCAGTCCAGAGCCGCAGGCCTAGCCTTCGTTTCCACGCAGAACAATTAGCTCTGGTGCCGTGTGGCTGTTGGCTTTTTAACGTTCTGAACATGGCTGTCTCCCTCCTAGACAAGGCGCCTCTGTCCAAGAGTCTTCTGCTGGTGCCCGGTGCCCTGTCCCTTCTGCTGGCACTCCTGCTGCCCCACTGCCAGCGGTTCTTCCTGTACGACCTCCGTGCCATCAAGAACGACCTCCAGGTAGGCCCCCGCATCCCTGGCCTCCGAGAAGAGGGTGCTTTTCTAGACTGGCCTTTTTCCTGTGACTCAGTTCTCCCTCAGAACCCCGCAGGCTTCCAAAATGCTGCCTTAAAGTTCTGCTCTAAGAGCATTCTTGTATTTTATTATCTCTGCTGTCTCTGTCGCCCACTAGCCTTCCAGCCCCTCTCCTGGCATGCCCTTCTCCCAACCTCAGCTCCTCCTCTTCCTCATCAGCATGACCCTTGTGCACACGGATGTAGGCCATTCTCTGGAGCATGGGCAGGTGGCCCATCCATCGGGTCACAGCTTTAAAGACAACTGATGCTTCTTCTCTGAACGGCCGTCAGCTGCCAGTGTCTCTTCAGCGAGGCTAGAGCATTGGCCAGCCTGATCTTGCGTGGCTCTTGTTCAGGCTGCCACAGCGGTGAGTTCCTGAGGGTGACAGCCTGACAAGTAGTAGACACAGTTCCACAGCACTTTGCCCAGCTCCTGGCTCTGTGATCTTCCTGTCCCCTCCTTGGCAGTGCTGCCTAAGCCATAGGAGGAAGGGCTGTGAGCAGGTACCACACTTGGGGCTGAGCACGAGTCAGTAGTGAAGAGTGGGTGCTTCTCAGCCCCATGAGTTCGGCTCTGTCGCAGGTGTTGCTGGAGAGTGATGCAGGCCAGAGGTGATCTTGAGGATGGCGATAAAGCCCGGGTTACTTAGGACTAGTTACCAGCTTCATTTGCAGTCAACCGCTGTCTGGTCCAGACAGTGGAGCTGCGTGTACACAGTGCATGTCAGCAATCCCCTGAGTCCTCACACGTTCCTGGTGATGAAGGGCTGTGGCCGGTGTGGATTGGGAGGACTTGGAGTGGCCTGTTAGCCTTCCTGCAGCGACTCGTGTGACCATGATAACGCGAGTCTGCGCTGGCCTGGCGCTGCATGTGGTTCTGGTCCTCTTGTGCACCGAGGCCTCTGGCATGGCTGCCTGTGATGATGTTTCTGCCTCTGTGGACCCTTTCCTCTGCCTGGCCTCTTGCCGGAGCCTCCTCACTCGGGCCGTCTGACTTCTGGGAATTAGACTGCTCTTGGCCTGTCTTTTTATGATCCTGGGATGGCTGTTGCCGCTGTTCGTGGCAGGACAGTCCGTGGTAGAAGCACTGTCAGTAGACAGATGGACAGACACGATGTTACACGCACAGGCCTTGTGGTATTCACTGAGGAGTGAAAGAATGAGACTAACGTGTGCCTCGCTGTGAACCCTGGGAATGCTGTTCCCAGGTAGGGAGCAGACGCAGGAGGACAGCTGCTGTGTGTCCCACTCATGTTAAACACGAGCACAAAGTTGGGCTGGGGGAGGGCTGGCAGCTTAGTGCTCTGTGGTGCAGCATTTAGGATGATGGCCTAGCACACACCACTGAACGTTCTCAACACCACTGAGGTGCGTACGGAAACATAGTCAACGTGGTAAAATTGACCTCAAGTTTCACAGCAATTGAAAGGAAGCAGAAGGTTGCTTTGTTCCGGTAGGAGGGGAGGTGAGATCAGAGCTTTGCAGGTACCAACAGCGCCATTCCAATTTGCAAACTATCAAAGACTCCAAACAGGCCTTTGAGAGGCAGCGCTTTCCTTCTGCAGTTCGTTGTTTCTCACCTTGCCGAGATGAATTCAGAGGTTTAAGCTGCTGTTTTATCAGCACGTCCTCAGAGCTGCCATGCATGTGGCTCTTTGGTGATTAAGCTCAGAATTGTAGTTTTGAATTTTACCCAAATTGTCAGTTACAGCTTTGCTTTTGAATTCAGTAGCGTAAAATAAGCATTCGTTAGTCTTTGATTCCAGCTGCTGTGTTTGGGCCTGAGTGTGTCCTGCTAACACCCCTTTCTTTACATGACTCCCTTTTGTGTGAGTGTGGTGCTGGTGAGCATGTCCTGGTGCCACGTATGGAGCTCAGACAACAGGTCTGTGGGCTCAATTGTCTCCAGCCACTGAGATGTGGGTCCTAGGGCTTGAACCCGTGGCGTCAGGCTTGGCAGCGGGCGCCCTGGCTGCCGGGGACTGGGTGCAGGCCTTGCTGTTGCCTTAGCAAGACCTTCTGAGAAGCAGAGCCTCCCTGCGGCGGGGGCTGTCCAGGGTGGGCTCGGGCTTGGCGTGTGCAGTGGCTGCGGGGAGCCTGAGCGCAGGTGGCGGAACGCGCAGGCTCCCTCACTGCCCTGTTCTGACCCTCTGTAGGTTTGGAGGCTGATATGCGGAAGGATAATTTGCCTGGACTTGAAGGACACCTTCTGCAGTAGTCTTCTGATTTACAACTTCAGAATATTTGAGAGAAGATATGGGAGCAGGAAGTTTGCAGTAAGTTATCCATGATGGAGCATTTCCGCTGCGGCTCCAGATGAAGTGGCTGTCTGTACTCCTTATTTGCCTGTTTGTCCCTCTGGGGTCTCCTGTGTGGGGAGTGCATTTTACCTGGCTGCCGCCTCTCCAGCCCTCACTTTTCATTGTGTAAACTTGAAGGAAGATCCTATCGGCTCGCCCGGGCTGGCCTCTGGAATTGCAGCTGGGCAGTGCTGTGCTGGACCCTGTTTTAAAATGCCCTCCACTTTTAAAACCCAGGGTATTATTTATAATTATCTCTTCAATTACATGATTCTAGATCTGATTGCACATTAACCAAAGAAACATTTAAAATTTAAGCCAGTACCATGATAAAATAATGAAATGATGGTGATGATAATACGTGAAATTAAGCATATGCCAGTTATAAAAATTTTAATTAGAAATTTAGCTAACAAAATTCTGGCCTCTTATTGGTGTAATGGTATATGGGCTACTTCTCAGCAGTATGTTTTAATTAAATGTCTCCTTTAACATATCTAGAAGTTATAGAAACTGATTCATATGAACAGTTACGGTTTATTTCCCAACTTTGAAAAGTAACAAAAACAAATAATATGGAAATATGCTTATGCATGATCGTATATATGTCGTGTGTATGTGTGTATGTTGGTGCATGCCTGTGTCTCTAGACTGTACTCCTACCCGCCCCTCAGCTCACGCTAACTGAACAGCTGTTACTCACCTTCTGCTTCCCGCTTTCTTTCTTAGTCCTTCCTGCTGGGTTCCTGGGTCCTGTCAGCCCTGTTTGACTTCATCCTTGTGGAAGTTGTACAGCATTCGTTTGATGTCACTGTGGCCAGTAATCTACCTTCTGGATTGTAAGTAGCTCATGGTTATGCATTTAGTATTCTTCATGCTATTTGAAATACTGTCATCCAGAACCACGCGCCAAAAGTCTTCTACGCTGGCCACACCTTTAGTCTAGGCACTGAAGCAGAGGCAGGAGGATTGCTGTGAGTTCAAGGCCAGCCTGGACTACATTGTGAATTCCAGAACAGCCTGGCTACATAGTGAGTGTGATTCTGTGTAAAAGAGATTTTACACTTCCAGACAGAGTAAGTGTGTAATGAAAACCCAGCCCTTGCAGATCCTTACGCTCGTAATCTAATCAATTTCACAGTAATCTCCTTTTCTTTCAGCTCTGAAATCATTCCAGAGCTTTTGTTTGTTTGTGTGAGGCATGGTCTCTAAGTCTCGTGTGTGTCAGGCTTTCTGTGCCGCTGCAATAAGCCTACGTGCCTGAGCTCCTGAGAGTGAATCTGTCCTGAGTGTTTTTATAGTGATACTGTCCTGTTGGAGTTTTATGAGCTAGACACAAAAGCCCATTTGATTGGACCAGATGATGATGAACGTGCTGAAGGTGAGTTTCTGAGGAGACCTGTAGGTTATTATTTCTGTGCTTCCCTTGGATGTAGAGCTGTGGCTGTGCAGGAAACAGCTTCGCACTTCCTGCACTCACAGCCCACTCACTTGTGCTTCCTGTGTGCTGGTCCTCCCACTGACTGGTGGAGTGGCTTCGGGCCGAGAGCAGCGCTGTCAGTGTGTGCAAGGCCTCACTGGTGCCAGAGTGTCGTGTGGGAGCCTGTCTGAGCGACACGGTAGTATGACGTGGAGAGACTGAGTGATGTGAGGTTCTGTGCATGCTAACTTAGCCTCGATCTAGTCTGGCACTCTGGGCTGAGAGCTGTTGGGTGTGTTAGGCCGTGGTCCCAAGGAGCCTGGGTCTCCTCGCTGCGTGGCCGGCGCTGAGTGGCGAGCGCACCCTTCAGGCTCTGGTAGCTCCTGAGGTTCATCTGCGTGCAGGCCGGGTCCCCGTCATCACTGCTGTGCACTGTGGACACACTGACCGCCCAGAGTCGCTCGGGTTGCCAGCATGCTGGGCCAGGGTGAGGGTTCTCCTGCGCAGGCGCAGTGTAAGAAGGCTCCATGCCTATGGCATCGCCACGACTCACTTCCTTGGACAGTGCTCACCAGGCCGGCTGTGGTGGCCAGCACAGGCTGCCGAGTTCCAAGGCGTGTGAGATGTTAGTGTAGGATGAGACTAGATCGTAGTGATGCAAGTGAAGACTGAAGCTTGATCCCTAGAACTCACGGGTGGGGGGAGGAGAAACGTGAATTGTCCTGTGACCCCCAGATGTGTCCTGTGGCCTACACACGCGCACACACACTCAACACACTTACACTGGAACACTGGCATATACACACATTCACACACATATACACACTCACATGCTCACACTCACATACTGCATACACTCACACAATCCAGACACACTCACATCCTCTCACACACATTCACTCACGCAGACTTACACACTCTCCCATACTCACACATTCTCAAATACACATGCTCCACACACACACACACACACACACACACTTTCACATATACACATGCATAGTACAGACTCTCACATACACACACACACACGCACACATACACACACACACAAAGTCAGTGTAAAGAATGGAAACATGGGGCTGGAGGATGGCTCAGGGGTGAAGAGCACTGGCTGCTCCTCCAGAGGACCGGGGTTCAATTCCCAGCACCCACACGGCAGCTCACAACTGTCTGTAACTCCAGGGGATCTGACACCCTCACACAGACATGTATTTGGGCAAAACAGCAATGCATGTAAAAGTGAAAATCATTAAAAACCCTTTGTATAAAGGGAAAGAGGCTGGAATAACCGCTGAAGCTGTGCTGGTGTCAGACCAACCGACCCTGCCCCCATGAGGTGGACTCCACCATCTGTGAGCTCTTGCTTCCATTTCTGAGGCTCGGCCATCCGTGCTCCCGCCCGGGCTCCAAGAGCTGCGCTGTCCTTGCTTGCGCGGCACACTTGGGCACCGAGGGAGGACTGTACACGCGCGCTGCACTCAGACTCGTGTGGAAACTGCCCGTAACGTCCAGTGAGCGCTCACAACTTACTTCGACTCAGAAACACACACACACGCGAGTGCACACACACACACACACACACACACACACACACACACACACACACACTGTTTCCAGGGGAGTGGCACTGCGAGCTGAGTGTCAGCGTCGTCTGGTGCCCACGCCTGACACCGTTGCCCGTTTGTACAGGGAGCGCATCCACGCGGCCATGTGTCTCCAGAGCAGGAGACTAAGGCCCTTGCTCCCAAGCCTCATGCCCGAGTGTGAGCCCTGGAGCCCACGAGGTGGAGGGGCATAACTGACCTGTGTGGGTTGTGTGTGGATATTTACACGTGTGCTGTGGCACACACGTGTACATACACAGTAAATGACACGTTTCAGAGAGCGTCTGAATATAGTGCTAAGTACATCATGCCACCTTGGGTTGTTCTCCATGATACGTCATTTCCTTGTGAGGCCCACGCCACGTCCGTGCCTAGATGGTGAGTCTTCGTCTCATCCTCTTGCCCCCAGTGGAGCCTTTGGAAGGAGCGTGCAGAGAACCGCTGCACGGGCACATCTGGACACTGGAAACAGGCTGCACCCCAGCACTGGTGCTCGCTCGAGGCTGGGAGTGAAAGGCAGCCTCCTCACTGGTGCGAGGCTGGCGCGTGACCACTCAGCGACTGTGGACTGTGCCTGCCGAAGCCCGCACTGAAGGCAAGGTCCCCGCTGACACAGTTTTCTTTGTGAGGCTGCGTCAGAGTACCTGCTGCATTTGTGTGTCTCACAGCCGTGACAGTGTCCATGTCTGTCAGCATTGATGATTACTGGATAGTGTATCAGAGCTGGAAGGGGCCAGGGCAGGTGGGTCGCTGGGTGCCAGCCCATCCACACCTGCACCTGTCCCCAACAGAAGACAATGACACAGGCAATTTGCAGAGGAGGCTGAGAGTTGACTCTTGTGTGTCCATGTTTAGAGTAGTAGGGTTTCTGGGTTGTCGTTCAGGTTCTTTTCTTTCAGACGAGATGCTTTCCTATGGAGAAACCAGACAGGCAGGTGCCGGTCAGAACCCGAGGTCCCGGCCGGTGCCACTGCCACTGTAGCATATGGCCTGGGAACAGTCTTTCCCTGCTTTTGATCGAGTAAGGTGGGCAAGCTGTTGGCATTGTGGCAGGCTGCTGAGCTGCCTCGGAAGCATCTCACGCCATAGCAAGAGGCAGTTTACGAGGCAGGAGTGGGACTGCGGCCACCTTCGCACACTTGCCTCGAGTGGGATGTGTGCAAAGTAAGCACTTGTGTGACCACATATTGGACCACGAAAGGGGCGGGAGGTGGCGGAGGGCCCTGTTGCCATTGGTTTGCTCTGGTGAGATGGACAGTGGCTTGTGCAGAACCTAGGCACTGGTGTTTAGAACTCAAAGCCTGTTCTTGGCTGAGCTCCATGGAAGGAAGACCATCCCTTTATTTTGAACATAGCTTGTGCGTAGAATTCAATCCAAACCTGTCAGGCCAGTCAGCCACCTGCTCAGATAAGGCTTGACTGTGAAATGTGACTTGGGTGCTCCCCCCGCCCCCAGCTAATTCATGAGCTTGTTGTTTTGGTTTTTGTTGTTTTTATTGTGTTTTGAGACAGTGTGGCTGTGTAGCCTGGGCTGGCCTCCTCTGCCTTCTGAGGGCTGGCTCACAGCACACCTGACTCAGGCACTTGTTTTATACAAGTTGGAAGATAAAAGCTTCTTGGAATGGTCAGGATTTCATCTTGTCGCTGGAATAATGACATCACAGGAGTTTTTAAAGTTTATTATAATTATTATTTCTTTTCACAAAGAAGGGACGGGGTTCAATAGAATACTAGTTCACTCAGAGTAGACAGACAAAGCCTCAGAGCGATTAGAGGCAGGTGCGTGACTCACAGCATGTCGCTGTTCACGTTGCTAAGCGACCGTAAGCTGCCGGAACGGAAGCTCTTTCTGCGCACGCTCCGAAGGTAGTTGCGGTACCACATGACGCTGAGGACGCGCGCCTGGAATTGTTTGGACACGATGTAGTAGAGGATGACGTCGAGACACGAGCTGAGGCTCATGAGCAGCGTGGCGAAGGCCGCCCAGGGGCTGTAGCTGTCCTCCTGGCGCAGCGTCAGCAAGGCCAGGCACACGTGGAAGGGCACGAAGCACACGAGCACCTGCAGCAGGAGCGTGGCGATGATGCGGACGGACTTCTCCCTGACCTTGGGCTTGAGCGAGGACGCCTGCCCTCGCAGGAGGCTGTGGATGACGCTGGCGCAGCTCCCGGCGATGATGAGCAGGGGCACCAGGAAGAAGAGCAGGAGCCGGGTGAGGCCGAGCGCCGTCAGGGCCCTCAGGTGGACGATGTCGCAGAGCTTTCGGCAGGTGGCCGGCGAGGCGCCCTTGTCGGGGTCTGCGGAGCGCAGCAGCAGAGGGACGGTGGTCACCAGGGTCATCCCCCACACCCCCGCGCTCGCCAGCACGGCCTTGCGGGTGTTCTTGAGTTCCTTGGCGTGTTTCGGCTGCACCACGGCCATGTAGCGGTCAGCGCTGAGGAGGGCCAGGAGCCACAGCGCCAGGCTCGGGTAGAGCAGCACCAGGGCCCCGAGGGCGTGGCAGAGGTGCTCCCCAAAGGGCCAGTCGCCCTTTGCATAGTACACCATCCGGAAGGGCAGGCCCAGCGCAAACAGCAGGTCCAGCAGGGCCACGTTCATCATGTAGACCGTCACCGTGGTTCTCTTCTTGGTGGTGCAGCTGAAGACCCATAACGCAGTGACGTTGACAGATAACCCAACCAGGAAGACGCCGCTGTAGAAGACCAGGGCCGCGATTTTGAATTCCTCTGGGTGTGAGCCAGAAAGGACAGTCTGGTGCTGATCACTTGGGGTAGCCATCTCATAGCAGGCTGGTTCCCATGACACTAGACACTGTCAGGACTGTTGAGAAAACAGGGTAAGAGCTTTGCTTGGAAATAGAGGCCTCACAGTCCCAGACTTCTCTGCTGTTAGTGAATTTTAATTTGGGGGCATTTTGTAGCAAAGACTCATGTGCATGTCTTAGTATCACTGAAGAACATACACCTGAGGTGTTCTTACTGCTATTTACTGATTTCTCTGACTTTGTTTTATTTCTGGAGCACTGGGCATGAACACAGGTATGTCACATAGGCCATGGACCCACTGAGCTATGAATGTCTGTCTCTGTCATTATTTTGGTTTTTTTGAGGAAGTGTTTCAGGAAGTTGTCCTGGACCAGGCTGACCTCCCACTCACAACTTTCCTCCCGAGAAAACCCTTGAGAGCTGGGACGAAAGGTGTGCACTGCCATGCCGAGCCCCAGCCTGGGTAGTGGATGGGTCAGTTCAAATGGCCTCAGTCACCAAAGTGCTCTGGGAGAGACTGCTCCAATATCATTGACCTTGCTTCTCCCTCCCTTTCCCAAATAATCGAATTAGGACACATTAACAATTCTCTGGAGGAGTGGGAAAAGGGCTAATCTGTTTTTTAAATCTTATAAGATCTATTTAAATGTTTTATAACTCAAGTAATGTTCATATACTTTTCATTCACTAAATACGGTAACAATTTACAAAACATGTGTCATGACACTAACAGAAGAACCAAACAGCTGAGTGTGATTCCCAGGTGTGAGCAGTTAGGAACTTTGGTTTTTCTCTCTTGCTGCCTCTCCAGCACACAGTGGGAAATGCTGAGTGGACACGAGGGAGAGAGACAGTGTCTGCTGGGGTCCCTCAGCAGCGGCCTGCAGCCTGCCTGGTGTGGCTGGCTGTGACCCCCCCCTCTGTCGAAGTTGGAGGATTGGAAACAACCTCCTGGTGTCAGCCCGTGTTCTCCTCAGGTTACTGTAGTGTGGGTCACTGCCGTTCTGGGTCCTGCTCTGCTGGAATCCCAGAGCGACTGTCTGTGTTCTCCTCAGGGTACTGTAGTGTGGGTCACTGCCGTTCCAGGTCCTGCTCTGCTGGGATCCTAGAGAGACTGTCTGAGGCGGGCACTGCTGTCTTTCTTTGCCAGGGCCCTAGAATTTAAGTTGCCTCAGTGGGACACAGAGAGCAGTGATTTGAGGATGAGTTTCTGCTAGTCCCATCACTCTCGTTCTCCCACCCTGCCTAATGAGTATAAATTCTGTCAAAGAGAAGTAGGTCTGACACGCGCTAGCGTGTGTATACAGAAACTAGTAATTCTGCCACAGAGAAAGTGTTTATTTAAAAAAGAAATGGTTTAATAGTGCTTCCAAGTATGGACAGAGCTCCAGGCGTTCCCTTGGCCAGGGTGTAATGCTGGCCCGCACAGCACCCATGTGCAGGGAGGGATCCTGGAGGCTGCTCTCTGGTGAAAGGGGGTGTATGGGAGGTTGTCTTTAAAGATGCCACTCTGTAGGGTGCTTCTGTCCAACTCCCCCGACTCTCCTTAGTGAGAGTTACAGGGAGGGGTGGCAGCGGGGTTGGCCGGTGAGTTAATGTGGGCAAGTGCTGTAAACAGCCCGAGAGGCGCGTGGTCCCTTCCTTCTTATGGTTGTCATGTGCTTGGCTTAAGTGTGATTTTGGAATAAAATTTATTTATTTCAGAAATATGTAAGAATGAAATTCTGCATGTCTAAACCCTGCATTAACATTTCCAGATGGAGCTGAGAATGGTGGCGCGTGCTTTCTGTCCCAGAGGGTGGGGTGTCTGTGTCAGAAGCCAGTGTGCTCTGCACACTGAGCTGCAGCCAGCCAGGGTGTACCCGGGTGAAGAGCCTCCCCGATATCTGTAAAGAGGATGTTAGCTTCTCGCTAAGGGAGACAGTTACTGCACAGAGAAGTCAAGTCCTCACCACGAGGCAGGAGACTTGCCTGGAGGCCAGGCCTTTACCTCAGTGGACCTTAGAGGGGCAGCACCCGTGACTGCGCATCTCCTCCGCCCACCTTCACCCCGATGCTGTCAGGAACCCCAGAGTCACAGAGCACTGCCTGGCTCCTCTGCATCCCCCCGCCCCCCCCGGCTCGTGCCCGCGGCTCCTGTGTGACGGCAAGGCTGGGTAAGGTGGAAACTGGTGGCTCTCGGAGGAAATTTTGACAAACTTAAGAGCCACGATTATCTGGAGTTGTTTTTCTATTAAAACCAACTAACTTGGAGAAGCTGTACGGAGAGCACAGGGGAAGACTTGGAGGTGCACTGTGGGTGGTGTGTCCTCAGCGTGCGCTAACAGGCGGGGGCCTCACCACAGACGACACCGCAGTGCTGTGCTGAGAGGGAGAGGCCCTCCCGGGAAGGCACGGCAGCTGTGGTGCGGCAGGCCAGCTCGGCCCTGAAAACACCACAGTGACGCCGGACTGACAGAGCAAGGCACACTCAGGTTACACAGTTGAGGACACAGAGGCCCTGGATCTGGAAGAGAGCAAGGAGGTGCACACAGGCGGCCTGGAGGGAGGAGAGGGAGGGAGGGAGGAGAGGGAGGGAGGAAGTGCTTGACTATAGTGTCAGAAGTAACACACTGTACCGGGCTACACTTACACATTGGAAGTGAGCGCCAGGTCATGAGAACAGTAACCGAGTGTCCCAGAGTCCGAGTGAGCAGATCTGAGTGTGTGACCCAGCGTGACCTGCTAACGGCGCATAGTGAGGTCAGTGCACACAGCTTACCTTCTGTTGTCAGAGGCCCAGAGGGGGCCAGTGTTCGGGGTACTGTGCCTGGTGCTCTGAGGGTTCTGGCCTCGCTGAGGAGTGTTGGGGCGCAGTGCCCAGCTGTCTGCAGGCTGAGCGAGGTTGTCTGTGAGCGAGGCCGTGTGCACGCTGCTCTGCCGCTTCAGGAAGTGTTCTGAAGTAGGGCTATGTGTGTGGCCTCATCGGCTGCGGTTTTCTCTGTCACAAGTGATTTGCCTGTGAGCCTGCGGCGCCTGGCTGCTTGAAGGAGGAGGGCAGACAGAAAGGGGACCTCCCTGAAGTGGCTGCATGTTTGGGTGTGGGAAGTCTGTGTCAGGCCAGAGGGAGGGCTGACCGGGGCAGAGCAGGTTGGAGGCCTGGCTACCTTCTTCGGCGTGCTCCTGGTGGGCCTCTAGGTGTGGACTCCATGGCCAGCCGTGCCAGGGTCTTACGCTCCCGCCTGGAGGGGCAGCTGTCCCCAGCCGCCGGCCTGCCACCAGCTGTAAGCTGTGGGCCTCTTACCTCACCCCCTTCCAGGTGCATGCACGTGGCTCTGTGCCCCCGCTTGTGCCCTGCTCCCACTGTGCTCCCTGCTTTCTGTTTTAAGGAAGGGAGCTGTAGTTCCCCACAGGACACCCTGGCAGGCTGGGGAGAGCCGCGGAAGTGTGGGCAGTGCCCACTGCCGGGCTCTGAGGGGCGAGGACGGGGCCTGCCGACCGCTGTCGGCACGGCCAGCCTCCCTGTGCCACCGACCTCCAGCGGTCTGCGTGCACTGCTGGCTCCTGATGTCACCCACTTCCGGGCAGTGTTCTTCGGCATTGCCAGCCTCCCTGTGCCACCCCCCTGGGCAGTCTGAGCGCCTCTGCGTGAGTCATGCCTGTGTTGCTGGGGTCAGTGGGTCCCTTAGGCTCCATGCTGCTCAGAGCGGTGGCTTAAGGTGGCTGCTGTCAACTGCCTTCCTCTCTCCAGACAAGGCCTGGCTAAGGCCCGGCTGGGCACTATGTAGACCAGGCTGCCCTGGAGCTTGCAGGGATCCTCCTGCTCTGCCTCCCGTGTGCTGGGCACAGGCATGAGCCAGCATGCCCCACTTGAGGTGGTTTGAGAAATGGGAAACCCTTGCTCTAACGTCAGCAGAAAAGGGACTGAGGTCGTTCGTGCCAACCTCAGGGAGCAGGGCGCCTTCCCAGACAGCGCTTCCTTGGGGGAGGCCTTGATGCCCGCTCTGTGCATGACTTCCTCCTTGCTGAGTTCCCTTGTGAACGCTTTTGCTATATGTCTTTTTCATGGGCCTCACGACCATGTACAGGCTCAGCTGTGGAAACTCTTGACCGGGCCCTTGAACTCTCGACCTGATCGCAGAACGTGTGGCACAGTTCTGGCGGGACTCCCTGCCCGGCGTCCCCTTGCTGCGTGCGCTCAGCGGAAGCCTGTGTCTACCAGGTCTTCTCGACGACACTCGGCTTTCACTGGAGGTAGTGGTCTTACCTGTGAGCCTCCATCTCACAGTGCAAGGCATGCAGGGCAGATCAGGAAGTCCCCGAGGCCAGGCAGGCCCACGGGCACAGCCTCCCTTGACAGTTACCCTCGCCGCCTTGACAGTTACCGTTTCCTGGGCCCTTTCTGTGCCCTCTAAGCTGGCACGCCCAGAAGAGTCCTGCCTGCTCTGTGCTCCTGTCTGTGCTGCCGGCCCTCACTTGGTTCCCTGATGCCCCCACCCCTCACTTTGTGCTTCCAGAGTTGGCACAGTTGTGTCTCAGGAGTGGTTAACATTGATTGACAGATGAGGAGCAGATGGAGAGCTCGGGAGTGATGGGTGGTGTGAGCCCAGATCCACTGACTGGTTTGAGATGTGGTGATGTGTGTGTATATGCGTGTGTGTGTGTGTGTGTGTGTGTGTGTGTGCATGCATGTGTGTGTGCGTGCGTGCATGTGTGTGTGCCTGTGTGCATGTGTGTGAGTGGATGGCCTTCTTGTGCCCCTCACCCTGATTGCGGGTCGGGAATGTTGAGGTCTCTCTGCCTGTGGGAGATTCCTGTTGTGATGTAGGAACTTGGGGAGTGTTGTGCAGTTTTTGGTTTCCCCATTGTATTTTGGGTGTGAGAGGAACTTGATTCTTGCCAAAGAAAGGCTTCTCATCCTCCAGGGACTGAGGGTTCTAGTCACTTCATGAAATGGTCTGGGCTCGCTTTAATCCTTGGTCTGATCAAAAGACTGTGTGGGTAGGTTTAGTGTGAGAATACAGTTAAGACACACCTGAGGTAGAAAGGGCGGTATCAGATGTGTGCCTGTCTCCATGTCGGGTAGGCTCCTTTGCTAAAGCTTTGTGCCACAGATACTTATGTTTCTTGGTCTTAGATGGTTCACAGCCATTTTGTGTGTTGTGCAAGAGCATTTCATCCTGACCATCCCTGCCACACTAGCTGGAAGGCTGTTTACTCTGCCTATCTCAGCATGGGGGCAGGGACAGCAAGCCCTCATGGCTGGTCGCCAGCCAGTCCCCAGAAAGAAGAGGGAGATGGCACTCGTGAAGGCACCCCTATTTGACACTGGGGACCTCTGCCCTGCTCCCATTTTCTCAGACTTGTGTCCCAATGACTGCTCTTCAGAAGGGCTGGGCAGGGTGCAGGGTCAGGGCGTGTTGAATGAAGTCTGAGAGAGTGTCTCAGTGTGTATTTATAGATTTCCTGTTACAGCTGCTTCAGCGTGAGGAGAGACTCCCTTGGTGCTTGATTTCCTGAGTCGTGCTTCAAAGTTAGCCTTCCCCAATTTTGTTTCTTTTGTGCATCTTAAAATCTTGAAACCATAAAGCCAGACATTGACTTAACTCACAAGGCAGTGTGACTCCCCAGGACAGATGACCTTAGTCAACTTACAGGAGTGCTTGGGGAGCCACCCTCCCAGCAGCTTGCTGGACCTGAAGCTGAAGTCTGAGGGCCTAGGAGGAGCTCGCAGAGGCGTGCTCTGTCACTACAGAGGCCCGAGCCATTGGGGAGCCCAGGCCTGTTGTGCAGACTCCAGTTTCAGTTAAAGGAGAGCACGGAAGTGAGTGTGTGGACTCACGTGTGTGGACGTCGCCATGGAGGAGAGAGACGACTTGCACGGACATGCAGTCTTCCGGAAGAGCATGTGGAAAGCTTAGTCCTCGGCCTTGAGCTGATTGTCAGAAGGGGGCACACGCTGTTGGACGTGGGCTGTAGTGAGTTCCTTTGGGTGTGTCCTCAGAGTTGATGTGAGGTGCGGCTGGGAGATAAACGTTTGCTTCTCCTTGCACTTCTTGTGTGTGACACACAGGCACAGCCTGAAGCCTCTCAGGCGCAGCCTGAAGCCTCTCAGGCGCAGCCTGAAGCCTCTCAGGCTTAGCAGAGTGAACCTCTGCGACCTGAGCTTTGTCTCAGGGGCTTGGGGCGGTATTTAAAGCTGTGAGCTGAGAGATGAGCACAGGGAGAGCTTTGCTCTCACGTTGTGTTAGTCCAGGCCTGCTTCCTAGTGCGTATGGCGTGGAGGCTCTGGTGTACAGGCTCTGCTGGCATTTGTGTGACTGAGAAAGGCGGTGGAGGTGCGGCAGCATCGGCAGCACTTCCTCCCCGGTGCTGTCCCTCTTGTGCTGAGCAGTGTGAGGAGGTGATGGCGCGGCCCAGGCTTGTGTCTGGTGCTCAGGCTGGAGGCTCTGAGTGTGTGCCCTGCTCGTAGACTTGTCTGAGCTTTAAAGTTTCATTGTGTAGACAGTGTTGGGCCTGCCTGTGTGCTTGCACAGCGGGAGAGGGCAACACACCTCACTGCAGATGGTGGGGGCCACCGTGTGGGTGCTGTGGAAGACCAGTGCTGTTCTTGGGCCCCGCCGTCTCCCCAGCCCCTGTCTCAGTGTGGCTGTAGTTGGTTCTCGTTTCTTGGGGAGCACACAGACCTGTCCTTCCTGTCACTGCGCATGTCGCTCTTCTCCACAGAAGACTGCGTGTGCCAGGAGAAACTCTTGCTATCTAGTGGGCAAGGCGGACAGACACTTGGACATTTGCTGATGATCGTCATCCACATCATCATGCCTGCTGACATCACTTGTGCTCAGGAAAATGACAACTAACCCTGCACAATCCCATCCCACAGCCACCGTGCACAAGTGAGGACAGCTTCCCGAGTGCGTGCTGGAGACCGGATCTCAGACACTGCGTGTGTGACACCAAGCATTGAAGACCTTTTGAAATAAGTGCCAAACGGAGGTGTGCAGATGCTATGGCCAGGTGGCTCCTTGACATGCAGTGAGTGAGAGAGTGTTTATGCACGCCAGGAGAAAGGGAAAAGACTCCACAGCAGCCCTGTGTGACAGCACGGCAGCAGACACAGCTCGCTCACTGGCTGTGCAGTCAGTGTGCACTGACCCTGGAGTGCTCTTCCTGTCAAGGGAGGGATGACCCAGGAAGACCAGGCCACAGGAAGTGTGCGGTAGTCCATGCCCAGGGTCACTGCTGTGGTGGAGAAGAAGCAGTTCAGACACAAGAAGCAGCAGGTGCGTGAGTGGCAGGGCCCTGGCAGCTGCTCAGTAACCTTCACCGGGTCCAGAGAGATGCTGCAGAGAGAGACGGACAGAGAGAGCCCCTGGGAGCCGCTGTGTCCAGATCAGTGGGCCAGGCTCTCGTGAAGGAGCTGGCGGAGCGAGTGCCCTCACCTCAGGCAGCCTTCCTTCCGCCAGTCCCAGTGCACACACTGCATCCTGCAGGCAGAAGCCTCCCTGGCCGAGGCCGAGGCCAGCGCTGATCTGTTGCTATTTAGGAGGCAGTTTAACAGGTCTGTTTAGTAAACAGCAGTAGCTGTCTCCGTTGGGGCCTGCGTTAGTTACTTTTCTGTTCTGGGGTAAGGTTTATTTGGGGTGCACAGAGGGTTGGAGTCCATGAGCCTCATGGCCGGAGCATGGCAGTGGTCCTGCTGCTGTAGTAGATGGAGCTCATGAGGCACACGGACCCTGGGAAAGGTGCAAATCTTTTGAACCCTCAAGCCAACCCCCAGTAACACACCTCCTCCAATGAGGCCTCCTAATCCTTCCCAAACAGCTCCACCAACTGGGGCCTGAGCATTCAGATATATGGACCTATTAAAACTGCCACAGGGCCCGTGTCCCCTGAGCCACGAGCTTTTGACCAGGTTCACACTGCCGACACAGATGCCTTCCCGTAGAACAGGTCTCGAGTCCGGTCAGAAAGTGTGTGGTTACCCCATAACCCTTGTCCTGCTCTTGCAGCAATGGGCACATTTTGCCAGCAGTGGCATTCGGGGACTCCTGCAGGCTCCCTCCCATTGGTGACTAACCCCTGTAGGGGCACACACGGCACCCGGGAGCAAGCTGCTAGGTCAGCCTTAGCCTGATCCTCCATGACCTTCCCCAGGCCAGCCTCAGCCTGATCCTCCATGACCTTCCCCAGGCCAGGCCTTCAGCTCTAGGGTCTCATCGTCTCACACTCTGATGCAGACAAGTGCTCTGGGTGGGGGAGAGACAGCGGTTTGCAGGGAGTCCCTCATGCCCAGTGCTGAGACTCACTTTCCAGCCCATGTCTTCTGAGGGTGGCGCTGCCCACCATGTGGGCTTCCTGTGTTGAACCTCACTGTAAAATTTTGATTTTAGCAGTAGGTTTCCCATGAATTTTCTTTGTTTGTACTCCCTCCCCACCCTCCCACTTCCCACCTCATTTTAATGGATAGTCCATTGGCTGCATTCACATTGCTGTGTGTCTAGTCCCCTTCGGCTTCCCAGACAAGCACAGCACCCTCCGAATGACCCCTGCGTGCCCACAAACCCAGCAGTCGGTCTGCGTTGTTTTCTGGAATCGGACTGCCCTGCCTCAGGTAGAATTGGGGAATATCTGTCTTTTTAAAATCTCCACACATTCCACAGTGAGTGTCCGAGGGTCAGAGGAAGACCCTAGCATGCTTGCTCGCTCACTGCTATATGTGCCAGGCCTCCTGGCCTGGCTGTGAGCTCCCCCTTGTGGTCTTACAGGTGCTGCTGCAGCCAGCCTGTGTCCTGAGGCGCTGAGCTCAGGCCCTCAGTGGCCATGGCACCTCCTGAGCTGTCCCTAGCCTGTGTCCTTGTCTTCTGTACCCGATTCATTTCCCTTGCCGCAGGGTCTGTAGGGCCATGTGTGACGTAACATATCAAAATACCTTCCCTATACGATACATAAGAATACGTGTGCTGTCCCGTCACGTGGGGTTATTCACTCTGTCGTTACCCGCTAGGTTGGCTCCGCCTTGTGGCGTGTGTGAGCACTGCAGCTCTGAACCTAGGTGCAGCTGCCCCTTTGGAGCAGCTTTCAGTTCTTGTTGGTGTAAACTCACAAGTGGGAGCTACTTCTCGTTCCACGAGGAGAATCACTGTTCCGTAGCAGGTGCACCTCTCTGCCGGAGCACGACACTAGTCTCCGAGCCCTCGCCGGAACTTGCTCTGTTCCTTCATATCTCTTTTCCTTTTATACGTGTGGCTCTGTCTGCATGTGTCTCCATAAAGCCACACGCTCACTGGGGGCCTGTGGCGGTCAGACGTCGGCGTCAGATGCCCAGGAGCTGGAGTTACGGATGGTTGTGAGCCGCCGTGTGGGTGCGGGGAAGTGACCAAGAAAGCAGCCCCAACTGTAGAGCAGCCGTCCACCCTCTCTTTCCCTTCGCTAATGGCTATCCTGGTACTCGGGAGGTGGTACTTCGTGGTGGTGACAGGCATTTTGAACTCTGTCTGTGCGTTTGTAGGTCTTCTGTAGATGCCGCTGACGTCCTCTGTCTCCCCTTGCACCATCAGCCCAGCCATCGGCCTCTTTGTTTCCATAGCTTTCTTGATAATCCTGGTCCTTAGGGTCAGCACCCTCTCCTTTGTCCTTGTGCTCTGAGGCTGTGACGCCAGCACCCTCTCCTGTGTCC
>REGO01000110.1:2508201-2540182 GCA_010120015.1 Rhombomys opimus
GCTGTGACGCCAGCACCCTCTCCTGTGTCCCTGTGCTCTGAGGCTGTGACGCCAGCACCCTCTCCTGTGTCCCTGTGCTCTCTGAAGCAGCTGCTTGGTGTAGTGTTAGGCCTGTCCACTTGTCTTATTCTTATGGTGAGGGTGAATTTACATATTTTATACGTAAAGGACAGGAGAGGGTATGTCCTTTCAGGGCCTTTCCTGATGACGTCATTTGAAACAGCTTATCTGGGCAGACAGGAAACCTTTCCTTCTTCCAGGAAGGAAGAAGTGGGCCATGTTTCAGAACTCCTTCCCTTTGGACACCTCCCTGCTACTGCTGTCTTGTGCTTGGAGATCATATGCTTTTGTTGTTCAGTAATACCCAAGTTACTCCAGTCTTTGTGTAGGGCAGAGGTCAGGCCGACTTCAGGTGTTTCCCTTACTCTTTTCTGTCGCTCACCTAGCTAGACTGGCTGCCAGTGTCTTCCTGTCCCTGCCTCTGCAGCTCTGGGATGACAGACACCGCCATGGCCACATCATTGCTGCTAAGTACCAGAACTCAGATCTTCATGCTTGTGTGGCCACACTCAGCAGCTGAGCCATTTCCAGCCCTGTCGGCAGCCGTAGAAGAAGCTGGGCAGCTTGGTCATCATCAGCTGTGTGTTTTCTAGGGGCTGAGGCAGCAGCATCTTGGGGGAGCACTAACCGGCTCCTTGGAAGAGCAGTGAGAGTAACAGCATCCGGGCCTCGAGGTGGGGCTGTGGCTTCTGTGAACGACGTGATGGGAGCATCGGGTGTGGCGCCTGACTGGCGGGGTCATGTGCTTTGTGAAGTGGCATTGCAGTGTGGCTGTTGATCAGGATTGCAGGCACAGGCTCTCTGGATGCTGGGGGCAGGGCAGGAATGTGTGCCTGTCCTGGAGAAGCAGAGGAGAGGTGTGGTCCTCCAGAGAGGAGGGGCTGGGACCAGAGAATGGTCCTCAGCCCTGAGGGTGCCCTGTGAAAAGAGAATTAAGAGCGGGGGTGGGAGGGAGGCTAGCCTCCCGTGAACTGTGGTCACAGGGACAGAACGCAGGTTACACAGGGCGTAGCGAACTGCAGCACTCACTACCCAGTGAAGTACCTGCCCGGGCAGCGCCAAGGCGCTTGGAGCAGAAGCGTGGGTCAGGGAGGACATCCGAGTGAATCCATTTACCCCGAGCAGCCCTGACCCTGACTCAGCTGTAGATTCTGCACACTCATGAGTGAGGGACCTTCGGCTGGGCCCAGTGAGACAGCTTGTTCCCAGAGTGCCCTGCTGGCTGCTGCCATGCAGCAGAGCGCATTCCTGGACGGACTCACCGCAGCGTCAGCCGCCATTAGTGAAGCACACTGCGTGCAGAAAGCCAGAGATGTCACTCATGTCTGCTGGTTGCGTCTCGGGAGCAAAGACTTTTTAAAGTTCAAAGTGCATGGTTGTAGAAAATCTTGACAAATGCGAGAAGACTGAGAGAATCCTGACAGTAAGAGGTGAGTTGGAGCTGTGCAGTGGAGGCACACACCGGTGATCCCAGAGGCAGAGGCTGGTGGGTCTCTGTGAGTGCAAGGCCAGTCTCGTCTAGTGAGCTGGTTCCTAGACAGCCAGGGATTCACAGAGAAATCAACCAACCAACCAGCCAAACAAACAGACAAAGAATGTAAAGGGGAATCTTTGAAACACTCATGAACTCAGTGGCCAGAGGTGCTTGTGTTTTCCCAGATCCCTAGGTATTCTTACATAGGTATATTAGACTTTGTGTGTTTGCACATTGGCGACAGCCCAGTTGCTAACCTAACTGAAATGGCAGTGTAATGAGCTCTGCCTGTACTCCCACTTGGAACCAGTAGATGGTAGTATTGGAACTTGTACAAAGCTAAAATTGTTATAAAATGAGGCTTGAGTGTTATTAAATATTATTAAAAAGAACTAAAATGTTAGTAAGTGGAACAGATTTTTATATACAATTACTAAGAGAATGGTGTGGGAGCTTCCAGAAGCAGCTTTGACAGTTGGCTATCCTGTTTCTGAAGCAGATAGTGCCAGAGTGCACAGCTGTCCTCTGAGAGGCTCCACCCAACAGCGGGTGGAGACAGATACGGAGATGGAGACACAGAGCTGAACATTGGGGAAGTGGAGGGAGCCTTGGGGGAAAGGGGAAAAGGATGGAAGGACCTGGAGGGGACAGGAGCCCCAAAGGAAGACCAACAGAGACAGCTAACCAGGGCCCAGAGGGGCTTGCAGAGACTGAAGCACCAACCAAGGAGCATGCACTGATAGAGCCGAGGGCAGCTCAGTCTTCATGTGGGTTACCTAGTAAGGGGAGCTGAGCTGGCTCTGGCTTAGACTCTGTGGCTTTCTGATCCTTTCCTCCTGGCAGGGCTGCCTTACCAGGCCTCAGGGGAAGAGGAGGAACTTAGTCCTGATGAGACCTGATGTGCTGGGGTTTTGGTGGGGGAGGAGAGAGGGCCTACTGTCGGGATGTAAAGTGAATAAATAAATAAATTAAAAATAAAGAATTCCTGTTATGCACATGTGTTTATTTTTTCCTGAACTGCACAGTAAAGCTGGTTTCAAGCCCCCAGGGCTCCCTCTGCCTCAGCCTCCTCCAGTGCTGGGGCACAGCTGTGCACAGCTATCCTGCTTTCCACATGGCTGCTGGAGATTGGAATTTTGATCCTGTTGCTTTCACATCAAGCTGTTACCAATGAGTAATTTCCTGAGCCCCAAACTCCAGATTTTAACTGTGTATAGTAAGGTAACTTGCAGCTTGGCTTAATCGTTCCTTGAGGAAAAATATCATTATTTGAAAGTTTTAGCACTAACAAGGAAAGGTAAAGATAGACTTTTAATCAAGGAAATTTAGTGGTAGTGTTTAGTAAGTGTATATTAACAAATTGTTGTGTAAACTTTGATAGGAGAGTAGTCGCGCTGTCTCATGGATGTGGCTGTTAGCAGCCGGGGTCACACACTCTAGCAGTTGTGTCTTCCTGTATCGTGTTTGTGGTTAATTGTGAGCACAGAAAGTGGTAGCTCTGAGTACTGCCGTTGTTGGTTCTTTGACCAGGGTTGTAGATGCCAGCAGGAAGTGCATGTTCTCAGAGCTCACAGAGGAAGTCAGGAGCCTGGCCAGAGAAGCAGTGATGGAGGACTTGATGGCTGGTGTGCAGACACGCATGTGAGTTCCAGGGAAGGATGAAAACAAGGCACAGGACGTAGAGATTTTCTTTCCACTGGCTGCCTTAACTGAGAAAACAGCTTAGGAATGTGCTGATGTTCTACGGCAGATTGTTCTGTGGAGAGTGCACTCTAGTCAGTTTTTAGGACAGTTTTCGGGGTGAGGACATTGCAGGTGTGTGAGCACACGCCCATGCACACCAGTAACAGGTGTCTGTCCTGTCCCCCGTCCCTCCTCTCTGTGGGCGCTGGGATCTGCTCTGACCAGAACAGTTCGTCCACACTCCTCCTTCATTGTAACTGGGGTAAAAGGTCAAATGAGCAGTGCTCTGCCGTCCCTGCGTGCACGCTGGCTGATCGAGCGGAGGAGCGGCAGGTGTGGGGTCTGTGCTTGCTGGGTGCACATGAGTCAGGTGACTTGAGCAGGGAGCTAAGGAGCGAGGAGGAGGAAGCCATGCGAGACCTTAGGCAGTGTCCAGGGTCTAGCAGCTGCCCCGGGCCTCCTGAGCACTGTGGGGACAGCGGAGCTGGGCAGGGTGTTGGAGAGCCAGAGGCAAGGGCAGTGTTCCCACTTCACTTCACACAACAGTACCAGGGGGAGGGTGTGCGTGGCTCGTGGCTCGCAGCCCATGGTCATGGGAAACCAGGGCTGAAGCTTGAAGCAGCTGCTCACATCCGCAGCCAGAAGCCGACAGGAGTCTGCGCATGCCTGCTTATTGCCGGGCCTGCTTTCTCTGCCCTGACGTGCTAGGACCCCTCCCTGTGGACCGGGGCCACCCACTGTGGCTGGATCATCCCACATCAGTTAAGACAGCCAGGACCATCCCTCAGACATGCCCACGGGCCGCCCTGATGTAGAATAATACATCATCTACATTAGGATCATCCCACACAGACACGCCCAGGGGACAGCCTGCTCCAGAAAAGCCCCATGGGAGTTTCTTCCCTGGAGGTTTTAGACTGCCAAGTTGGCACGCTTGCCACCACAGACAGAACTCACAGCTCTTGCACGAATGTTACATGAAGTGTGGCTGTCACTCATACAGCTGGGGAGCGATTACCTGCTTCTTTAGGATATAGGGGTGTTTTGGTTTGTACTATTTTCATGTTTTGGTTCATATTCCTTTTAAAATGTCTTTAATCATTTCATATACACTTAAAGTTATCAAAATAAATTTCAGTTCTAGTTTTCAAATTGCTAAAATTTCAAATTACTGAAATTTGTTTCCTGGTTTACATCTTATTATGGACTCATCCAGTGGATCTGCCTCCTCTTAGTGATGGAATTTGCCCTCGCTGCTGCCAGGCTCTGCCCAGGGGGCCTTTGCCTTCCTGAGCTGGGTGTGCGGGACTTCGAATGTTGCTGCTGTGGAAGAGCGAACATGCGCTCAGCGGGGGCGGCTTGCGCTTTTATTTTTCGTATCTGAAGTGTCGGTTCTTTCTTCCCTTCTGCTGGGGCAGGCTGAGAATGGGATGGTAGCCTTCTCTGTGAGAGGGCAGGTCTGTGAAAGTCTGGCTCAGCCCTGCTCTCCTTTTCAGCCTGCACCTGCAAGGCCTTGTATCCGAGTGTGTGAAATGGCCCGTGTTTTAATTCATGTCTGTTTCTGACCTGAGAGTTTGTGACTGAATTTTGGAAGCATGTGAAGTGGAGAGGGCACTGTCGGCCTGTTTCAGCTTCAGTCTCTTGAGCAGGAACCACTGACACCACCGAGTTCACCTGTATTTCTCCTCGCTCTTCCCGGTGACAGGACCTCCACCTCAGAAGTGCAGGTGCAGGCAGCAGGCAGGCAGCTGGCTCAGGCTGCTGTAACAGTGCTGCGCGCTGGGTGGCTCGCACAGTGGCAACAGCACTTTTCCTCACAGCTGAGGGTGCAGCTGTAGGTTTTGGCTGGCTGGCTACTTCCTGCGTCCTCCATGGGGCTGAGGGAGAGAGATGCTGGTCTCTTCCCTTCTTGTAAAGATGCTCTGCATCCTGGGCCATACTTCCACCATGTCTTCTAAGCCGGTGTCCAGTACCCTAAACTGAGTCTGTTAGGGCTTCAATACATGAGTGGCTGTGCTGGAATAGATACAGCTCACTCCACAGAGGGAGGTAGAGTTGCGTGCGCACGTTTGCAGTTATTTCTTTGCTGTTGTGACCAAATCACCAGAGAAAAACAACTTAAAGCTGCATTAGTTTTGGCTGTCTTTCTTCTGGGCGAGTGTGGCAGAGCCGGCAGGTTTTGGTGGGCCGGGAGGCCGACTAAAGGTTCTGCTGGTGGCCTCTGCTCTCTGCTGTGGCCTGTGTTGCTCCGCCTCAGTGGTCAGCCTTCGCGGGTGCCGCTCACATCCAGGGTTGCCGATCTGACCTTGTCCTCCTAGTGTCTTTGTTGATTCTGTTGGCGCTATTTTTTAACTCTTTTATTTTGGTTTCTTAAAGACTCTACTTCCTTTCTAACCCCTGCCCTAGGTAGGAGAGAGAGAAGGGGAAATGGCATTGGTTCTGTTAGCCAGTCCTGCACTTAGCATTCACTGACCTTCATCTTGTTGCTTTTCATACTGGCTTCACAGGTGCATGCTGAACTTTTTTTTTTTTTTTTTTTTTTTTGACAAGATTTCCCTGTGTAGCCTTGGCTGTCCTGGAACTGACTCTGTAGACCAGGTTGGCTTCCAACTCTCAGAGATCCTCCTGCCTCTGCCTCCCGAGTGCTGGGATTAAAGGCGTGCACCACCGCCCAGCACGTGCTGAATTTAAACTGCTCTCTGGTGTCTGAAACATTTTCTGTTACGATCAAAAGTGTATGAGTTCCTTATTCTACATCCTCTCTATGGCATTTTTAAAAGGTTTATTTTATTTTTTTAAGCAAAAGTAGAGAATTTTTTGTTTCTCAATAGTATTTACCCCAACAAAGCAAATAAAAGTAATTAGTTTCTTTTTTATTCTTTTATTATTAAATTTTAAATTATTTTTAAAAATTCATTCACTTTATGTCCTGATCATAGCCCCCTCCTTCATCTCATCCTAGTCCCACCCTTCCTTTCTCTTCTTCCATCCCCTCCCTTAGTCCTCAGAAAGGGGGAGCCCTTGTCCCCTATGAACTGACCCCCGTCTGTCAAGTCTCATCAGACTGGCTGCCTTCTCTTCCTCTGTGGCTTGACTAGTAAGCTGCCCCGCCAAGGGGAAGTGATTAAAGAGCAGGGAACGGAGTCCATGTCAGAGATAGCTCCTGTTCCCCTTACTAGAGAACCCACTTGGAGACTGAGCAGCCATGGGCTACATCTGAGTAGGAGTTCTAGGGTATCTCCTTGCATGGTCGTTGGTTGGTTCATCAGTCTCTGTAGGACTCCCTGGGCCCGGATTTGTTGGCTCTGTTGATCAAAACTCAAATGACAACACATGCTAGAGAGGATATGGAGAAAGGGGAACCCTTTCTGGTGGGAATGTAAACTTGTACAACTCCTTTGGAAATCAATCTGGTGCTTTCTCAGACGTTTAGGAATAGCGCTTCCTCAAGATCCAGCTATACCACTCCTAGGCATATATCCAAAAGATGCTCAAGTATACAACAAGGACATTTGCTCAACTATGTTTATAGCAGCTTTATTTGTAGTAGCCAGATTCTGGAAACAACCTAGATGTGCCTCAACTGAGGAATGGATACAGAAATTGTGGTACATCTACACAATTAAAAACAAGGAAATCATGACATCTTCAGGCAAATGGATGGATCTAGAAAAGATCATCCTGGGTGAGGTAACCTAGAAGCAGAAAGACACACATGGTACATACTTGGAAGCGGATATTAGCCATATAATATAGCATAAATGTACTACAATCCACAGACCTAAAGAAGCTAAGTGACAAGGAGAGCCCTAGGGAGGATGCTTAATCCTCATTCAGAAGGGCAAGCAGGATAGACATTAGAAGCGGTTGAAGAGAGGAAACAGGACAGGAGCTTTCCGTAGAGAGCCTCTGAAAGGATCCACCCAGCAAGGGATGGAGCGGATGCTGAGACTCACAGGCAGACTTTGGGCAGAGTGCAGGGAGTCATGGGGAGAGTCGGGGATAGCATGTCAGATGGGGGCATGAGTCCACAAGGAGACCAGCAGGTTTGTTTTATTTTTGTGTGTATGGGAATTTTGCCTGCACATATGCCTGCACCACATGTGTTCCTGGTGTCAGTGGAGGTCAGAAGTGTGCATCGATTCTCCGGGGCTGTAGACAGCTGTGAGGCATTGCACAGGTGCTGGGCACTGAGCTCAGGTTCTCTGCAAGAGCAGGCAGTGCTCCTAACTGCTGGGCCGTCTCTTCAGTCCAGGGATCATGTTTTGTAAATTAAAAAACTAATAATAAAAATAAAATCAGCATTCTGATGGTTTCTGTGTCCATTTCTCATGTGTCTTTCCTGAAGCTGTATGCGCTGCCTTTTGTGTGCGCAGCTGCTGGTCTCATGTTTGCCGGCCTCTTGGCTTCGCCCGTGCTGAACTGCATCACTCCTTTGCTGTGCTGAGAGCGCTTTATGACAGCAGTTCTTCAGGTGTGCATTTGCAGTCGCTTCCCACATTTATGTCACTGTTGGTTTTTAGAATGGTGGCCTGTGAGAAGCGGTTACGGAGCTCTGACGACGTGGAGTCTGTCGACCTGGACACAGCCGGGTTGTGCTGTGTGTTGGCAAGTCTGACTTACATATGGTTTCTTAGGCTTTGGCTTGCTTCCAGAAATTTTCCTTTAGGGCTTCCCATTTGGGTTTATGATCTATTTTGAGTTTTTGTGTATGGGTCAAAGTGTACACCGAAAGCTGTTTTTTCGTGTTTGTTTGGGGTGTTCAAGGCCTCGGTCTTCTATTAGGAAGACTAGCTTGGTACAGCAGAACTGCCTGGGCAGCTGTTAGCAGCCGGGGCTGTCCGTGTGGGGCCATCTGAGTGTCGGTGCCCGCGATGCACTTGCTCACCCTTCCTTGGCAGCACTGCTTTCTGCAGACTGAGGCAGGGCTCTGAGGTGCGCATCAGTGAGCTCAGAGCGTGTGTCTCCGGCGGCGTCCTTCTCAGCACCTTACACGTGAAAATGAAGCCACCCCGGCCCCTGTAGTCCACATCTGCTCCACTTCCTTGTCGCACCCCATCTTCCTAGTACCCCAGCTTAACTCGTCAGCCACACGCTCTGGAAACACAGGCTGTGTCTGTGTGGTTCCATGTTGTGTTCAGCCCTGGTGACACACGTGGCTGTGGCCTTCTTGTCACTATTGTAGTGAGTGCGTTCTGCAGCGCGCTTACCCACGCCAGTGTGCTGGAAGGCTTCTTTGTAACCTGGCTGTCACAGTACCGTTTCTGTAGCCCTCCTCTGCTGTGCTGTCTGGTTGGTGACAGCTGGAGTTGGTCATGGTGTAGGGCAGCCATGCTTGGCCATTGAGCTTGCGATGTCTCCTGCAGCGAGCGGTTCCCTGAAGCCTGGCTGTGTGGAGTGGCTCACTCCTGTGCCATGGGCAGGAAGCCTCAGTTCCTCTCGGGGTGTCCTTTTGACAGCTTCAAGTGTGCTAGGGTCCTTTTCACTGCTGTCATCCTCCCGAGCTGAGGACACACCTTACACACTGCACGTTTGCTTTGCGGCCGCTGCCTGCCTCTTCCTCTCACGTGCTAGGATTACAAGCGTGTGCCACTGTGCCTGTAACTTTCTGGCTGTTCCTTTACCTTGGTGTCTTTTTCTGTTTCACAGACGCAGTAATTTATCCTCCTGTGACATTGAAGACTAGCCTCCCAATTTCCCCCAAGATTTTCATTTCTTGGGGAAATGAGTCTGTTTGTTCTGAATTCCCTTTCTACTTACTGTCTCCTGGTTTTGGTGTTGGGGGTTTTGGTGAACTCCGAGCCTTTGGCTGCTCACATTTAGGATGTAGTTAGAAGGGGTGTGATGGGGCTGGAGAAATGGCTCCTCGGGAAGCGCTTGCTGTGTGCACGTGGAGACCTCGGTCCAGGCGTCCAGCACCGCACAGTCATGGTGTGGTGGGCTGCTCCTGTGGTCATAGCACAGCGGGCACATGCTCGAGGGGCCCGAGGTCCTCCCGCCCCTTCCTGGAGGTGGATGGGCCGGAAGTCCAGCCTTGTCCTGGACTTTCTGGCTCCCTCTGCTGCCCTGGGGGTCCACTTGGCATGGTCCAGATGCTGCTGAGTGGGTGGGTGCCGGCAGAAGCCCTTCTTCCACTGAGGAAATCCCAGGGCCTCGGGAACTCACAGCCAGGATCAGTGAACAAGACTTCTTTACTCTGCCACAGACTGGAGGTAGCAGATGCTGGGAGCCGTCGGGCTGCTTGTTAGGGTGCCAGGGTCCTTCGGGGCAGCATCAGTGTCAACCCGGGTACATCTCCAGCCCTGCACAGCTGCTCTGCTGTTCGTTCAGAAGGCTTGACGCTGGAGCAGACGCTCTGGACGCTGGGCCCTAATGATCGGAGTGAGCTGTCCCCCAAGTGAACAAGTGACAGGGGAGAGCTGCAGAGGCCCATTCATTGTGCCACTTAAGGAGAGGAGCAGGAGTATGGTGGCTCTCTGTCAGACTGGCTGTCGCCTTGAGCTTTCACTTTCATCAAGAGCAGCAGGTGTACATGGCCAAGCTGTTGCCCTAGCCGTCACCACGGCCTGGGTCTCGGGCTCCTGGAAGGGCCCCTGACAGCTGTTGGCACTGTGCACCGCATTCCTGGGAACAGGTCCTCCTGTGCCTGGCACCGCTGCCTGGTCCTCTGGCATGAGGGAAGGAGGGAGGCTCCCCTGAGGGAAGGAGGCTTCCCTGAGGGCCGAGATCTCCTTTGCTCCAGGAAAGGTAAGAGGTACAGCTGCTGTCAGAGGGTGGGGGAGGGAGAGGGATAGGTGTGAGAGAAGTTGCTGCCAAGGGAGCTCTCACTCTTGCAGGTTCTTTCACACAGTGATTTAGTCAGGCATGGCCTGCTCAGGAGAACAGGAGCTGGTTAGGACTACTCTAAGAGTTGTAAAACCACAGCACAGAGCAGCTTCTTGCGGAGCCCAGAATTAAAGGGGTAGGCCATGACTAACAGTGAGACTCCCCAAGAGTGGACCGTCTCAGCATTAGCTGTCACCGTCAATGTGGTTCTCAAGTTGCATTTCAAAGGGTTGTCAAGAGACCTTTTCTTCCTTCTCTTTCAGTAAGAAAAACAAGCAAGGTGGCTGCAGAGATGCCATGGGTGGGCTTGTGGGTTAATAAGATAAACCAGAAGCCACTTGGGCTGCACACTTTGGCCTTTCCCTGTGATTCAGGAAAGTCAGGGAGGGAGAAGCCCGAGGAGCTGCTGACTGCTGCACAGACACTCCTGGCTTCACTCAAGCACACGCTGCCGTGCTCCGTCAGGTCGGCCTGTGTGCTGGGCTGTGCACGCACTCCTCCTCCATCAGGTCGGCCTGTCCGATGCTCTTCATTTGACTGACGGAGGGCCGGGCCCGAGGCTGCAGTGTCACCCCTGGGCAGGTGGTGGTTGAGCAAGCCGTGGAGAGCAAGGGGTTGGCATTGTGCTCCCTGGCTACGAACCAGCCTCTGCCCGGCTGCCCTCAGGTGGTCTGTGATGTGCAAGCATGCGCAGTGAGCCCTTGCTTCCCCATGTCGCCTTTGCTCGTGTAGCACCACTGCAGAGAAGCAGGTAGACACGCCCTCCCTCACTGCAAACTGTTCTGATCATGCCCTTCTCTGATTTGGAGTGAGGGAGTGAGGACACAGGAGGTCGCTTCCTGCAGGCCTGTGAAGGTGCCTGACGCTCAATTCCAGTGTCAGCTAGACACGCTGCGCCCACGGACCATGCTCTTCTCTGCCTGGAGCAGACCTCCTAACCCTGACTCTGCCAGTTTTAATGCCGGTGCTCAAGGGCACGGAACACAGAAGGCCGAGACACAAACTGTCCACCAGAGTGGCCTTGTGAGCTAGCCTGGCATCTCAGTGCTCTGTGTCAGGGCCGGCTGTCTAGACGAGTCACGGGAGTGTTGCTCACCTCATCTGTGGTCGGTTTGAATATCAGCCGTTGGAATGCTTTTAAGGGAAGTGGGTATTGTGGGCAGTTAACAAAAAGCAGCAGTTAACTTTCTAAATTATTTATCTGTCCGCTGTGAACTTTAGCTAGATAATCATCGCCAGAGAGCTGACCACTCAGAATCCAGGCTTCTTAAAATGGAGCCGTCAGGACCCTGCATTTGCAGTGAGTGCCCTCGTGTGCACAGAGCGGCAGGTTGGACAGCTGCCTCCAATGTCCAGGCATGCTCACCTGCAGTTTCCATTAATCTTCGGTGGGCTGGGGAAGCTGGCTGTTCACTGGCAAGGAGAACCATTCCTGGGTGAAAAAGTATGAATAGGAATATGTAACTCAGTTGACAGAGGAGGAGTGTCACCCCAGGGCAGTGGATTCTCACGCCGCTCAGCCTTCTAGCCATGGTGACGCCAGAGGACTGCTGGCCTATGCTTCGCAGGGTGCTGCGGGCAGCGTGGTCTGTCAGTGCAGCCGCTGCGCAGTCTTCTCTGTCATCAGCTGCTTAGGACAGATAGCTCATGCCTCAGATTTGAAACTGTTCTTTCTTCCTTTCCTTTCCTTACTCTCCACACACGCACACACACACACACACACACACATGAACATACACATATACACATGAACACATGTAGACGTGAACACACACACACAAACACACCCACACGGATACACACAGAAACACACATGCATCAGCCCTGGGTAGCCTCCTCTGTGGCTGTCCTCCTTGTCTTTTGAAACCCAGGGTCACTGTTGCAGCTAGACTAGCTGGCTTGCCCCGGGGTCCTGCTGTCTCTGCACTCACACCCAGCAGTGAGTTGCACGCTGCCAGGCCTGCTTTTCCATGGGTGCTGGCAGGCTGAGCTCAGGCTGTTACTCTACCCACGTCCGGCCACCCCACAGCCTGGCTGCTTCCCGACCTCCTGTCCCTCCCAGCAGTACCTGTTGGTTTGGCTAAATCAAGACTTGAGTGTGATTGCATGCAACAAAAGTGACTGCAGAAAAGCCCTTTATTTGGAATGGCTTTTTTAGAAGGAAAGGTATGAGGTAAGTAGCTGCCACCCAGCGGCCCCAGGAGAAGCTTCCAGGTCACACCCAAGGAGCGTTCGTCAGCTGCCTTCACCTCCACTGCGGCACAGGCTCCGGAGGGTTTTTCGTTTTCTCAGTACTGCTAACAGTTTCCTAGAAATGAAAGATATGGAAGGGATTGTTTGATGCTTGCCTCTTTGCTAGAACTTGTGCTCTGTGAAAACCAGAGACCTTGCCAGTCTTTCTTAGCCCGCTGTATCAGTGTCCTCTTCTGTGTAGGCTGCTTTAACCCCGAGCTTGGACTTTCTAAGCCATGCAGACGTGTCTCCTGGCATCAAGGGCTGGAAGGCCCAGCTCAGCATTAGCTCTTGTGGTGTTGAGATGGCCCGTCTCCTGCCTGTCTCTCTCACCTCCTGTGCTCAGAGAGGTGAGGTGTCTACCTGAGTGCTTTTTGTGAGGACACTGGTCCTGGTGAGACCGGTGCCTAACCTGCCAAAAGCCCCACGCCCTTCTGTCACCACATTAGACTTCAGAGGGATGGAGGCATGGCCCAGCAGTTTCCCGGAGGACCTGGGTTAGTCCCCGAGGCCCACATGGCGGCTCACAGCCGTTCATACTGGTTCCAGGGGCTCTGACGTTCTCCTTTGATCTCAGCAGGCACCAACTGCATATGTGGTCCGTGGACAGGCCAAGCACGCATATGCATAAAATAAAATTCACTAAAATGTACATTCCATGGTGAATTTTAGGGCACAAGATCGTTTGGCCGATAGGTTTTCCTCAGCGTAGTGGTCCTCGCCAGGGGCACAGGTGAAGGGCCGATGGGGTGGGTCTGCCTGAGCCACTTAAGGACAGAGCTGTTGTGGCCTCCTGTGGCTTGGCATGCTACAGCTGCCTCTGAACTGTCGCCCTGACATCATGGCTGCGCCTTCTCCCCCTCTCCCCAAGCTTCTTTCTAATGCGGCCATGCTCTGGTCTTTGCCCTGAGGATGGCCCTGCAGTGCCCTGTAGTCCACAGAAGCTGACTGGAGTTCTCTTCCGATCTGCTGCTGGGCAGACGTGAGCTTCACAAGAGGACCGTGCATCCCCGTGACCCCTGCTTGGTGACGCTGCCTGTTAAACTGTGTGCACACAGCGTGTGTGTGACCTGGTTGTGACTAGTTAACCAGGTGACCCCCTCAGGAAATCTTGCTGTCTCTTCCTGGTCCCTCACCGTGGAGCAGAGTGTCCAAAAGCAGCAGCTGTGACTGAATTCCCACCTGCCCGTACCAGTTGTCTCGTTGTTGGTATCTGTCTCTTCCCCTCTTCTCTGCTTTCCTCTGCCAGCTTGCCTAAGAGAGTACATATGATTAGAGTAAAGGACCGAGTCTCCGATTTCTGGGGTGTAGCTTAGGAGTGGCATGCACCCAGCTCCTAGGCTCACATGAAAAGAAAGTGGGCTTGGTGATGTATTTAAAAGAGCAAAATGTGTTTTTGAAAATTATTTGTAGGATCTTACCTAGAATCAGAGACTCCATTCACTTGGATTTCCTCACAATATTCTTCTCATGCAAAAGAGCTGTCAGACTTTTGCTTTAATTGGGAACTTGGGCATCTGGTGCCCTGTATCTAACACTTGGCTCTGAGGTTGAGCCGTCTCCCTCATACCTGTCCTGAGACATGGAGCTTCCTGGAGGAGCCAGGCTCAGCCCCCTCAGCACAGTGAGGAAGCTGGAGGAAGGTACAGCGCATCGACAGGAGGCAGGGAGGAAGGAGTGGCTGGGCTCGCCCGCGCACTTGACTGATGGGAGATTCTGGAAGGAAAGCCGCAGTCGCTTGTTCAAGATGTTATGGCGCCTTCAGACAGTCTGTGCAGAGTGAGTCTCCCCCGGAGACTTGGTTCCTGTGGTAGGACTTAGGCTTTAAACCCTGTAGGGATTTCAGGGCCAGAATGGCTTGCCAGGGCATCTAACATGTCTCATGTACCCAGTGAGGTGTCACCAGAAGCCTGTGCGATCATGATTTCATATTCCAGCATGAAACACAGTGATGTTTATTACGTTAAACCAGAGTTGCCTCAGCACTGGCGTTGCTGACATTGTGGCTTCATCTTGTTTACTTGTTTGTTTGTTTGTTTGTTTATTTTTGAGACAGGGTTTCTCTGTGTAGCTCTGGCTGTCCTGGTCTCACCTTGTAGACCAGGCTGGCCACGAACTCACACCTGCCTCTGCCTCCTGAGTGCTGCGATCAGGCATGAACTGTTATGCCCAGCTTCATCTTCTGATTTTTAAGATAAGTTCTCATTGTGCAGTCTAGGCTGGAACTCTCTATAACCTAAGCTGAGTGTGACCTGGCAGTCCCCCTGCCTCAGCCCAAATAGTAGCATTCCAGTCACGTGTTACTACACCTGGCCATGCCCACACGGTTCTTGACCGTGGCCTCGTCCCGGTCGGCAGCGCCCAGCTTTCCCTCGATGCTTCCAGATACTGCCAGATGGTTCTGGAGGGCACTGCTCAGCGGTACCACAGTGGTGGGGGATGAGGTAGGTAGAATACTGGAAAGAGCGTCCCCGCCTGAGGAGCTCGTGACCTGAGAAGTTTGTTGAGGCGGCTAACCAGATAGGGTATTTCTAGTAGTTGACTGAAATAGGCTTGGTGGAGGCTATTAGGAAAAACTTGTTTCAAAGAAGTTTAACATCTGTTTTCATTTCTGCTTTTTAGGTGCCTAGCTGCCCAATTCCTTTATTTCAACTGTCTTCCTCTTGGACTTAAAATATTTGAGTATGTCACAATTTCCAGTCCAATAGGAAATAGACTTTGTTCAAGCAGAAATAAACGTGTGAATAACGGGACTGGAGGATGGGAAATGTAGCTCGTCAAGTCAGACTCAGGTGACAGCCAAGTAGACTCCGGGCGCTGGGGAAGCAGAAGCAGCTGTAGGCATGGTTCACTTCCTGTTCTTGTTTGTCATTGGAGAGTCGCACCTTCTCAAAGATTTCAGATTCAAATCATTGTATTATTCTAAGAAAAAAACTGCAAATCCTAACCACGTCTCGGTAACCATAGCAAGATGCACAACACTCAAAAATAATCTCATGCCCATTTTAGGATAGAATTGAATTTTTGTGCATGTTACATGTGGAGTTCTGAAACAGCTGTGTTCATCTGTTATCTGAGGTCAGAGGAGGAAAGGCCTGTGGCAGTTGTGAGGGGCCTGGCATGGTCATGCCTGCTTGGGCTGTTCAGTAAGTAAGCGAGCACATCAGGCTGGTTCAGCAGAACAGCTGGAGGGCACAGGCTCGAGCCAGCTCAGGATTCTCTTCTGCTCACATGGCCCTGTCTGCCTCATAGTTAACACCAACTGGTGACATAGCTGAGTTCTGAGGGTGACTTGTTCTGTCTTCTATGCCTGACACTTAAATATTTGTTGTTTAAAGAAAAAGTCAGACCAAGGATTCATTTGTCAGTAATACCAACAACAGCGTGGAGAAAATATGTGGATTAGCATCATAGAGTGGATAGTAGGATAATTCTGTTTAAGAACTTTCTTTTGGTAAAATTTATTTTTTTTTCTTAAGATTCTAAAATTTTGTTTTTATATTGGTGGCAGTATTGTGATGGGGATCAAACCCAGGGCTTTGTACTTATGAGGTAAACTTTAAAGAACCACTCTGTGTGTGTGTGTGGGGGGGGGGGATGGAGACTGACCAAGACTGGTCTTGTTCCATGTGGATTTCTGGAATAGCGTGTTTGGTGTTGGTGATTCTGCCCGCCATCTGCGTCTTCCCAAGACCTAGTAAAGCTCTCTTGAGCCTTTGCGTGATCCTAGATGCCTGGAGCTGCTGTTTGTATTCTTTCTCACATGGTTTGGGTTGCTGCAGTTCAGAGATCAGATCTTGCTCTCTTTCTTTCTCCGCGTCTCCATTTGCTTCCCTTTCTGCCTCCTGCTCATTTTCAACTGTCCCCGAGTTTCAGCTTTCATTGTTGCTGTAACAGCACTGTGGGAAAGTGTCGGAG
The DNA here is from genome assembly GCA_010120015.1 of Rhombomys opimus. Classification (NCBI taxonomy): domain Eukaryota; kingdom Metazoa; phylum Chordata; class Mammalia; order Rodentia; family Muridae; genus Rhombomys; species Rhombomys opimus. The sequence continues at coordinate 2,524,394 of REGO01000110.1, forward strand.
ACTATATGTAGCATAATTTTATTGCAGAAACTGTTAAACACACAGAGAGACTAGCCTTGCCAGCTCTTTGTCCAGCATACAACTTCAGTAATTGATAATCAATGAGAATTTGTCGTGTTTTTTCTCCACCAATTTGCTCCCTAAATTTTGCACGCTGGGGCCCACAGAGCCTTCTAACCACGTGTCTGCATGAGATGTGCCGGTCTGGGACCTTGGGACAGGAACAGTCACGAGCTTTGTTTTGAGGAGTCTGGGAATGACTAAGGATGGCTTCCGATGGGCAGCCTGATGACAGGGCCGTCCTCTGTCTTTGTGTGGGCTCCAGGACTGAGCAGCGGGGGAGATGTTCTCACGGGCACACGAGAAGAAGACTATAGGCTTTGGTTGTCTCTATTCGGTTTCATTCTGATAGACTTCTCTTTCTCTCTCAGTACCTCCATGGAAAAGTCATTCTTACAAGTACAGAAGCCAGAAATAAATCTTCTCAGTCTGAGAAACAGAAAACTGAAAAGGCAGTCAGAACCTTTGTGAGTTTTGTTTTGAATTGACTGTACCAGTTCTCCCGTGGGACAAGAAGCAGTGTGACGCCAAGCTGGGAGTGGCTTGTGCAGGCAGGACTTTGAGATGGTGTTCTGAACAAGGAAAGACCAGGACTTCTAGAAAGCATTAATGACGAGAAGCAGCACGTGTGAGCCATGGAGAGAAGCTTCGGATCCCAAGGAAAACAGACAGTTGGAAATTGAGCTAAACTGGGCCATGTGTTTCCTGCCACTTTGTCCCTCTTTCCTGACAACTACCGTCTGCAGAGATTCTCTTGAGTTTAGAATGTGTGTTATCAGAAATAAATACATGTAAACAGTTATGTCACCTCTTCAAGTGTGGCAGGAAGCGGAAGAGCAGGTGGTATTTTTACACTGTCAGCAGAAAACGAAAAGAAACACAGATTTGTCATCTTGGCTTCTAACCTGGTGTATTTGACATGGTTAGTAGTTCAGTGCAAAGCATGTTTTCTTTACCTGTTGCTGTCTAAGGCATTAGAACACGCAGTAATACAAAGCTCATATCCACCAGGCTTGGATAATGCAGAACATTTGGCTACAGTTTCAAGACCTGTAGTCAGTGTGGGCTTTTAGCACTGAGAACCTCCTGGGACAGAGAGCAATGAGGGCCAGTGTCTTAGTCCTGGGAAGGCTGCAAGTGTGAACTAATGATTGCTCACGTGCCAGGAGATGAGGGCTGGATAGACCTCCATGGTGGCCATCATCTTACTCACTGACGGGGAAGCCGGTCTGTAAAGGCTCATTGCTGCTCAGAGGTGATAGGTCTGGCTGGGAGGCAGCTGGACCCGAGGCTCTGGGGCTATAGGCTAGAAGATTTTCTTTGTCCTAAAGGATTGTGCATCAAGTTCCAGATGGTGAGGGTTAAGGTATGTTGAAGAAAGAGGGGGTGATTCGGAGCAGTCAGACGAGAACTCCAGGACGCGTTATGGTTTGGCTGTAAGAGTTAAACTGTGAGCAGGGGAAGCAGAGCAGTGCAGCAGGGAGAACCAAGGGCACGTTCCTGCCCCTGAGACAGAAGCCACCCGTGGGGCTCAGAAGGTCCATCGCGAGCAGTGGCGGAAACCAGGGTGGGAGGACTTGAGAGTGAGGGAGAGGAAGCCGGGCTTTGAAGTTGCCCACTGTGGGGAGCGTGGAGCTAACAGCCTGGCCGAGCCGAGGTGAAGGGGAGCGCGCGTGCACAAGAACTCAGCAGTGCCCACGTCTTCCTCCACTCATCCTCTAGGGTGTTGTCCTGTGCGAGCGGCTTAAACATGGGGTCAGCCAAGCAGGCTAGCATGTGCTGCACTGACACGCAGCACGGGGAGACAGGGCCTAAGTGGGAGCTCTGTCCTCTGATTCAGAGTCCTCTCTGTGGCAAGAACAAGCCTCGCTCTTCTATCACATGTGGACCCAGGAGGGACAGGTCACTTCCCCCAGCTCCTGGGCCAGCAGTGAGGAGGCCAGGAGTAGTGAGCTGAGCCTGAGGCTGAGCGTGAGACTTGGTGGAGGGAGCGTTACCTAGCATGCTGGAGGTCCCAGCTTCCATCCCAGCCCCATCCCACTCCATCCTCACAGAACAGTGGAGCTCGGAGGGGCGAGTGCTCAGAGCAGTGTGCTGTGCACATGGCAGCCAGTGCGGACAGCTGGCGCGCTGATGGCATCCTAAGGAAAGCCACAGCTTCTGAGCGTAGCCGAGGGGCTCAGCTGGGAGAGGCAGTAGTTGGCATGCGACAGCCAGCTCTGGGTAAGGGTGTACAGTGAGAGATGGACAGAAGCGCCTAGGAGGAGGAACTCACTAACTGTCATGGGTAGGAGGGGAGTCGGTGCCAGTGAGGAAGACATGTGCAGAGAAACTATGGAGGAGGGTCCTCAGCACAGAAAGCCACAGGAAGTGAAACCTGGGGCCTCATGAGGACGGGAGCGGCCGTGGCTCGGGGAGCATGTGCAGTGGCAGAACCCTGGCGTCTGGCCACTGGCAGGACAGGCAGTCTGACACACTTAGCTGCTGCTGGGTGCAAGTGAGTGCTCGGGAAGGTGCTGTGTGCCGAGTGCAAACAGTGCTGTCTTAGTTGTGGGGCGCTCAGTGGCTGCTAAGTTTGTGTCAGTCCCAGCCAACACTCCTGCCGTGCTCATCCCTTGTGTGTCACAGTGTGCTACTCATTTCTCACTCTTCGCCAGAGTGCTCAGTGAGCAGATTTTTTTTTTCTTTTTTAGCTTTGCGGAAAATAACAAATTACAGCAGGCTGAGAAGTACCGAAATAGATAGTTTTAAGCTAATTTAAGATGGGTGTGTCCCTCCTACAGTTGCATGCTGTTGGGACCATCTCTTTGGCCTCTTGAGACAGATTATCTCCAGGCAGACCGTACCTGTGCCTCTAGTTTAGTTCTGGCGTTGATTTGCTGGTTAGTGAGCTTGGGCGCCTCTAGTCCGTGTGTTTGGATGTCATCCCTCATGGGCGAGTTTTCATCTCATTGAGAAATTAAGAACTAAGGCGATTTGGTGTGCGTGCTGGTGCCAGCATCATGCGCAGCATCCCTGGCCCAGGGGCTGTTTGCAGCCTTTCTCTGTGCCCTCGCTGTGTGTGCACAGAAGCCTTAGTCCTCCGCAGCTCACCCCTGCCAGCCTCGCAGCCCAGTGGCGTGAGGGCTTTGCCCTACTGAAGGGCTTTGTACTTGGCTGGCCGAACTTGGCAAGGGAGCCTCTCGGGCTGTCAGGCACGTCTCCATGATCAGCGGCTTTATGGCCAGGCCCTGGGGTTAAGGCCATCTCCCAGTCCTGCCTCTGGCCGCTCATCACGTTCAAACTTGTGGAAGCCAGGAATGTGTAAGTACAAGTAATTTACTTAGAGAGTTTTGAGCTCTTCAAAATACAGCCAGTGCTTATTTGTCTGCTATTTACTGTTCTGAACTCTCACTTGAGTCAATGCATTTAATACATCTTTAAAATATATATTTATTTATAGACATACATTATATATACATATATATGAATACGAGTTACAGACAGTTGTGAGCCACCATGTGTGTGCTGGGACTTGAACCTGGGTCCTCTGGAAGAAAAGCCAGTGCTCTTAACCACTAAGTCATCTCTCCAGCCCTACATTTATCAGATCTTAAACTTAATAGCTTTGAGGATTTTTAAATTAGCTAAATGATTGTTTTAGAAATGAAATGCACAGCAGCACACACCTTAATCCCAGCACTCTGGGAGGCAGAAGCAGGTGGATCTCTGTGAGTTTGAAACTAGCCTGATCTACAAAGTGAGTCCAGGACAGCCAGGGCTACACAGAGAAACCCTGTCTCTTACCCACTCCCACTCCCCCCAAAAAAAAGAAATAAAGAAAAAGGAGATTACAAAAGAGGAATGAGATTAGCTGGATAGCTATCCATTTTTCCAGATGAGTTTTTATGGCCTGCTATCATGTAAGTATTAAAGTTTATTACACTAATGTAGCAAATACTCAGTTGTGCTGTGAGGTGGAGTGAAATACAAGCTCACTTCCTTTGTTGGCACAGAATACACAAATTAACCCAGACTGCCCCTGTGCACTAAGGGAATCTGCTGGGAAGGAAAGTTAAGCTGCCAGGAGTGCCAGGCAAGGGGGCCGTGTCCCAGGCCATGTGTGAGCACACTCGTGGTGGTTTAAGTGAGGCAGCTGGAGAGAGGCTCACTGGTCACCTCTGCCGGTGCCCTGCAGGGGACATGGTAGAGTCACCTATCTCTGGTAACATGAGGGAGACGGTGAAAGTTGACACACAGCCAGCTGAGTGTGTTGCATTCTTGTAAACTGTTACATCGACACGTGCTGGTTACAAGGGTGGCAGAATTGGCCCGATTAGCGCACTGCCACTGGGCGTGTGGCCGCGCACTGCTTCTTGGTGATGAGCTGTGCCATAGATCTGGTTTGCCTTCGGGGCTGGAAAAGTAAGGAACCTGTTTGTGCTTTCTTTGTAGACTGGGCCTACGTGACAGGGCGCCACCTGACAGAGTGGGGAGTTTTCCTCTTCTGCCCTCAGGTGGGAGGTTCATACTTGGGGTGTGGAGATGGCATGAAGATCCAGACTTCCACTGCCTCCCTCAGACCAACCATGGGTAATTAGTCCTTTAAATCCATGAAATTAACAGAGCTCGGGCCGTAACTGTACCAGCAAAGTTACAGTATCGAGAACCCAGGCTAATTTCCCAGGTGGGGCGTGTCACACACAGGGGCAATCGCAGCACCCAGGAGGCTGGCGTAGGATGGGGGAGGGGCTCGCCATCGTAAGTGTGCACCCTAGCCCAAGCGAGCTTCCGGCCTCAGCCTCCAGGCGTTGGGCTCACAAGCGCGTGCCGGAGGAAGCTCTGTAGGTAAAGATTTGCCCGGGGTACTCAGGAGTTCAGGCCAGCCTGGCCTATATAATGGGACTCTGTCTCAAAAGACAAAAGACAAAGCAGGCTAAACATGCTAAGGTGAAATATTTCCAGCGAAAACACATCAGTGAGACTTGAGATATGACTCACAACATAGGGTTTCATTCCTTCCCTGTTGTCTGATTTGCTATCATTGCCAGCTGAGATACTGACTGGGGAAATTTCAGGGCTGGGCTCCACATTTTGAGCAGGCAAACAGTGCTCAGTGGCTTACGAAAGCCGTGTGCATGCTAGCCCGTTTACACAGACAATTCCAGGTCAGCTAGACTGACATAGCTAGACTCTGCCTCAAAAAGGGACAGAGGGTCTCTTAGAGAACATGGCTGCTCTTCAGAGGTTCCATGTTCAATTTCCAGTGCCTCCATGGTGGCTCACAACCCAAATCCCAGGGTCTGACACCTTCCGGCCTCTGTGGACACCACTCATGCATGGTGCACTGACTTACACAAAGGCAAAACATCTGTACACATAAAGATACACCTTAAGAAGGGGTTTTGAAAAGGAAGTAATCCTGAAAACTACTCACTTATAACTTGTGCATTTTACTTCCTGAGTTGTGTAGGCAATTACAATTGAAGCCATCACTGCCCTACTTCTCATAACCTAATCTAAGCCGTATAAATGCCAGGTGCTACCAACCAGAAAAACCAGAAAACAGCCCCCGGAGACCCAGGGCGAGCAAAGCATGCGTGCATGGCTCTATCCCTGGAAAGGATGCAGCACGTAGACATGTTTTCCACTGGGTGTGCTATGGAAAGCCTTGCCATGTTCCTGAGCAGTGCTCCAAAAATACTGCCCTGGAGTCTAGGGAAGAGCCTTTGTTGCCTGTGTCCTCACCAGCATTCATACCATTCCTTTTCAACGCCACCTTTGTTAACCGATCTTGTAACTTCTGCTGCTACTTGCCAGAGCATACTAACACTCTCAGTACACCCTGTTTTTAACCCCACAGAATGTTCCCCAAAACCGTTGTCTCAGAACAGAGTAAACAAAAACATTACTAAGAAGGTGAAATTTAAAATTAAAAGAGGTGTAAATTAAAAATGTTTTTATATTACAGTATTAACATTTTTACACTGATAATATACAATGAAATCAGTCTGATTTCTTTTGTCCAACTATTGGTAATGATTGCGTTCTTAGGGTCACAGAACTTTCTTTTTACAGCACAACACACTAAGGTAGCCTTGCTACATATATTTCATTTATGAAGTAGAACTTGCTTTTGTTGTTCCCTTGAGCTGGTCTGGATCTTGGTGTGTTGGCTGGCAGGTGGCAGTGGGAGTTGTGCCTGGAGCGGGCAGTGAAAGGCACCCCCGGCTGGGAGCTGGTCAGCTGGTCTGCAGGGCATTGCGGGCTTGCATTGCTGGACATGCATGCCCATTACCTGCCATTGGAGGCCTTGGAGTGGATCATCGCCTGTGACTCTGTCATTTCTCGTGAGTTTTCTTCAGGGGCTGACCTCACTGCGCTGGAGATGGACACGCTCACTTGACGTTTGAGCATCTTCATGACCCGTCTCTTGTAGCCTTTACATGCAAAGAAGTAGATAAACGGGTCCATGCAGCAGTTGAAGTTCATCAGGCACACGGTGGCGTGCAGGGAGACCTGGAAGGAGTGCCGGGCACTGCAGTCCAGGGCGCCTGGCACGCACAGCTTCCTTACCATGTGCTGAACAATCGCCACGTGGTACGGCGTGAAGCAGAGAATGAACACAACGATGATGAAGACGATGGTGTGCAGAGCTTTCCTGTTCACACCAGACTTCTCCGCCAGCGGGTTCTGCTTGGCAGTCTTGAAGAGCTTGCAGCAGATCTGGGAGTAGCAGGAGAGAATGACCATGAGAGGCAGAGCGAACCCCAGCAGGCAGGCTCCGAGCAGGATCCACGGGAGAGAAGGCGTCCCTTCGAAATTGGGGTACTCCATGCACGTGGTCCTGTCGGCCTCCTGCTTGGACATAGGGCTGAGGAGCAGCGGCAGGGTCTGAGCAAACACCAGAATCCAGACGAATATGCAGACTCCCTTCGCATACTCGATCCTTTTGATCTTGTTGTAGCGCAGAGGGTGCACCACGGCGAAGAAGCGGTCTATGCTCAGGCAGGTCATGAAGTTCACGCCCGCGTACGTGTTGATGTAGAACAGCAGAGCCGTGACCCGGCACAGGGCATCGCCCAGCCTCCAGTCAAAACCCAGCGCGTAGTAGGCTATCCGGGTGGGGAGGGCCGTGGTGAAGAGGATGTCAGAGATCACCAGGTTCATTGAGTAGAGAGTGGTGGAGTTGATCTTTTTCCGGTTTTGGACGATGACGACCAGGGCGAGCAGGTTCCCCAGTAGACCAATAAGGAAGACCAGGCTATAATGCAGGGGCATCAGGATCCGTGCCGTGCCGTGGTGTGCGTACAGGTCACAGCTGTTGCCAGGAGGAGCTGCCAGCGGGCTGCTGAGATTGTCAGCCATTTCTGTGTCCCACAGTGTCAGAGTCACTAGGAAGACAGCAAGGAGGAACAGTTTAGCTAAGACATTTAACTCGGCAATCAGTCATTTCCACGTCTTCTTTAAAATTTTCATTGTGTAAATTTCAACTGGAATAAACCAAGAATAAAGTCTACCCGTTTGCTTTTACTGTTGGTGGCTTTGGCAGAACTCTGCAAGGAACTAGGGCCATCTAAATAGGTCAAGTGCATTTCAACGGAGCACTGCACTAACTTTTGACAGAAATCCCCCTTTTCTGAATCACTGTGTGGTTAAGAATAAAAGCATGTAAAGTTCCCCACATTTGAGACAGGCATTAAGGTTGGCTTTTAAATTAAATTTAGGTTGAATTTTTTTTTTTTCTTCCAAAACGAGTATCACTGCCAGGAAATGAAATCACTCATACATGTGGCGAGGCTGGTCTTCCACCGTGTCTGATCTGTGTTAGCCTACAGCATAGGAGAGGTAATTGGGTCAGGCTAGGAAAGGAGAGGTAAGCTTTCCTGAGAAAAAAGAAATGGTGTTCATAACTGAAATGAAAAGGAAGAAAATAGAAATAAAAGTTGGGTGTGGTAACCCCAGCTACTCTGAGGCTGGGCGGGCCCTCACAAGTTTGAGGGTGTCTCTGTGAGCCCCTTTCTCAAAACGAAAAGAAGAAGTTGGGAGGGCCTCTGGCGCATACTCCTCGTCCACGTGTGGTTGCTGGGTGCTCAAGGTGGACAGACTCAAGCTGCCACAGAGCAGACACTGTAAGCTGGGCGTGCAGCCTGTGCTGCTGGCGACCTCCAGTAATGTGGGGTTGGGTCTTGCCGTAGTAGGAAATAAATCTCCATGGAGGTATTTTTTACCGTCTGCATTTTACTGGCCTTTTGATGGCTAGTCCACAGTTTTCCAAAGTGGTGAGTCAGTGTGTTAACACAGAATTGAGGGCGCTACTCCCTGGCTGCACATTTGGATTGTTTAAATTTTTTCTTGGTCATAAATAATGCTAAGACAAATTGTAAGCCCTAAATTGGAAATCTAAAAATTCTGACAGTAAAATTCTTATAAGAGAGTGGACATCAATAAAAATGGGGAAGCTGAGTGGTAAATTCTGTGATTATATTTCAAAGAAAAAAAATCACTTCTGTAGACTTTTTATAAATTTCGTATGGAAGTCTCCAGTGTTAAGGGAGACTTTCCAGATTATCTTTTGCTGCTGCTGTATTTTGAAGGGAAAGAACTTTATCAATGATGATTGGACACAGTGACTACAGACCTAGCCCAGCCTTCAGGGTGGCCTGGCGCTGCCCACTTCTTGAAGCCTGAGGAGAGGGAGCTCACTGGCACCGATCTCTGCTTCTGGTTCAGTGTTGACAGATGAGCCCTGGCAGTGCCTGTAGCTAATGAAAGGCTGAGCAAAGTGCAATAAAGCCTCCTGTTCTCTCAGAGATGAGAAAGGAGATGGGCAGACAGAACGAGGATGGAAAGTAGAAATGCAGACTAGGAAGGCCGAAAGTAAGTCCTAATGGATTTAAATGGATTGAACTCACCAAACTGGAGAAGAAAGAAAGAAAGAGAGAGAGAGAGAGAGAGAGAGAGAGAGAGAGAGAGAGAGAGAAAGAAAGAGAAAGAAAGAAAGAAAGAGAAAGGAAAGAAAGAGAGAGAGAAATCCAGCTGTATGTTGCTTAAAGAAAATGTAATTCAAAGTGATTGAGAAAGGCTCAGAATAAAGCTGTGGGAGACTACACTCCAGCGAGGTCATGAAGACAGGGAGGGCTGCAGTCAGAAGATCAGAACAAAAGGGAGTTCAGGGCGACCTTGGGAACAATAGGAAGAGAGCCTTACCACCAAAGTAAGCTGGCCTGTAATCCCAGCACTCGGGAGCAGAGGCAGGCGGATCTCAGAGTTCAAGGCCAGCCTGGTCTACAGAGTGAGTTGCAGGACAGCCAAAGCTACACAGAGAAACCCTGTTTCAAAAAATACCACCACCCCCAAAAAAAAGTCCACAAAGAATATAAAAATGATTTTCAAATGTGCTTGTGCTGTTATAATTTGATATAGTTTCAAAGAGAAATTAACAAGTCTACAATTATAATGGGCAGTTGTGTATTTGAATATCCTAGATAAGAAAATGAAAGGCCCTGAAGATTTGCTCAACATAATTTAAACGTGCTAGAGTGTGTGTTGAAGACTCAGCCATGCACTAGTTCCCGGAGAAGTCTCTACATCGTCCAGAAAGTCAGTGTTGAGCAGCTCACACCGATAAACTAGAAACCAATGGCAGAGCAATGAAAAGGAATGTGGAAATGGAAAATATATAAGAAACTTTTGACTGAAAGAAGATATTGGAAATTTTTGAGATGCGTAAGACAAAATGAAAAGAAAGGTTGGAAATGGGTGTTAGCCATACAAGCTAAGGAGCTTAAGGAGCTTAAGGAGCCAGGGAAGATCCAACAAAACCAGAAGTCGATAAAAATACAACTGTGAAATTAGTGAAATCAAAACTGAGTGAACAAAGGCAAGCAGAGGCGTCATAGTTTGTGCAGGAGTAACAACCAGAGGGTCTTACTGGGGAGTGAAGGAATGCTGTGACGTACTGAAATCTGGTCTTAGAGTGACAGCGGGAAGAAGGTGTTATCAGCACTGTAGAGCAGGGGTCAGCACAGCCTCGCAGGGAGGCTGCCTTGGCTAGTCAGCTGCTAAGGTGTGTGTCCAGGTGTGAGCGAGCATTGGGTAGCTAAAGACGGTGTGCTTCCAGGTAGTTCAGCTGTGGGGTTCCCGAAGCCTGTGTTAACTACAGTGTAAAGATGCAGATGTGTGAACCGCTCAAAGCCCTTCAGTAAACGAGTGCATACCGAGTGGCCCAGCAGTGCTGTGGGATGTGAAAGTGCCAACACAAGACTGTTGCTTGACAGGAAGTTATGTTAAGGAAAGCTGATGACAGACGTGCTACTTTAGGGAGGAAAGTGAACACAAACACACAGAACGATGCTGCTTGGCTATTATATACACCAGTACCTAAAACTGTGTGAGTGTGTGGGGGACTGGTATCCATACAGTCTAAGTCTGGAGCACTGAGCGAGAACTGACAGGAGTAAGGTAATGGTTTTGTTATTGGAGGAAGAAATGAAACTTAGCTCCTTCTACGGCGCCTCACCACCTGACACTATGACACTCTTCAGCGCTGCTTACTCACATTTGTGCACTCTCTCACTAAGCCTACCGTTAAACTGTGTCTGCTGAGAACCTCGTGTGGGCCTGAAAAGCTAAGATCGTGCTGGCTCCTTCTCCATGGTGCTCCGTCCAGTCTTCTGCAGGGGCAGCTGTCCCCTGAGCCTTAGAGAACGGAGAGACTGTGGTTTCACAGCACAGCAGCATGGCATGTGGCAGCTTCCCCAGGGCAGAGGGGACACTCTTCCCGAGGGTGGGGGAAGCCAGGATCCTAACTGAGCACGCGGGGCCGGAGCCCGCCCAAGGCAGCACTTTAGAGTATGGACGTGTAAACTGGATAGGTCAGACAGTGGCCTCAGTAATGGAGTCAGAGATGGTTTGAAAGTAAGTTCCTTTGGATATTTAGCACCTTCTGGGGATTGATTCCATAGGTAACTATTATCTTGGCATGGTCTTCCTTTTGCTTCTATCTTCCTCATGTTCTCAGTGCTATCATTTTTGTAGACTGTCTCCACATTAAGAGGAACATCCTTCTGTGTTCCTGGTTGCTGTTCCCCAGTTCTTAGGCCTCCTGATTATCTCAGTTTATTGTATGCCCTCAGAGTAGAATTTGTTCTAACTTACACGCGTATGTCTGGGTTAAACCTGAAAGTACTGTCATAGTCTCTGTACTACGTAGTGGAAAGCCCAGAATGTGCCCTAAATCTGTGTTCTTTAGAAACTAATATTTATAAGACTATGGTTTCGGTGCCATGCTTTGATGAAATTATACACTTGACTGCACTGTTTATATCAGGGACAGGAATGATATATGCTGACGTCGCTCCCCAGGGTATAGGCAGTAACTGGGCTGTATGAAATGGCGAAGAACAAGGCATTCTTGACATTGTATCTCTGTCTTTCAGTTCTAGACCCTCTGTTATTAAAAAGGTGTAGTTTCTGTATTCCCAGGATCTGGCATATATATTCTAAGAACACTAAAAGCATAAAAGGGTGTGGTCTGCCCTCCAAAGTCCTCTCCTGAGTATGGGCCCCTGGAAGCCATCTTGTAGTTCTCATGTTACTTCTAAGCGACAGAGTCAGTTTGTTCTATGTCTGTAATGTAACATTTGATCCTTTAGCCCTCCTGTCATCCCAACTGTGGGACAGTTTCTTCCTGTCTTTCCCTGACATTCTTGAAAGTGGTATGTGTGTTTATGTGTGTATAAAATGTATTTCCTTGCCCAAACAGTTGCCAACATTTCTTGAGATGTTATTTTGTTTTTGCATAACCAGGGAGCGTGTACTCTCAGAACCAACACGAAAGCCTTTGTTGTTCTCAAGGCTGCACAGACTTCTGTTAGCTGGTTCATTAGCTCCGATAAGAAGAATGCCTTTCATGCTATTCACCAGGACAGAAACAGGGCAAACCTTCCGCCACAGTCAGACCTTTGGTTCACAGTGTACAGTGGCCTGGGGCTTTTAAGAGTTTTGAAGTGTCATCATTATCTCTGGTATTTATTCTGAGAGTTGTTGATGCCTTAAATAAAAAGGGAGAGTTTGTTACAGGTGGCTGTAACAATGTTTTGAGCTGGCCAAGTGTGACCTCAGTGCCCTGCACAGAGGGGTGACTTTCCTTGTGTGTGCCAAAGAGGAAGTTATGCCACTAAAAGCATGGAGACACGAAATCCAGGGTGTGCCGTCAGGAAGGTTGTCTTCCCTGCTTTCTGTTGGCATAGTTGGCTTCTTTATCGAGGAAGGATAAGGCTGTGGAAAAGTGCTTAGAGTGGGGGCGGAGGTAAGATGAGTGGAAAGGAAAGGGATGATGGAATGCGAGGGAGTGACTCTGAGGGAACAGAGACCAGCACAGTTAGCGCAGGCCTTCATAGCAAACCTGCTCCTGGGAAGGAGGAGCCATCCCCTCCTCTTGCTGACTAGCTAGCTGCGTGTGCGTTTGTCAAGTGTGTGGACAGAGCTCCTTTGTTTGGTTTGAGCAGAGACGTCTGAGTCTCGAGTGTCGACACCTGCAGCGTGTGTCCCCGGCCCTTTAGTTGGCCAAGCAGCTGCTGCCTGTGTGTTTGCCTGTGACAGGGGCAGCTTCCCACAGGACTGCCTGCCTCCGTCTGTCTGCTGTCTGTTCCCATGTGCTGGTGGTGACCCGGCCGTGCCCCAGTGTGCTGGGTGAGAAGTCCATTACTGCTTGTGTTCTCTCCCGTGCGATCAGCAGTGAGCCTGATGGATAGCTGTCTGCTGACTGCTGTCTGGTGCCCTGTGCCCCTCTCCCAAGCTGAGCAGACTGGCTTGATCTATTCAGCTTGGCGTTGACCGTGGTCAGCCTGTGTGAGGGCATCTTGCTGTCTCTGGCTTTGGAAGTGTGAAAGAATCAGGGGCCACAGAGACAGGGTCTGTGTCACTGGGGCTGAGCCCCTGCCACACTCAGCTCCAGTCATCTCTGAGTGCCTATGGCAGAAGAGCACTGTCAGCACAGGGAGCTCTTCACACAGCAGAGTGGTGTGCAGGGGCCTGCAGTGTGCCTGTGGTGCCCTGGCACTCAGTGAAGACTGCTTTATTGCACAACTACCTGCTGGGGCTGATGGGAGTACAAGGTGTCTGGAGGGGAGCCATTTTTTTCTTACATGATTATTTCTTCTGTGGCTTCTGCCAGCTTTAGGACTGACCACGGAAGTTATCCAGGTAGTGATGGTGTGTGTAAGTTGCTGAAAGGATTAAAAGGAGTCCACCGCCAGCACGCACTCAGCACACGGAAGGCAGATGCCCTGTGTTCGCACTGGCAGGGTTGGTAGTGAAAGTGTGCCTGCCGTCCTTCCTCTGAGCTCAGAGAGCTTCTAGAAACAGCATGAGGCGGAGCCCTTCAAGCTGGAGGGAGTTTCAAGCTTTGTTTTGAAGTCAAGCCTCCTCGATGTGTGACTGCGCCGAACTGAGGGTGAGCTCAGGCGTGTGCTCAGGGTGCTGAAAGGTCAGGATCCTGGGGAGTCGGGCCTCCGCGCCTGCGGGCGCCTCCAGCCCCTAACTGCCCTGTGCCCGCCCACGTGCGTGCCCTTCTCTGTCTGTGTGCTGGCCCGTGACCCTGCTGTCTGCAGTCCTTCCTCTCACTCTGCAGTGCCGTGACAGCCCCTCAGCTGGTGCCCAGGGACTGAAAGCTCACCATCGGTGTGTCCTTCGTAACCTGCCTGCACTCTCTTCCTCTGGGTCACTGCCACCTGCACTGTCCCCAGCCAGTTCCAGCCAGCGCTGCCCCCTCCTCTCGGGGTATTTCATTTCAGGTCCGTGCCCGACACTCTTCCCTCTCGTCCCTAATCCCGCATGAGCGCTTCCTATCCCTCAACCCCCCCAGGATGGCAGAGCGCTGTTGAGGTTGTGGTTTTGTGTCTCCTGTGAAGTTCTGAGAGTGGGGAGGGTGGGGCAGCAGTTCTGACACCCCCAAAGATGGAGAAGTATGGCCGAATCTCAGCCCACCAATCCTTGCTGGAGAGCTCTGCCAAACACAGTGACCTTGAGACTAGAAATGGCTCCTGTCAGGACCTCTGACTTGCAGCACTCAGTGAAGCCACGGCAGGCGTAGCTGCTGCTTAAGCTCTTTGCTGCCAGAGAAATCACGCTCAGTAGAGGACACATTAGCCCTTGTTCCTGCTTCCCAGATGAAGGTATCCTGGGTAAGAACAGGAAGGTTTTTCAGAACTTTTGACAGATACATACTCAACTGTGTCTGTGAAATGAGGACGGAGGGAGGTGGACCACAGTGAAGTAATCATTAATTTATAGCATGTTTTAAGTGAGTAAAGGTGAATTGAGCATTTTGGGTTTGACTTTGTTTTTAAGATGGGGTCTCCTGTGCTCCTGGCTAGCCTCAAGCTGACTGCACAGTGCCGGCTGGCCTTGAGCTCCTGTCTTCCTGCCTCTGCCTCCCACTGCTGGGATTGTCCGCTCGGCAAAGATTCTATCCGTGAGTTTACGACAGTATAAAGCAACAAAGCATTTGACTGCTGATTCAGCTGGAAGAGAGATTGCGGCCAGCATAGCTCTGTGCCAGGCTGTCGCTTTGCACTGCTCTATAGGGCTGGGAGCTGTCAGACAGTGCGCGGCCTGTCCTCCCTGTCTACCCCTGAGCACCTCTCTGGAGCCCTGTCAGTCCCTGTACCTCCACAGCACGCACCTGTGAGCTAGTCTCATCACCGTGGTCAGGATTGCTCAGCGGCCTGGGACAGACAAAAGGGCACTGGCCACCGCCAGTACCTCACCTCTTACTGTGGCAAAGAAAAGGGGCCTCCTCTGAGCGCCTTCCTTTACGGTGTCCACAGGTCAAGACTGGCAAGCCTGCATGGCCACTGTGCACCGCAGACTGCTGTAGCTGGCTTACCGTAGCTCTAATAAATGCCTAGCGTGCAGGCTTGGAAGTCCTGGAGTGAGCTTGGCTGTCACAGGGCTCACCACGGCACTAGTTAACTCGAGGAAGCCCGCTAACAGCTTACCAAAGGATGTATTACCACAGCCGCCCACGTCCCATACAAACCCATGAGCGAGGCTGGGGAGCCGTGTGCCCCGGCAGTTCACAGAGCACCGTTAGGCAGTTCACAGAGCACCATTAGCCCTGGAGGCAGACACTGAGAGAGACACTAGAAAGCACGCCCAGAGCCCTCACCTAGCGTTCCTGAAAGGAGCCATCCTCAGACAAGCTCAAGAGAACACTGCACAGCAATGACAGCACAGGAACTCTGCCTGTGTGGGCTGATGGCAGGGTGAGCAGGTGTGCAGTGCTCCGGCACACACCGGGAGAGGTGGCACTGGAACACCTTGGCAGAAACATTTCTCCTGCTTCACGAACAAAGCGGCTAAAGCCAGAGACCTTCAGCAACTTACAGGCCCAGGCAGTCATAAAGAATGGAGTCTGGGTGTGAGGCTGAACCCAGGCCCTTCCCTGACGGTATGCCCTGCTGTGCTCCAGGGGACACCGGTACCAGAGAACCAGCACACCCACACCCTGACTCTTCTCTAAAGGAAGCTCCTTCCTGGCTTGCATTGTGCTGGGCATTTCTTTTCACCTCCAGGCTTATCCTGGAAATGTAGATTTTACAAATCGCTACATATAATTCTTTGCTTTAGGATTTTTTTTTCAGAAGTTTTAGAATACAAGCGTAGAGGCTTTTAAAACATTACTGTCACCTAATAATAGAAACCAAATAACGTAGTTTTTTTGTTTTTGTGTCGTCCTCCCCC